>VZTM01027176.1:95856-143142 GCA_013400555.1 Jacana jacana | reverse complement strand
TAATTTACATTTGGAAGTGAAATATTGATTTGTTACAACAATATAGCCAAAATTTTTTGTTGTTCTTTGCACAGGTTTTAAAACTCTGCAGTGATCATTATGCAAATCCACAAATGCATGAAGAAATAAATTGTCATTAAAAATGTATTATTTCTAGCTGTGTATTTCCCATTTTATTATACTGAAATGTGTGAAGTGTGATTATTTTGTTTGTTTGTTTGTTAATTCTGGTTTTTAACCAAGTAATTTTTAGGGTTTTGATGAATATGCTAAATGAGGTACTTCCATTTCCTTTGGAGAAATCCAAGGAGGAAAAAAAAATGGCTAAATCACTAGAATATTTTGTATTCCTATGACAACAATTCCAAATTTGTAGTTTTGCATTTTTTTTTCTGTATTTATACTGGAATGTTTATTTCAGTACAAATTGACAGTGATCATTCATATTTCTGATATAGTATACTAACACAGTTGTTGCCTTATTACTTATTGAATAAAATGTGTTGAAATTTTTGTTGTTCACCTAAGCAGCTCACATGAGTTGCAGGTATTAAAGATAATGTCTGATTCATAAGCTAAAATATTTCCAGCCTGTGAACAAAATGCATCATGATGATGATTTTCATCTTCTTACTTATAATGTTTTAGAAAAGCAAGCTAAACAAACAATGGTACATCACAAATAAATGTAATATAGAATGTATATACCTACCATACAACACCCAGTTCTCCGAAAATCAGAAGACTGGATTTCTGCTTCAGATTTTTGCATCTGAGTCCTGTCTGTAAGAGGGACTTAGAAGGTTTGGGAGGTTCAAGTCAAATATTAGTATAAAAATTTTCATTCACATGAATAAAAGGTGCAGCACTGGAAGCAGATATCCAAAGAAATTGAGAAATCTCAGTACTGGTGATTTTTAAGATTTGATCAGAAAAGGTATGGATAATGTCATGTAATGTGGGTGAAAGATTTGTTAGGCTTGACTAAATGACCTCTAAATTTTCCTTCCAACTGACTTTACAATTAATTGATGTCAGCAGTATCAGCTGCTTTCGCCCAGGTGCAGGTCAGAACTGCAGGCACACTTACAAGGTCTGATATTATCCAACAGTGTTTGCTCATTTTCATGCAGATGCAACACACGGTGACTATGTGTATTTTGTAGAACAATGCCTTCCTCAAAATCCTGACTGATTCCAGGCTTTCTGTACCCAGTTCAGCTGATTAGATTCAAATAAGAAAAATATTATGATTTGCTATTCAGTTAGATGAAAGACCATACGTGAATATTAATATTCACTATTTTGCACTCCTTTTTATATTCTACTCAAATACTTAAGTCAAATGAGATATTTTTTTTTAGTCTTGTCTAGTACATCTGATTACAAACCAAGTATACAAAACACATATGGCTAAGACACCGACAACATCTGATTAGATCATTAATATTACTATAGACAATAACAAGGCATTTCAAACCCAATTACAAAACCCTGCTATAATACAGTCCTGAAATCAATTATACGGTTTGAAATATAATTAATTCAACACTATTTTACAAAAGAAACAGGAAAAAAAACACAGGAAACTCATCATAACCGAGCTTTATTTTGAAACACATGCTTGCTTCCAGTTTCCTATACAATACAGGTTCAGGAAATTATTTTATGACCTAATTTCCCCTGACAGCATTTTTGCTGAGGCTGAGGGGTAAGGAGCTCTGCATTGCCCTGTGCTTTGCTGATTGCAGCCCTGGTGCTCTGCAACTAATGGGGCCCAGATGGGGCCCAGAACAAACAAAATTATCTGGGTGGGAAGGGACTGATTTATAGTCCTACTCATTCTCCTCCCCCTCCAAAATAAACAAACCTAGGAAAAGGCAAATCTACTTGGCTGCCAGAGAAACCTCCAGCCCACATGACATGTGTACATTCTTAGAGGTCTCAAAATGGAACAGAAAAATCAGACCATCAGATATGTTCTTCCTGACAGGGCAGGCTAATCTGTAACTACTACTATAATTCTATAATTGCTGTACCTTTTTTTTTTTTTTTTGAGTCCTTGCCTTGGAGGAACATCTGGTTTGAGAGAGACAGTAAAGAATCAGGTATGTGTGATACGTCAACCAAATGGTGTGTATTTTCTATGTATGGTAGGGCTTAGGCTCTCCAAGGACTATTCCATCTGAAAAATCTAGTATAACAGAAGGCTGGCCTGTTTGTGAGTGCCTACCTGCTTGTACAAACTCTCTCCATAAATATTTTGTGCTACATAAATGAAGTATTATTCCATAACAATAAATCCAGTCTACAGGTAGAAATAAATCTTTCATTCATATAAGAAACCCCGCACATATAATCTTTGCCATTTCCACAACTGCTATCTTTTTACACAAAAAAGATATAGATTTTGTTACCAATGAATAATGGTCTTGTGTAAGTAAATTTTTATGGGGTATGTTTTTTTCATCTAGGCTTCTTTGTAGTTGTAAAGTCTAGCAGTGGTCCAAGAGCAATCTCATGCAGATAAAATTGTTCTATGATTTAACAATACAGCATGATTGCTTTACTACCCCTCCAAATTAGGATATAGGATTGAGTAACACTTTAAGTCTACAGAATGATAAGTGAAGGACAGTGAGCTGTCTTGAGAAGAATTATAAAAGTATTGTTATACCTCCTGGCACCTCTTATTAATCATAATAAATATTGAACTTCAGTAATATTTCATGGGACCCCTGGTGGACATGTTGACCATAAGGCAGCAATGTGCCTTTGTGGCCAAAAAGGCCAATGGTATCCTGGGGCGCATGAAAAAGAGCACTGCCAGCAGGTCAAGGGAGGTCATCCTCCCCTTCTATTCTGCCCTCATAAGGCCTTATCTGAAGTACTGTGTTCAGTTCTGGGCCTCCCAGTCCAAGAAATATAAGGAACTACTAGAGAGAGGCCAGTGGAGGACTACAAAGATGATCGAGGGTATGGAGCATCTCTCTTAAGATGAAAGGCTGAGAGATCCTAAACCTGTTTAGCCTGGAGAAAAGAAGATTGAGAGGGGATCTCATCAGTGCTTATAAGTATCTAAAGGGCAGGTGTCATTAGGATGAGGCCAGACTCTTTTCAGTGACAGGACAAGGGATAATGGGCACAAGTTAGAATGCGGGAAATTCCACCTCAACATGAGGGAAAAAAGTCCTCAATTTGAGGGTGCCAGTGCACTGGAACAGGCTGCCCAGAGACAGGATTTGGAGTCTCCTTCTCTGGAGATATACAAAACCCATCTGGCTGTGCTCCTGTCCAACCTGCTCTAGGTGAACCTCCTTTGGCAGAGGGAATTGGACTAAATGATCTCTGAAGGTCCTTTCCAACCCCTACCATTCTGTGATTCCTAGTTTTCAGAAAAAAAATATGATTTTGAAATAAAAGGCACATTTTAAATATTATTTTGGCCTCAAAAGTGGGACTCTGAAAATAGTGTCATCAGACCTGCTATCTGCAATTCCAGGAGTACGTGGGAAAACATATCTCTGACACTGGGCACGTGGCAAGGTGGCTCTAATTTCACCAAATGCCACATGGCTGTTAGGCAATGATGGCTGTGAACCCTCAGCTTCAGACTGAAGCTGGAATGCTAATTATTTGCAGAAGCCGCTGACATGTTAGACAAGTAAGAAGTGCTCGTGATCGCACACTGGAGTGTCAGCTTCAATGTGTTAATGTTTATCTGTCTTTCAAGCACAATGTAATCTCATGTCATTCATGTACTTTTGTGTTATGTATTCATGTTGCTTTGTTCAACTTCTTGAGTTACCCATGAGTCTTCACAACAAGCAGAATGAATCAACCATGGCTTCATTCACTTTGTCTTAGGAAAGCAAACATTTTAGATAGCAAATGCAAGATTTCTGGAGACTGTGGTCCTTCACAGTTCAGGAATTCTTTCTCTGAGCATTATAAGAACAAAATAAAGGAGTGACAAGGGGAAAAAAAGCGTTTTTGTAAGCTTAACAATAAACCTAATAATTTAATGTTTTAAAAATAATTAGCTCTGGTTGAGGAGTTGGTTAATAATGTACCAGTAAAGAAATGTGAAGACGTCCCAAGAGTATTGATGTTGATCTTCTGTGACAGAAGATCAAAAGACTGGTAACAAAAGACTAATTTCACTTCAGGAAGACAGGAGGGGAAGATCTGGGATCCCCAAGAATCACTCCAGTTCCACACATTCATGCAAGTGAGGGTAGCTTCTCTTATTGCTATATGCATAAAACATCAGTCATTATTTTGTAACTTAACTGTGCATTTTTGTCAGTAAATTAGAATACAGAATCTTAGGGTTTATATTTCCTTACTTAGAGAAGGGGGAGATGTTCTTTAAATGAAAGAAAAAGCCTTGCTGAAAGTAAGCCCTGCACTAAGGTGCCACTTCCCCCACCAGCCTGAGGCTGCTGACAATTTTAAGTGGGACCTGAGCCAGCAGCACAGCCCAGTGACTGCTGCAGAGCCTAAGGAGTGACGGGTGGGAGTGACTAGGGAGAACGAGGTCCATGTGATATAGATTGGGAGGGAGGGAGAAAACCCCAGCAGTGGGACCCACCTTATTTGGGAAGCACTGTGTTTTATCCTAAATTACATAAGGATTTAGAGGCTAAGGAACAAAATAGATAGCAACAGATGTGTACATTTTCTAAAAGAACATTTTTACTGACCTCTTGATTCCATTATTAGGAACACCACAAGACAGAAAATTGTAGCTACCTTCCAAATTTAAAGCAGCAAACTGCCACAATAAAGAGGACAAATTTTCACTATAGGAGCACCAGGGGTTTTAAGTACATGTCCCATTCTGCAGGGGAATCTATAATAAACTTTAATCTATACTGACTGCTTTGCAAATGAAGCCAGCTACAGGGCCTGATGGCTTCTCCTTGTTCTCCTACATGGAAAGCCAGACCCAGTCAGCGTAACATTCCATTTTGCCCTGAGCTGGTTGTGTCTGTGGTATGAATGTGAAATAGTATTATTAAGGATGAGTGACCTAGTGTGACACTGCTCATCAAAACATGTTCACACTCTGCAGGCGATAAATACATTGATATTCCTGAGTTTTGTGAATGATTGCTGTGGAAGTGAAGAATGTCTGCATAATTTTATTTGACATGTAAGCTGCACTGTGTGTTCCAAATCTGTCATCACAGCGCTGAAATCCATCCTTGACATTAATTTGTACAAATGGCGGGTCACTTGAGGAGGAAAATATTTTTTTTTTCTGGAAAGCAGTGTAGTTTGGTTTTATAGGAGACAAATCTTTGAAGGGCTCTTTGCCAGTCATTAAGCTACAGCTGTCAGCTAAATCTGTTTCCCATGTAAATAAAACTTTCTCTATAGTGTAGGGTTTTTTTTCCTCCTGGAAGTGCTTTGTTTAAATACAGATGAATACAAATGGTGATCACATATCTTTACAATGAATCATAGAATCATTCAGGTTGGAAAAGAGCCTTGGGATCATTGAGTCCAACCATCAGCACTCCCTTACACCATATCCTCTAACACCACATCTAAACGACTCTTTAAACACATTCAGGGATGGTGACTCAACCACCTCCCTGGGCAGCCGATTACAGTGACTGACCACACATTCTGTGAACAATCCTTTCCTAATGTCCAGCCTAAATCTACCCTGTTGTAGCTTGAAGCCATTCCCTCTTGTTCTATCAGCTGTGAGAAGAGACCAGCACCAACCTCTCTACAGTGTCCTTTCAAGTAGTTTTAGGGAGTGATGAGGACTCCCCTCAGCCTCCTCTTCCTTAAACTAAACAGTCCCAGTTCTTCATAAGATTTCTTCATAATATTATTCTCCAGGCCCTTCACCAGCACCTCGATATCTCTCTTGTGCTGAGGTGCCCAGAATTGGACACAATACTCAAGGTGCGGCCTCACCAGTGCTGAGTACAGGGGGACAATCACCTCCCTACTTCTGCTTGTCACACTATTTCTGATACAAGCCAGGATGCCATTGGCCTTCTTGGCCACCTGGGCTCACTGCTGGCTCATATGCAGCCACTTGTCAACCAGCACTCCCAGGTCCTTTTCTGCCAGGCAGATCTCCAGCCACTTTCCCAAGCCTGTAGTGATGCAGAGGGCTGTTGTGGCCCAAGTGCAGGACCTGGCACTTGGCCTTGTTGAAGCCCATGCCATTAACATCGGCACATTGATCTGACCTATCCAAGTCCCTCTGTAGAGCTTCCTTGCCTTCATGCAGATCATCACTCCCACATAACTTAGTGTCATCTGCAAGATAGAGAAGCTCATGAAGGGAAGAGGGCTGGTTTTCAAGAATTTAGAAGTTTCAGACAGACTTTTTAAAAGAATAAAACTTTACCTTTTTGTTTTTCTTTTAATGTTTTTCTTTTAATATAAATTTGAGGTCAAAAGGCATTGCTTTATTCAGAAATAAACAAGCCGGTAAAGACAAAGCCAATTCAAAACCTGGATACCTTTTACATTGTTTTAAACACCAGCCCATGCCATGATTAATTTCCTTAGAAAGGGACTCTAGCAAGAATTCATGGTTTATACACACCTTAGGCTCCAGAATATCAAACCTTCGTTCATAATATAGTTTAAAATGCAAGTTGTTGCACCTCTCTCCTTTTACCTTATTCATAAACAGAAGTACCGCATTGCTGAGTTATATGTGAAGTTATCTTTTAATTCTGAATTAAAATAATTCTTCATTAGCTGTGAAGCTGAGAAGCTTCTGAGAGTGTCGTACATGAAAAATAAATATTTATCCAAGGGCTGTCCCTTTTGCTCCTCTCTTCCAGGGTGACTAGGATAGCAACAATCACAGTCACCAGAAATCCTGACTCTCTCACTCCTTGCAAAGTGCTCGTGTGCTTCCTTGTTTTGTCACAAAAATTTCTGCTTTTCATCTTGCTCTCACAACACAAAGTCAATAGAAAAAGGGTTTGAAGAGCAGGTGGAGTTGTATTATCTTCAAAGACTCAGAAAGCTTTTTCTCTGGTAACTCCAAACCCCTATTATAGGACACCAGACTCCTGCTGACACAGCGGGTCTGCTTACGTCAAACATGAAAGGGACTGTTCTTAGCTGAAAAAGCCAAGTAATAGCAATAATAAAATTATATTTTCATATTTATATTACTTGTTTACTGTGTTTATTGGTGTAGAGTTCTGCAAGTTGAATGGTGGTCTATCTGTACTGAGGCCTAATCCAAACTTCTGGTTTCTGGCTTATAACTTCCCCAAACAATTTCCTTTTTCACCTCATTTTTTACAGACCTGTCAGTCCAAGGATACTTAGAAAGCAGAGGGAAAATTACTTTAAAAATCCTCAATGATTGTATCCTTTTTCTGTAGATAAGAAATAATTAAGGTAGATTATAAGGGCAGCGCTCAAGCCTGGGAGTCCCTGTCCTGCCTGGGGACCTGGGGTCTCTGCCCAGGCTGAGAGACATGGCTGCCACTTTCCCTTTTGCAAGTTCAAACCGTAGCAAAGGTGAGCACTGTCCCAGAGACACACATTGCTGCAAAAACAGACAGACACACAGCCACCTCCTGGAGTCACTAGCATGTTTCACAAATCCCCTGAATTCCAGCATGGCTCCTCCGCCCCACTGGTGCCCATGCCCTGACCCAGGACCTCCTGCTTTCCAGTGACTCCAGCATGGCATTTGATGCAATTGACATAGGTAGACCACACACACACACTCAGTTTTGGGGAGATACCGACACTCACCCCCCAGCAGCTATCACCAGGCACACCATCTGCAACCATGGCCCCACTCCAGCTACCAGCATGGAGCCCATCACTTGCCTCATTCAGCTTGTTCCCCCATAACTGGTTTTTGGGAAGCACATTCTTCCTGCCCTACAGGCTTCAGCTGAGTCCCTCATCGACTCTGGCTGGTGTTCCTGAGACCCCGCTGGCTCCAGCTGCTGACCCCACCAGCTCAGAGCACCTGAACTCCTGTATGCCTGTGATCCCTGGCCCCAAATCCACTCATGACTCCCCAGCAGCCAGCACCTCATCCCTACAACCCTCACACCTGCATGGGACAGAAGGCGTGAGGAGAGCTTACACAGGATTAAAAGAGAAGACAGACCAGGCTAGGGTGGTGAGGCACAAGGCTGGGTCAGAAAGGTGTGCTAACCTGCCATGGTCTCCACACATATGAACCCTCTTATACACAGCCCTGGCCACCTCTTACCCCTTTGCTCCTCCCCATCCTTTGCCCACTTCAGTATTTTTTGTTTAATTGTTTCCTATCAGAAATAAATACTTTAGGAACTGGAGTCTGTCAGATAAGTTCCTGAGTTTCCCGTGATCAGTAATGATACTAAACAGATAATAAAAAGGAAAGTAACAATTTCTCCTTAATCTTATATTTGCAAATCAGATCATCATGTACTCTAATGGAAAAGGGATAAGAAGTTCACAAACTCAGACCTCCTGGACCTGTGAAGAAAACCAGTATTTCCCTATGGAAAAGACAGGACTCTGTTCTTCTTCCCTCAAATGAACGTTTTATTAATTTCTCCATTCAGTTCTTAGCAGTTTAAGTGGAAAATAAAAAAAAAAGTTTTTTAGTTCATCCAAGCAAATCTAAATCAGACACACAGAATGGTAGGGGTCAGAAGGGACCTAATGTCCAGCTTTTGGCATCCAGCAAAGCCAAAAGGCCTTTTAATTTTGACACCATATTGAGCATAAAATTATTCATTACAGTGTTAGTTTTGGTAAAACTAAGTCATCGCTATTTCTTTACGAAAAAGCTGTCAGTGGATCCTCCCTGGAAAGAGCCCTCCTGATGCAAGGGAATATAGGTGAGCATGTATCCAAATTAAGAAAAGGATGCGGGTCTTTTCATCACTACTTCAGCCAGCTAAAGTCCTCTGTCTAATTTAGAGATGTTATGTCTATATTGGTTTAAGAGTGAGGCGTAAGAAAATGAGCTTTGGAAAAGAAAATGTAACACATGTCTCAGATGGAAACCTGTCCAATACTAGGAATAATGGGTCTTTCACTCACCAAAATAGCAATGACAAAAAACCTCAAGATTAATACCTCCAAAATATGACTGTTGAAATATGGTGGAAAAAGCAGTGGCAGATCTCTAGTACTCTTTCCTTCCTACTTCCCCACCTCAAAACACCCTGAGCCTAAGCAAACTTGCCATTAAAGTGCCTGTGTCTCTTCCATGAAAGCATGATGATGAACAGTAGCATTTGAGAGCCATCAACAACTGGAAAAGTCTACCTTAAGGAGTACTAAGCATTTGTTATCAGGTTCTCTGATATCAGTAAATTTTACAGTTTATTCTTTGTAGTTAAATTAATATTTTTCCTATCCGTAACTTTAGCCAAAAGAGTTTTCCCACTGCTGCTGCTGCAAGGCTATTTCCAAGTGTCAAGCAACAAGCCCACGCTTTAGATATGACCCACATAGAGAAATGGAAGTGATTGCTTTGAAATCCTAGAGCCTACTAAAAGAAATAACAGCAAGGTTTTTCTGCCAGACAACAAATGCTGTGTTTTTCCTCCACTTATGAGGGAACTCTGAGTGCCAGAGTTTCTTGCAAGGGCCAGACACAAAACTCAGGACCAGAATAACTAAACTTCTCAAAGAATTTACTGGCATGGTCCCTCTGACCCTAGACTAAGAGTTAAAAAGAAAGTCCTGACAAATTTATATTCTGTTGCCATGGGGCTGTCTTTATGCTGGAATTCACTAGAGCCACTTTATTCTGTACAGCAGCATTGAGAGACCGAACAGAAAAGCAGCAGCACACGACAGATGAGGTCAACTTATTCCTCTTCATGACTGCCAAAGACAGCTCACTTTCTGATACCTTTCCAGAGAAAGACCCAGCAGCTGAATAAGGCAGCTGAAGTTGTTTCTCCATTCAGGCGGCAGCCTGAACGGCTTCTTCGTCTACCTTTGGTTTTCCTTTTATCTCTTATCAGGAACATTCCATAAATTTCTGCTAAATAAGATCCATGCCCTAGAGCACTCTGCCATTTACAGGCAAAGTGACAAGTAGCTCACAGGTACTGGAGCAGGTGTTTGAAAGCTGGAGGTGCAGGAGCCCATACCGAGCCTTTCTTCTCCTGAGACCTCACAATATAGACACACTGCTATACTGCTCCTGTTCCTCTGCCTTTACAAAATTTCTCTTGAAGGAAATTATAATAATGAAAGCTCTAAAATTTGCTTATATCAACAAGTACTTAGAGGTGTATTTCAACTAAAAGATGTGAACTATTTCCTTATAATACTCATTTCAAAAACCTCAACTCGCACATTCCTTTTCCACAGTTATTTCAACAGTAAGAGCTACTTGCTTTGCAAAAACAACAAAAATGTTCTGTACTTCCTTTCCAGACTACATGTATTTCACTAGTGCCACATATCTTTCTCATCCCAGATGAAGTATACATTTATATCTTTAAAAAAAATTAGTGAATAAAAATTAACTATGCCAATTACTGGTAAGAATCTGAAACTAATTTGTCAAAAAACACAATACTGCAAAGTCCTTTAATACCAGTTAGCTTTGGAAACAATCAATATGCTGCTTCTAGGACAAAAACTATTTGCAAACAGCCACTGCAAGTTAAACTAGGCATTAGGATACATAGTTAAGATCATTTTATAAAAATTTCTTTTTTATGGCAATAAGTGAGCAACAAATTCAGAAGCTATTATTCATGAGTCTAATTAGGTATTAATGAGTCTAATGGAGGTCAACCAACTAGTCATAAAAAAGGTAGCTGGTCACAAACCTAAGAGTAGTTTATTAAGTCCTTCCAGTGCTCTATTTTCACATTGCTATTCACTTTCTTCTTCTAATTTATATACGTTTTTTTCTTTCTTCCTCTTTAATGAGGAAATTCCCAAACAATATGTTGGGCATGACATAAGCACAAAACATAGTCCCTGATCCAAAATCTGTACAGTCAACAAAAGTTTATATAAAATTCATTCACCACATTGCATTCATTTTCTATGCTCTCTAGAAAAGAAACATTGCATCTTGATGAAGGAATTTGAAGTAATCTAAAGAACATAGGAGATAAGAGTTAGAAATAAATTCTTTTCTGCTATGAGATAATCATCTCTGTCTTGGATGTTAATCTTGCTCATGAAGAATTCCAGTGTGAAGGACAGAAGCTTGCGTATAGCGTAACCTAATTTTAAAATAGCACATACTGAACTCAAAGTGGATATAATCTAAGAACTTTTTTTAAAAAAATTCCTTCTTATTCTACATGAGGAATTTAAAAAATCCTTTAAATATTTTCAAACCAGGAAAGACTTAACATCTTTTCACCATTTCCGCCCCCCTTCCTTCTCATACTAGTCACCTGCCAAAAAAAATCAAGGCTTTAATCAGGATGTAGCATAGGTAAATTAAAAACCTTGTTTCTCCCAAATAGATTCTTAGGAAATTAATGTCTCCCTGTTCAACTTCACTTTTGTGAGTCAAAAATTTAACATTGTAGCTTTTTACAATTCTTGTAAGAGTCGTCTGGTCAAATGAAACCTGTTTCATTACATTTTTGCCTTTGGCTTCTAGTTCCATTTGAAATACTGTAAACTTTTTTTTACTGGGGACATTCACATGTTTCCACTGTCATTTTTACAATGTCAGAAGTGGGAGAAAAAATGTAATTTGGTTCTGAAAATAAGAGTTCTAAAGAAGAAGGCTGTTAGTTTGTATGTACTTTTTAATTTTTTTTTTATTTTTTTTTTTAAATTCTAGGCCTTTTAGTCTCTAAACTTCTTTAGCACAAGATCATTTGCACTCACTGGAGATCTGGCCTTTGGCTTTTCTTTTCCAAAAGGGTGTAAAAAATAGTATAGCACCACTGAGGAAAATAAAGATACAACTTGTGCTCTTCCTAGCTTACTGGAAGAGATAATAATAAATCTTCAGTGACTTTAATATGTTTATAGCAAGATAGTAAAATCTTGCGATTCCCTATAGGGAGGTGGGAAACAGGTTAATGCATCTGGAAGATAAAAAAGTGACTGGTTGCCAGGACAGATGCACAACCAGTGACTGCACAGAAGGTATTAGATAAAATAAGGCTTTTGTTTTGAAAGCTAATGAAATGCTCAGCATGAACTACTTCCTATCAAGTAATAAGTGGCACTGTATGCCCTAACTGCTGAAGATTATGTTCATTATTCCTTTTAAGCTAGTTTACAGTTTCTGCTCTGCAAAATAGTACTTGGAAAACCTAACCTCTAGACAGTATGGAAACACAAGAATATTGGAAGGGATGCCGAGGAGCAGGTCAACCTTATGCGCTGAGTACGTGCTAGAGTTTAATCATCCTCTGAGGTTTTCCCTCTGCTAACTGCAAGCAGCTGACTCTTTGGCAGCTCTTCTTTGAAAAGGGTCTTTAGTGTTATAGCACCAGACACAGAGTTGTTCATTGCAATCAAAACAGCAAGAGCAATGATTTTACTGATGGTCACAAAAGAGACTAGTGCCAATCTTTTGTGCTGGTGGAAGAGGAAGAAGGGGAAGTAAGTTTGCTGTCATTTCTATACAATTAGTTCAGAAAGTATTAAGGGACTTATCTCTAGCTTTACCTCTTGCACCCCTGCTTTAAAATATTAAATTTTGAAAAACCAATTTCAGTATAACGCTACATTGGCAGCATCTTAACACAGCTAGGATTTTGTCACGGTTTCCATTGTAAAAATCAATTTTCAGAAGTCTAAACTAGAACTTGGTGGGGAGAAAAAACTTTCAGGGGAAAAAACAGATAAAATTTGACTTACAAAACCTTAAGTCTTTGAGGGCTTTTCAGCCTATTTTTGCTTAACTATTTCTTAAATGTGGAAAGAGGGAAAAAAAGTAGTTTAAAGACTAGATATACAATCAATTTATTATTCCACTGTCTCAACTCTGTTAACTCCACCTGTAAAGCAAAAGTAGCAGATTCTGTTATGATCAATGAGGATGGTTACTTGGCATATAAAGTGGTTTTAATGTACTTTGGGCTCAATTTTTTGAGGTAATGGAATTTGGGTTTCCCGGAGAGATGGACTGGGATCTGATCCAACATACTCAGATTCATTAGGCGCAATTTTGTATCCCAAGGTAGCTCTTTGGAAGAAAACAAATACATCTGGATTTCACATAGATTGTAATGCAAAGCTGCAAAAGGAAATGCTAAAGTAACTGTTTCATTGCTAATGCAATAGACTCAAAGCCTAACCAAAGTCAAATAGTCTAATGCAACTTGGGGAATTTAGGTAACAGCTAGACTGTCCACAACATATTACAGTGAAGAGCTTATTACTCTTCTTTAAGTCATGATAAGAACCATAAAGTCTTTTCCAGGCACAGAAGTTGTGTATCTCTTCTTTAAAAATAGCTTGAATTTTGTTTTGTTCCCCCCCAGCCTGCCCCTGCCCTCACCTCCTTCAGAGCCACAGAGGAATCAAGTGGAGTTAAAAAAGAGTATTTCTCATCCGTAGCTGCTCTGCTCAACATTGAAAGTCAAAGTCTACAAGAAAACAGTATCATTTGTGTGTGAAAAGGCCATGGTATTTCATTCACAAATGAAACACGATGAGTTATTCATAATTATCTCTACCTATAAAGTTTTCTGAGCAGAAGTCATTAAAAAAATAATATATATATATATGTCTATTTCCCTTTGATGGCATTTTGTAAATGTGCATCCTCTAAAGTCTACCTCCAAGGGATGTAATTTCCTTTACATTAGGGGTGGTAAAATAGTCTTTTAATTCTTAGTGGGGGCGGTGACGGGGAACCACACTCCCTTTGACTGTATAGTATTTATTGGTGTACAGCTTTGGTAGTCAAAGTCTTCAGTTGCCTTGGAGCAGGAGTAACGTGTCTCATTTTTAATATGGCAGACCAGTATGGATTCCAGAAATAGGAGCTGCTATACAGGTGTGATAGGCGAAAAGCCTGCCTGGAGTTAGCTGTCTCACTGCCACCTGTGTCTTACAGGAGCAGGACTGATTTGAACCTGACAGAGGAGATGCCAAAACCAGCACCCAGGCTCCCTGGGCTTGGCAGGAAATGTGCCATAGCCCCTAGGCATTAATACATGTGTCAATGCGTGAGACCCACAAGCTCTGCCAGCACACACTCTTGCATTTTGGATCTTTTCACTCCAAATAGGCAATATAACCTAATTCCTCATCTTTACATGGCTGCAGTTACATCATACAAGTGCATGGATAAATAACGATACAACATACTCAAGCAAACGCAAGGTTAAACTCTCATTGTAAAGGTGGAAATAGCTTAGAAAAAGGAATGAAAATTCTTTTAAAAACAGCTAGATTTCATTACGAGAATACCATTTTTGACTGTGTACTTTTTGTTTATGATATTTAAGAAAAGCCTCAGCAGTTAGATAGCAGAAACAGCTCATAAATCAACATCCCCTTTCTGCTCAAAAGACTTGAAACTTCCATTTCTAGATCATAAGTTATCTTCAGGAGGTAGAGACCTAATGCCACTCCTTCTCATTACAACTTGCACGGTAATTTTTCTGACTGAAGACATTCACAATCATCATAATATTAACAATCAATATTATTACAATGCAAATATAGCAAACTTCACTACCTGTATCCATATTATTTAGAAAAGTGAAATTAATTTCTTAAGTTTCTTAGTAGTCTACTTTTTACTGTTCTGTTGTGTAAAAGAGCCTCTTTTTTTTCTTATTATTTCTATAAAGGAAGTTCTTAGTTCTGAAAAATAAAACTTTTAATAGTAATGAAACAAATGAAGAGTCAAGAGTCATGAGTCATGTGGTATATAGAATGATATAAAGGTGTGAGTTGGAAAGGATGTTTAAATATGATCCAGTCTGATACATACCTCCACACCCCACCATAGGCAGGGCACCTTTCAACAGATCAGGTTGCTCAAAGCTCCATCCAAGCTCACCTTCAGCAATTCCAGGGATGGAGCATCCACAGCTTCTCTGGACAACCAGTGTCTCACTATCTTCATCATAAAAGATGTCTTCCTTATATCCAATGTAAATCTACCCCCTTTTCAGTTTAAAAACATTGTCTCTTGCCCTGACACTACAGGCCTTGATAAAAAGTCTCTCTCCATCTTTGTTATAAAGCTCTTTTATATATTGAAAGGCCACAATAAGGTCTTCCAGAACCTTCTCCAACTCCTTCAACCTTTCTCAAGAGGTTTTCCAGCCCTCTGATCATTTTCGTGGTCCTCCTCTGGACCCACTCTAACAGTTCCATGTATTTCTTGCTCTCAGGACCACAGAGAAGGACGCAGTACTCCAGATGGGGTCTTACCAGAGTGGAGGAGAGGAAGAGAATCACCTCTCTCAACCTGCTGGCAACACTTGTTTTGATGGCTACAGTTGGATCTCTGGGCTGCAAGCACAGTTGCTGTCTCACATCAAATTTTTCATGCTCCAGTGTTCTTCACAGGGCTGCTCTCAATCCATTCAACCCGCTAGCCTGTATTCTTGGGGATTACCCTGACCCAGGTGCAGAACCTTGTTCCTGGCCTTGTTGAACCTCACAAGGTTCTCATTGGCCCAGTCCTCAAACCTGTCAAGGTCATGCTCCTTTATTTTATTGCTTCTTATCTGAGTTGTAGATATTTCATTGATCAGCACACATACATCATTCGCTGGGCACACTCAAACTGAAGCAGACCAATGCTTCCCTTCCCTCACCCCATGCTCCAATTTCACTGGCATCAGACAGTGCTAAAGTACATAAAGCAGCAGGGAAAGACAAACCGTAAATGAATCGGTTCTCAAAATTACAGCATTTTTCTTTTGAGTATGAATTTTCCTCATTCAGAAGAGGTTACTAATTTGCTCCAGTACTGCGAAGAGCAACTGTAGCCTTCTTTAGGTAGCACGTAATGTCCTTCAGTAATAGTCCCTCTGCACGCAGGGGAGCTTCCTCTCATTTGGGTTGAGGCCAACTCTCACTCTCCAGGCCAAGACACAGACTTTCAGAGCTCACTGTTTCCCTGCAACAACTCCTCTCCAAGAGCAACACTGTCTTCCAAACAGAGGAAAGCAGACAGCAGGGAGAGAAAGCATTTTCTCCAAGGAAAATCCTTTAGCCATTCACTGTACACTTCCGGAGTAGGGATCCCTCATTTTACTTCACTTTGGAGAGACAAAGAAAAGAAGGAAATCAGTGCTAGTGCTCTGTGCCTAAAAACACATTAAGAATTGTTAAGCTGCTTTTAAATCCATGGGAATGCATGTGAATCTGCTATTGACTGGGCATTTTTAGAGGTATCAAACCCTGTATGTTTTTTCTGGCCAGTTACACACATTGGTAAAAACTAAAAATACAAATTGCAAATACATATATGTATGTGCTCTTCAGCAGCTGTAGGTACCTCTGGTAGCAGCTGTCAGATGGTCTTACGGCAAAAGAGCTTCCCTCTGTTATTTCATGCTGCAGAAACAGAACACTGCAGATAGATAAATCTTCTCCCTTAAGTTTTTCATATTTTCTTTAGTGGCACATGCTCAGACATATGCTAGAGAAACTACTGTAATTTTTTGCTACTAGACAGTTTTCACAATTGACTTAATTTTTTGGCTCTGAATTTTTAATGGCTCTGAATATGACTTTAAAATATGTGGTAATCTTAATAAAATTCTAGCTAACTTTGCACATGAGAACAGAAAGAGCTTGCAGGGTCCTAAAATCTGTTTCTTTGCCTTTATGAGCAAATATGTCATATAATTATTTAAAAAATATATAACATTATATAAAAATCTAATTTTTTGTAAAATATATTCAAAGTACTCATAGGTATTAATATTGTGAGAATGTTGTTTCAGAAGCTACCCTCCTAAAGCCAACTTGTAACTGGACCTGGGACACCCTTGTTTTTGAATCAGAAATTCTTTTTCACTATTTACCTACCCAAATATATATAGACAGGATTTATGAATTATGTCACTCGTTGTCTCATTACCTTTACTGTAAGTTCTAGAAAATCAGCTGATCTAGTGAAGAACCACCTCTTATCACATGAAATTTTCTGCCAACTTGTAGATGGGGATAGAAATGACATCTTCTGGACAGAAAACACAAAGTGGTCTGTCATACATAGCATTACAGAATACAGTGTATGACACTGATGAAGTTTAACAAAGAAAGAACCATAGAACAGCCTGGGTTTGGAGGGGATGCTTCTTGCTATCCATGGTTATTTCTCATGGAACTCTGTGTAGCTGAGCCGATTGAGGGTGTGTCTTTGACCTACTGCTGGTCTTCAGTGTGCTCAGCAGGATATTAAACTCCCCAATGTTGTGATTGCTGTATCCAAAGCTAACATAGGTGGTTATGCTGTCAAGTCTTCTCGGCTTGTGAGCGGTAAATTGAGCAGTGTTGTTCCTTTTCAGCACATCCAGCATCTGTAGCAGGAAGCAGTCCTCAACACATTCCAGGAACCTGATGGATGATTTGTGCACAACTGTGTTGTTTTCCCAACAAGTGTCTGGATAATTGAAGTCACCCATGAGGGCCAGGTTCTTTCAGCCCAAGACTTTATTGAGCAGCCAAAATAAGGTTTCATCAGCCTTGTCATACTGATCCTTAACAAAAATATTTTCATTTAATACTTCAACAACACTTTACCTATGGACAAATGTTACTTAGATATAAGTATTTTCAGTTCTGAATAAGTATTAAAATTACCTATATCCCACTTTCATTATAGACAGATATCTTACACAGAAACAAAAAGTAGTGGCTTGTGCAAGTCATTTGTGGTCTTCTGTATTTGCATGGAGATTATACATATGTCTGATTGCTATATTGTAATAATTTACTGCAAAATTCAGATGTTTGATACTTTGACTCTAGAGTTACTCATATATTTTTAAAAGTTTAATGAAAATCCTGGTATAGAAATAACAAATTACAGAAATTTAAATGAAAAAACCCAAACAGCTAGAGAGCTACATAGAGACACCATCTGTAATTTTAAATAACAAATGTGAACTGTTTATCTAGTTATTTAATAACATAGGCTGTTTTAGTTGTCCTTAGGCAATCAATCCTGACTAGTTAATCTACCTTGACTATCATAAAATCTTTTTTGTACAACATTGAATAACTTTGGAAAATCGGCTTCCTTTTAAGAAGCAAATTACAGATTATTAAAACAAGCTGCCATTCAAATAACCTTTTTCACGCCAAAGAATCCCAAAGTTATTTACAAATATTGTCTATACAGGAAATACTTCATCATTGATGCATATCCTTCTGGGAATAAGGAAGGGTAGGCGCATTGTAAAACAGGTTAAGAATTGCTGCAAAGGAATATAGCTGTAGTTAGAGGAGGAACTAGGGGAGAATGAAAGGACTGCAGGTAAGATTCGCAGGACTAACAGAAAACCACTTTCAAAAAGGGAATGGAGCATGCACATGTAGTGTGCAAGTGAAACGCTGAAGCATACTGCCCTCATTTTCCTGTGCTTACGGGTAATTGCTCCTTGAAGCACCAGCCCAAATTCTGCCTTAGAGACTGCAGGAAAACTCAAACTGATTTGGATTTGAATCCTACAGCCTTATGTATACTACTTACATATCTCAGTGCACCATCATTTATAGCTATCAGTCAAGATTCAAAACAAGAATAACACACAGATAGTGAATAAAGCATTAAATTCACATAAAAGTCACTTTAATAATACTAAGAAACATAGTTGATATTATACACAATTTTTACCAGAACCTGTTGCCCCACTACTGTCCATTGGATACTTATGTATTTTATTGCTGTTGCATATGTGTCCAACAACATATTTAGTGTCGTATTTAGATGCTGCACACACACACACACACACACATATATCTTCTCCTCTGACCTTCATGAAGTTGTTTGGTCCGTATTCACAGCACAAATATTAGTCATAGAATCACAGAATAGTTTGAGTTGGAAGAGACCTTTAAAGGTCATCTAGTTCAACCACCCCTGCAATAAGCAGGGACATCTTTAACTAAATCAGGTTGCTCAGTACCTCATCCAACTTGACCTTGAATGCTTCTAGGGATGGGGCATTTACCACCTCTCTGGGCAACCAGTTACAGTGTTTCACTACCATCATGTAAAATGCCTGGGCTTTCCTAAGCTTTAGGAAAATGACAGCATTTCAGCCCTGTCCAAACTTCATTGCCATGTTAGCAAAGATCTTCTTGTCTGGCTGAGGACATGACGGTTTCCTTAGTCCATCATTATATTACCGGGCTGTGGTAATCAAAATTCAGAAAACACACATCCAGGGTATGTTTGCGTTAACTAGCTTTGTCCATGACTTCCAGCCTTGTTCTCTGAGTGCTTTAGTACCTTGAGCTGCCCATAATTCAACCAACTACTGAACTGCTGAAAGAAAAGTCTTTATACACGCGACGTCTCATGCAATCTATTTTCTATTTCTGCCTCTTACAGTCACCTCCTGGCTCCACACTGTATACGTGCAGAGATGAAGACATATGCAAGTCTATGGCCCTATCCTTTAATTTCTTTACCTTTCAGTGACTTAAAGGGAAGTATTTAATGCCTATTTAAAGTTTGTAATTTAAAAAGACTATCCAGAACTACAGCTCATTTTACCACTACTATCAGGGGTTCCCTGGGGACACTGGGAGCTCCTCATGACGGGCCTTGGCAGCCAGGGCCCATCCCACACCCAGCCAGGCACAGGGCAGCCAGGGGCACTGGAGGAGTCCCAGCCCTTGGCACTGGGCACCTCCCTGGGTGAGGGAAGCTGGGATGTGGGCCTACGGGTATGCCCAGCTCAGGGGGGCCATGGATGGAGAGGGCAGGGCTTTGGGGATCTGAAGACTGGCCCTGCTGTGGTGTCACTGGGGCAGTCCCTGTGAAGTCCCTGGGGGACTGACACAGAATCATAGAATTGTCTATGTTGGAAGGGACTTTTAAGATCATCTAGTCCAACCGTCAACCTAACCCTGTCAAAAAAATATCACTAAGCCACGTTCCCGAGCACCATGCTAACCCATCTTTTGAATACCTCCAGGGGTGGTGCCTCAACCACTTCCCTGGGCAGCCCGTTCCAATGTTTAATAACCATTTCAGTGTAAAATTTCTTTCCTAATATTCAACCTGAACCTCTCCTGGCACAATTTGAAGCCATTTCCTCTTGTCCTATTACCTGTGACTTGGGAGAAGGGACTGATCCCTGCCTCTCTACAACCTCCTTTCAGGTAGTTATAGAGAGTGATAAAATCTCCTCTCAGCCTTCTCTTCTCTAGGGTGAAGAACCCCAGCTCCCTCAGCCTCTCTTCATAAGACTTATTCTCCAGACCCCTCACCAGCTTTGTTGCCATTCTCTGGACCATTGTCTGGACACGGGGCCCTTGGCAGATTCAAGGGAAGACTTTACCAAGTTTTCATTGTTAGTTTGGGGAATCCTAATCTGTTGGCTGGACATGTCCACATGTAGGAGCGTACCTTCCCACCTGATTGCAGATAAGCCCTATGGAACTGCACCCTTCCCATGCTCTGAGGCTGTTCAACTTGTGTCGGTTTTGACCCAAAGGCTGTGTAGCTCAGCAGAGGTTTGTAATCAGCCAAACTACTTATGCTGAAGGACTATCGCCTTGCCAGAGCCCAGCACAGCTCTGAGGAAGCTGTCTGCCCATAAGGTGGGCACACAGCAGCCCAGAGCACAAGCCGTTCAAGCTGGAGTTTGTCAAGCCCCACCTAAGCACATCTGCCCTAAGTTAGGGCCTGAAGCTAGATAGCTCAGCGTTTAGCTGGTTTTTAGATACTTCTGAACTAATATATTTAAGAGACAAGCACATTTTACTGAGGCTCCTTGTTTTAATTAACATTACAAAAAGCAATTCTGTAACTGACAGAATTGACAGCATAACATTGCAATCCTTAAGTATTTTTTCCACACAGCCCCAGGCCATTAAGTGAACACATCAGAAGTTGTAAGTATGTTGTAGCTCTGAAATCATAATGTTTGGCGTTGATTTAGAAATGCCTCCTGCACATTAAAGGATATAGAGGTTTTCTACTTGCAAGCTCTACATTCCCCTGTATTGTAGTCATAAATGGATCAAGTCACGCTTTAGCTGTTAAGGGAGACATCTACTCTTTTGAAGCAACTACCCCTGTGCTTTTATGTACATGGTGCACTAGTTTGCATGGTGGAGTTAGTGGAGCTGGCATGCACAAACTGGATTTCTTTCAGGTGAAATTAAGCTGAAAGAGAAACTGCAGGACCACACCTAATATACTCCAGCAGCTCCAGCATTTGGTCTCTGGGAGCAGTCTAGAGCTATTCTGAAGTGAAAAACCAAAATTCTCTCAAGTATGTTGGGAGGTTGTAGCACCAACCGATGCATGCTACAGACACAGTAAGCAGTGTGTGTTTTGGTCCTTGCTAATGTAGATAGAGTCTATGTACCCTCATAGTTGTGCTTTTGGCCAAATTTCACCCTTTACTTTAAGAATGCAAAGATAATTTTCATACAGAACTGTGTAGCGTGATATATTTAAAATTCATATTTCCACAAGGGATAATGCAGGCTGTATGTAATTTCCCTCTTGTAAAATGGCTTTACACTGTGCTGTATTTTACTGCCTTGCCATCTGATATAACTGGTTTAAAGAACACAATTCATGTTCATGTTTTCTTATTTCCCATTTTAGGTTCCTTTCTGCTTTTATCTTTTTTTTATCAGTCCTCGTAGTATTTCTCAAATTACAAACAAGAAACCACCAAGCGAGTAGTATATTACTTTCATTAGCAAGGAAGCATGTAAAATTTAGTAGATAACTTCCTGAAGAAGGTGGGATGAATGTTCTGTAAGCCCTTTGGCACCGCACACTGGCTGAGCTGAGAGGTTAGGGTGACATAATACATTTTTCCATGTAAATGCAAGGAACTAAAAAAACACAAAGGAATCTCGGTTATATCCATGTTGTCACAAGGTCTGGTAAATCCATTAGGAAAGGGTAGTGATTAATGCAGCACTCATGTAAATGAAATGTGCTGTCAAAATAATTTTAAGTCTTAGTCCAAATATAACTTGATTATCAGCTGTTAGTAACATGTCACTTCCTAATTTTGGTTATTTGTCATCCATATGCTCACTAACTTACTGACTACTCTACATTATCATTGTGATGCATCTTTTAATGCAAATGCATTTGTGTTTTCATAGCACCATCGGAACATTTTCCAGTGACAATGTACTGCTCTTTAGATATGATCTCATGATGAAATTATTTCCGACTTGCTGCCACGTACACCCCTAGGTCATATAAGCATTTTTCTTAATGGGTGAACATAAATTCTACAGTATGGAGAGAAGTAAAATATGCGTAATAGGGAGGAAAACACATCCCTAGATAGGACTGAGGCAGGAAAAAAATGTTGTTCAATTACTGCCTTCTCTCCCCTGCCTCTCATTTATCTTTGTTGTTTTGGTTCATACAATTCTCTGTGACAGACGAATGAAGTACAGCTTTTCTGAATAATGCATATTGTACCAGCATATAGGAGGAATAAAATAAGGGACATTATTTTCATAATACTTAAAAGCAAGAGTTCAATAAAAGAAAACTAGCGTCATTAAATGGGAATGGGAGCTATTCCAGGTCTAACTTTCTTGAAAATAGGGAATGCACAGTACACCCAAGTTAGGTTATCCTAGTAAATCACAGAGGGCTCATCATGTTATCTGCCTGCATTAGCTTGGCTGAGATCCCAGTGACCACCTCCCTTCACCTTGTGTCCATTGTTGGTCTTCAAGATTAGCAGAAAGCATCTATTTGCTTGTCAGACTGCAAAGATGTTTTGAAATCATTAAATTCAGAGAGTAGCTTTTTCCAAATTGGAGGATATCTCACTGCTTGGTTCCAGCAAGAATACTGCTAATGCAGTGTAAGCAAGTAAACAGCAAGAACAACCTCACAATTTAATATGTTCCCCCTACTTTGGTACTAAGAACTCCTCTGCAGGTCAGAATTCTTCTTGGGGCTCTAAAAAAACCCACAAAAAAACCACAAACGTAACAACATAGAGGTCCCAGAGCTACAGCTCAATAGTGCTAATAAATAGCAAAGCACCTGGCAAAACATTGGCTGGAAGAGCAGAATCTGATGTGTGTATGGGAGCATTATTGTTATTTTTCTCACCAAGTCTTATTTGAAGACAATGGTTAAATCAATCGATGTATATGATTTCCAAGCTGTCTAGATCACTGGCTCAGATTTCCATGGAAATTTTCTTTCATAGCATCATTGCTGCGATAGAAATTGCTGCTAATAAAGGAGAGGAATCAGCATATACAAGCGTTACTGCTATAAACAATGTGGCAAAACAAAGGAAGGCTTGTTTTGAAACTACTTAAAGATTGCTTTAAGTGCCACATTAACACCAACTGGAGGCGCAAAAGCTCCTGACCTCTGACTACTGAACTGTTTATTCAGTTAGGTGTCTAAAAAGAGTCAGACATTAAAATCTGCAAGTATTTAAATTTGAGGATTGTTTGGGGTCTCTAATAATAACCCTCCAGACATTCTCAGTCATGTGCAATGGCTCAGCCTTGTCAGACAGATTGTAATGGCTTACTGGCATCAGTCTGCATTTCTGTCCGTGCGCTGATTTGCCCAAAGAATATACTGCAGAAATTTGCAGAAAGAAACTCTGGTTAGAGGAGTCAGAGTTTGGAGGAAAGCCAAGGAGCATTTTTATCCACAAAAAGTTAGATTCCTAAGTAAAGTCGCAAAATCTGGGCAAATATGGATTACTAGAAGTACTGGATTAGCCTAAGAACTATAGAGTCTCTTTGTACAACATCTTTACACCAGCACAATACATAAAGCTGTGACTGTGCTTGGATTTTATATCTGGAGATGGTTGAAAGGCAGAAAGGTTATGTCAATTTCTCTATTTACACATGCAAGTCTAATACTTACATTGAAAATAAATGGAGGATTTAGACTTCTAACCCTTGAAAAAAAATGCATTCCGCAAAAAGATTTTATTAAGAAAGTGCTAGGCCCTCAGTATTTATGTATTCAGCAGCACTGACTGCATCTTGTAAAACCTAAGGCAGAAGTGCTCTCGGTGAAAGTGTATCCTGTTCTCGAGTGGCCCCTTAAAGCTATGGCCAAAACAATTTTTAAAAGATAACTAATATAACAGATTTATAGTTCACATAACGTCACACATTCACAGTTCTAGGAGTCACTTGAAAGAAAAGATTCACTATGATTTTTTCTACACTAGATTATTAAAAGTCATATATTAATGAAGATCAAAGAAAGAGCAGGAAAGGGTTGAGAAATTTGTTTGAAGCCAAAACTGCAGATATTTGTACTAATCTGCAGAATCAATCACAGGGACAGGGTAGGTTTTATGAATGAAGAACAAAATATACACTGTTTTAATAGTGAACATTTTGTATTGGCCTGAGAAATATGGCATAATTGTTTTCTCATATGCTCAGGAACATGCAACAATTTGCTTGACTCAAAAACATACAATAAGTTGGAAGAACAAAATGGAAATATTTCAAAAGAGCAGCAGTAGCTTTCAGTTGCTCCCTGACTAGACAACAACTTACTTGTTATTTAGGCATTACCATAAGCCTGCCAAGGACAAATGGACTAAGAAGGTCATTCCTTCTTTAAGGCTAGTCTGGCTTTTCTCCTGTTCTGAACCAGTGGGTTTTATTTTATAATGAAAAAGGCACCCTGTAAAACTGCTTAAAAACACTGGTTCCTGGTGTGTGCTTCAGTCTAGACTGTCTCGTCTATGAAGAACTGCTAGAACATATTGGGTAATGGCCTTTGCAGAATGTTGTAGACTTGCATGCCAATAGGGACAATTACATCATCTACTCTGACCATCTACCTGACCTATCAAATAAACTTACATTATATCCTCTTATTTCTGCACTAAGCCAAATAATTTATTTGGCTAAAACTTTTCTTCCAGAAAGGCACCCAAGCTTGAGCTGAACATGTTAAGAGAGAAGTCTGTACCTTCTTCAACAGATTGCTGCAATCTGAGATCAAAAACGGCGACTAATTCCTGTTTACAGGTGTCTATCCAGATTCTGTTACTTAAGTCTGTTACTGTTATTTAAGTCTTTCACCGTTAATGTATTTGTGACTGTGGTATTCATTATCCCCCCAGCCCTAGGGAAACCTGCATGTTTGTAAGGAATCACATCCTGGTACATTTTTAATCAAGTCTTTTTAAGCCTCCCACTGCAAACGGTGTTCTGTGAGCATTCTAGCACTCTGCTACTCCTTCTTTTTGTGTTTAAATTCAATGATCGCATAATCCTCCTACTATACTCTCATTCTGGCAATTCACAACACTATTACTAGCCCCTTTTGACAATCGCTTTTTCCAGGATGTGCTCCCTGTCTGACACAGCTTGCTTTTTGTGGTACAGCATGTGAATGCCCTGCATTTGTTGAAAGGACACAACTTATCAAGCGATTCAAATTCCAGTGTAAGACTGTCTTGTCTTGGTGGTTACTGAGTCTTCTTCAATCCTTTGAGCAAATACGTTCAGCAGTAATTTTTAGATCTAATATAAACAAGTCTTAGAATAACTTTTCCTCACCAACAACTGCTTTATTTATGATGTGCCAGTTAGTCTATTCTCAAGCCATTTAATAGTACTTTTCTGGTATTGTGGAGTATTTCAGATTAAAATCAGAAGTCAGTCTACATTATGTAGCGTAGAGCCTTTCAAAGCTGTAAGTGGATTGCAATCTTGAAATTACCATCACCTCCCAAACTAGGAATTGCAAAGGAAAAGATCAGGTTGTTTGACAGCTGATGCTAGCATAGCTAAGCCTAGGCTCACTTAGCTCAATCTTCCTGTGCATTTTAAGCATCACCACCACATCATCACTCTCCTCCCTTTTTTCAAATTTCCCTGCTGTTATCAGAATTTATTTTAAAATCATGGCAGTAGGCCAAAGATTTTTTTTGCTGCCTATTCAAGCACTCACTCAATGCAGCATTCAGTTCAGGACAGACAGAAGGCATGATGTCTCTGCATAACTAACTCATGCAGTTTGGGTATTACCCTAAGCTAACCTAAGCTAACTAAGCTCACCCCTCTTTAAAGAGGTTTTATGTGAACGATGCTTGAGAGCTGTTGGTCCTCCAGTATCTCCCCTACTTTCTGTGTGTGTTCAGAACAGGGCAGTTCCCCCACCACCACCACCCCACCACTCACATGGATCAGTTCATCAGATGCAGTACAAAAAATAAGAAGTTGCATCTTCTAGAGGCCTAAGCCCACAAGAATTATGAAACCAAGCACATACCACTAATTAGGAACCAGTAATTGTAGCAAAAAATAATATGCACTCTCTGAGCTGGATGCCACTCACTCAGACGGTGCCCTCAGTGACCACACACACTCAACAAGCGCAGTATTAAGCAAATCCTCAGCTTTATCTGGGTTCACCTCCTTCTCCACAGGCTCAGACTGCAAGGAAACCAAAAAGACTCCTGCCTCCCTCCTCTGCTTCATTTCCAGTAGCATTATCACACCCATCACAAAGCAACTGCTTTCTTTTTGCTCTGCTTCAGGAACAGGGCTGATGTCACTGCAGCTGACTGGACCCAGTAGGTGGGAATAAACCTTTACCCACAGCTGCAGTTGATTAAAGTCACTCTTTCTTCTGCTGGGCACATAGAGCCAGGGCTGTAAGTGCTGGGGCTATAAGTGGTACTCTAGCTATAAGTGGTAGTAGGTCTATAGTTGGTGTTCCAGCTATAGACAGTGCTCCACACACAGAGATTTAGGGTGTTAGACATCCCTCTCCAATCTTATCAGCCAGCCTGTGCCAAGAAGTGAGGGATAAACAGGGTTCAGACCATTAATTCACAGTGGGCCTGCATCTGTTCCCATTTTTGTTTTTCTTTGCTTCAGCCTAAGCTGAAACGAAGCTGTCAATGCATATGGCAGGAGGCAATGAAAGGTGACTGTTTCAAGGAGGAATTCTTTATAGCAGATGTTTTTTACATAAAGTGTGGTTTTTTCATCTAATGCTTTTAGCAAACGCTACGTAAAATTCTGTTCTGACTATATAAAAATTCAGCTTCCTGAAAAGATGTATTTGTGTTCTAATTCTTCTTTACTTTAGATACTATTTGGGGGATTATGTTTTTTTCTATCTTTTAACTACGGGAGTGCTTCTAAAGCAGGATTCACTGGCTTCTAACATTTCTTACCTAAGAACTCAGATAGCAACTAATGATTTTTTGGAAGAGTAAAATGTCATTTGCTGAGAAGGACTTTTACTCCACAGAAGAAAACAAATTAATGAGAGAAAACAGAATAAAATCTCTCCAGTTATTGCATCTTATTGAGAGCTAATAAATTTCTCTCAACAGCTTAGTCATTGATATCTATTCTTCATTTTTAAAGTAGGGTCTCATATCTGAGCTTCCCTGGAATGCCTAAATTCCCTGCAGAGCACTACCAGAGAACCTCACTACAGTCTATCAAAGAGGAACACGGTGCTGCAAAGCCCTGGTGTTGATGCGAAGCATCCTAGCACCAGGTGGCTGTGAACACTGTCACTGAGAAATGTAAAACAATGCCCATGGAACACCCAAAGTCTTTCTTTTGCAAGTGACATTTCAAACTCCTCCAGGAAGTTAATTCATTTAGCCAGAAAGTCAAGTGGGGATTTTAATTCTACAAAATATATAACAACTCAAATTATAATATATCCCATACATCAGAACCAGTGCTTTTCAGACTGATAAATAAATGGAAACCCATAGGGTGAAATTCTAAGACATTTATATAGAAAAATCCCAAGTGCAGGGATGCCACCTCGAGGCCTGTATACTTTTTATGTCTATAAAGAGTTAAGGAATCCATTAGAAAGTATCTGAGCTGTCAGCAACAGAATTTTTTGACCTGCAGCTGTGTACCATAGAGGACAAATTTTATTGAGTTAGGTTAGAAAGATCTTTTGGGTGGCAAATGATATACCTAACTATCCTCCATTTCATGCATTTTTTTTTCTGCTGTTTACAATTGGAAGAAGTTGTCTTAGAATTTGTCTAGTTTGTAACTTACAGATGCTTTAATTACAGTGTATAAGCCTTCAGGTAAGTTAAACCAAGAATCTGTGTTTAACCTTTAGACACTTTAGACACCAATATACTACTCCATATACCATGTTTTAATTATGTCACCAGATGGTTAGAAAACAGCCTACCTGTATTTTAAACACCTGCTTATTCCCAGATGCTGCATTCTTGCCTGCAGATAAAGATTTTTAAAACATATCACAAAAATCGCTATCACAGTCACAGACTTTTGGATTGCAAATTGAAAAGCAGCAATACAGAGGATAAGGACTCGTCAAAAATCCCACCAGCCTTATGAAAACAGTGTTATTAAAGTACTTGTGTCCTTCAATAAGTAGTTTAGTCTACCTAATGTATAGCTAGGCTTCAACTTTCCAGCTTTAGAGAGTACTTGGGTCAGCGTGGCAAATACCACTCAGGTTGAAATGAACCCTGATATTCAAATACATTAGCAGTTTGTTTACAAGCAACCATGGTAATGATATGGGTTGTGTTCATCTCTTACCTGGGAACTGTGTTGTGTTGATTTTGCTCTGTCTGAACCCTAGTATTGAAAAGAAAGATGGAAGAGCCTCTGGGTCCTAAAAACAGTTATTTTTGTAGAACAGGGCATTTTTTACTCGCTAACCAATGCTGTATTCCTCTACCCTCTAGTGGTGAAAACATACTCTCAGAAAACAACTTCAGTAAGTTTTTTAAAATCATCACCAAGATTTTAGCCAAAAAGATGGTTAAACATTGGAACGTTCTTACCGAAAAGATAAAATTATTTTTGATGTTGAAATGAGATAGCAAAGAACTTAAGTCACAAAAATGCAACAGAATTCCACAAGTGCTGAAATGTCAATGTTACCAAACCCAGTCTGAAACAAGGGTTGCAGCATTAGTAACCGAGAACAGGGCATGGCTCCAATAACTGCTCGTTACTTATTTTGTAGAATATTTTAACTAAGAATCTCTGGTTGAAAGTGCAATGCCTGTTACCAGAGGCAGGGGCAGAAAAAGTTACAGTTTATGCAAGGAATGTGGTTTCTAACCAGATCATTCACGCATATGTTCAACCCAATAACCAGAAAAATGCAAACTTGATTTCTATATGGAAAAGCTGGTTTCCCTGAAGATTATGTACAAGGCTTTTGTCCGTTCATTAGACTGAAGAGTATTGGTTCTGATGTGTTGAGTATATTCTGGTTGGATTTAGTATATATTTTGCATAATTACCTGACTTTCTGGCTAAATCAGGCAAAAAAGCTGACATAACTGAAATGACTGCCATGTACATGCTGTACACCCAAAATGTGTTAAAATACTTAAAATTTATAGAATCACACGGATAATTTTTATTTTAACTTATCCCTCATTATATCTTCTCCAGTTGTTGCCCTTTTAGATAATTTCTATCTTAGAGTTCATAAAGTGTTGTATTAAATGGAATAAAGCTTAGCTGATTGTTAATATCAGAACTAAAATAACTAATAATAAGACTTTCTTATTAGTCTGAGTGTGTGGGAGCTGTCAATACACTGTGGATCACAATCGCTACATCAATGAATGTCTGAAACGAGCATACAAAAGTAACACTAAACACTGTTCATATCATCGTCTCTTCAGTACAGGAAATTGTTCTGGCTATGGTAATTAGCATTTCTTCAGATACATTTTCCATACTTATTAACAAACTAGTTAGCTCTGTAGCATAATAAATATTCTCCTAATTACTGCATCTGGACCTGTTTTCACTGCTAATAGTCTGTTTCATTTTCTTGAGTGCATAGATGAATACACATACACATACACACATATATACCATAATGAAATATAGATGAAAAATAAATTACTCTCATAAATGCCTAAGAAATTAAAACCAATTTAGAGTTGCTAAGATGTAATTTCCTTTATGCAGAGTCTATAAAAGACAGAACTGAATAATTGCGCCATTTAAAATCTCATCTTCTGGGCTGTCTCCAGAAGCGACATGAGGAATGGCAGATGTCAGAGCTAAGTCTTTGGAAGTCAGAGTGACATTTCCAGTATTTTTATGTTTGTCAAAAATGTCTTTCTGTCTGTCTCAAAGATGATGAGCTTCAAACCCCAGGACAGTTTTCTTTCTTAACTGTACCAGAGGAGGACAGATGAAGGCAGTCAGGCAGGCATTAATGTGGCCCCAGTGCTGGCATGTAGAGAAGCTCGTCCATGTCAGAAGACATAGCAGGGTCAGGTCCCAGACATGTTAGCAAACACCAGGACATCAGCTGAGCTGGCAGCCCAGGTTCTCTCAAACACCAAAAGGTCTCCCCACTCGGGGTTATGTGTAGGAAAAGTACACGGATAAAATGGCTGGAGAAAAGGCTCAGCTCAGGAAACGTGAATCTGCAGGCCTCCTGCAGAAAAGCAGGCATTTAGGATTAGTAAAGACACTGAAACAAGGGGGCTTGGATCAGTATGTGCTGTGAGGCTGCGGTGGGGCAGGAGAGGGAAGTGTCTGGAAATGAATGAAGAGTCTGGAGCCTCATTGGGTCCTTGGTACACCTGGAAGTAAATTTAGCCCATATCGTTAATGTTTAAAAGCTAGGAGAGCCCCTAGAGAAAAACGTTGACTTTGGCAATGTAGCAGAAATCAAGTACCTGGTGTTGCTGAGCACTTATGGTTGGAGACCAGTTAAGTTATAAAACTGCAGGGGAAACTCTTGGTTTGTTTAATATTTTGAAACCAACCAGCGTCTGTAACACAGTATGGGAAGGAAATCTGCAGTTTGTGGGAAACCTGATCTGTTTAATTGGTAAACCCAAGCTGGTAAATTCCAGGATAAAACTAAAAATAAAAAATAGCACTTTTAAATAAGTGCTAGAGTTAGTAAATATGTGGCATGTAAAAAACAAGGAAAATTTACTTGTTTTCTGTACAACTATTTTTATTTTATAATGAATGAAGGGAGTTCTAGTTCTGCTTCTGAAAATCTGCTTAATATAATGCCAGCTGTAAACTCACTACTTAAATTTCTGTAACAAGAAAATGAAAGAGAATTCACAACTTCAAAGACACTTCTTAATGACTCAATATATATTATAGAATGAGCAAATGATAAAACTTGTGGATGTAATGCAACAGTGCATTGCGATGACCTTTCCCAAGCTACACTAATGGTAGGATTTAATTCATTTGCCCTTAAACAGGGAGGTCTACAGTACTCAATTACAAACCACAAAAAGCCAAGAGGGAGGGAATGGGTAGGAAATTCAGACATATTAAAATAAAATATACACATGGGGGAAAAGAAATTAAATCTATAACTTTATAATCTGATAGGTAATTGGCACAGAGAGGGCAAAATACTGTTCTCAGCATTTTTATAAGGTTACATATTCTATAGTAGTTGGATTCCAGATCATAGCATTTAAGATACAAGCAAAAATTCCAAGGATATTTTGCTATGTTTGCCTGCTCGCCCTCCCCCAAGCCTACAGACATTTGTGACACTGTGTTTCCTCCCACACCCAATCTGATCTGATCTCCCATAACCCTGCCCAAGCGCTAAGCTAACCACGGGTGGTGGCGATGATGGGTGCATCTAGTCATGGTGGCTGCATCCAGGTCAAAAGTGGTTTCAGAGAGACAGATAACAACACAATAGCCATGGGCTAACAAGCAATGCACCCACCTCGCAACAATACCGGTACTGTGGTCAATATGCAAATATGATTAAGTCAATCATTTAACCCCAATAAATAGTGAGTAGCTCAAGAGCCCTCTGAGCTCTCCCACGTGGCAGTGGGCCACAGGCCAGGATTTCCCTTGAGTAGAGACACTACTCAAGGTTATTTCTCAAGATTCATAAATTCCTTGTTACAACAGATCCTCGGTGAGTGACTAATAGCATGCTAAACTTTGAAATCTTAGCTAAGTGATAGAAAGAATTGACTCTGCATATATAATCTCTTAGTTAAACCATTGACCAAGTCTGGGACTAGGACTGGATCCGTCTGCACCTAGACTTCTATCTGGAAAAGAGTTTAGAAAGAGCAAAGGGGTCCTTGCTGAACCTCATGACTCAATGAGAGGCTGTCCCTGACTGTTCTGTCTGACCTTGTCCTCTATGCAGTAAATAACTAAACGTGCCTTAACATCAAATCTTGTTAAAACATTTACTATCAAACTTTATTCGATCCCTGTTTTGTATTAATAAATGTATTGCTACTTCTCTCTATAGGTCGAGTGCATTACACCAACCACTACAATGTTGAAGTAAGATGTTAGAAGATACAGTACATTCATGAGTGAAAAGCATGTGATCACATCCATTTTCATTTAAATGGCAAGAAGGAATACACTATTAGCCAATCAGTCCTGCTGAAGATGCATTTTTTACAACAAAAAATAATCACTTCCAGCATTTTGTTTGCTCTAGGCATTTCTTTCCCACAATACACTAGCAAAAACGCATTTCACATGAGTCTGTAGTACAACCTTGGCTTAGGAATGCCATTAATATAAAAACATTTCAGATCTCCTAATCCATGCTTTTGTACTGCGTAGACCATCACAGCAAAGCTGTTTCTTTGTGACTTCAATAGGAATGTTCCCACCACTGATTTCTGGAGCAAAGCTGCATTCCCTGAGAGTGCAAACAGTATTCCTGTGATGGACCCACGTCTCCTTTCTGCTGTGCTGGAGCCATTCGGGTGTTCAACTGCTGTAGTTACAGTGAGCAATAGTGACTTGTGACTTTAAATAGGCAAGAGAACCTAGTCTCTGCAGTCAATCCTCAGTCCTGAATGGCATGTGCTCTTCCTCAAGTTTGTAATACAAAAGTACTGTTTAAATGGGCTTTGATTTAGCAAGAACTTTTTTTAATACTCTGCATTTAGAGGTCAGTATTACCCTCTTTTCTCTCCTTTGTTTCTTCAGCAGTGACAATTACAATTAGTAGGCTTGAAATTGTAATGTGTCCTTTTGGAGTACTAAAATACTAAACTCAGAAACTGGAGCTTGTTGCATTTGCCAGAAAAATACTGAAGACAGATTTAAGTGGACTTGTGCACTGTAATAACAAGGAGAAAAATAACTATGAACCTAGTATAGTAATCTTTACCAATATGTACTCCAGATTCTCTTTTTGACTTTGCTATTGGGGCTGTTTCCAGACAAACATGAGTGTAGTTCTGTCCCCTGCAAGTCATATGCAATCTATATGCAATATGTGCTCTATGGTTTGGCTCCCAGGTTTTTAAGGAGTCTCAAAGCTATTTACCTTTAAAGATTCCATACCTGTGTGGATACTGACTTAGAGATTTCCTCTGTCATGGGTTTAAATAGTTGTTTTCCAGTAGACCTGAATATGGAATACTAAACATTGTTTGGCTATTTATTTCACTAGAATTTTATATAATGTCAAATTATTAATATTCATTATTATGAGTTGCTAGTTAATAATAGAAACTGAAGTCTACTATAGTTTGTCTTGAAAATCTTTGATAAAGCACATTAGCACGAAGACATTTCTGACTTCAAACTACACGAGTTTATAAAAATACTGAAAATCTGTGACACTGTGAATGCCTTATCTAGTCTTTATGTAGTAACACCAGTGGCTTGTGGTTTTTCACTATATTATCTTATAAACTATCATACAGGTAAAAATATTTTGCAAAATTCTCATAGCAGTTTTTCTAGATAGTTTCTACTAATGTGAATGCATTTAGTCTCAGCATCAGAAAACAGTCTGAAACTACATACTGTAGATTTCCCATCAGCCTCTTGTAGCTGGAATAACACTCCACTGAAACTGTAGGACTTGGTAGCTGCAAGAACAGCTGCAGCACTGGAAAATTTGTAAAGCAGCAGAACATGGGATCAGGTAATACCTTCAGATCCTTGTGAACTATTGTGCTTTATTCTGGATCCTTACAGATTTAAACAGTTTTACAGGGCAGTGTTTTTAAGAACGTTAGAGATGTGCCTTGTTTCTATAAATTATCAAAATCTGGTTTGTATATTGTACAGGTTGTTGGAGAAAAACTTTTTTCTTTTTTTTTTCCAGATCTCCCTGGTCTGTATTGATCTTATTGCTTGTGAAACAAGCTTATTGGTTTGGCTTGGGTTTTAATATTTTCAGTGTAAATTTTAGGCTAGCAGCCCCAACTGTCTAAAAACTGTTTTAAATCTGTTTTGCTCTTCTTTTCCATTGGAAAACAAACAAACAAACACACAAACAAAAGAACACAAAACCGAGAAATATTTAAAATAGGCTCTGTACATTCTGGTATGTGCACAGCAGGCTATTCACTACATTCACTGCAGTAGAAGAAAGAGAGGGCCAGAGACCACCTACCTGTTATTAATCATTTAACTTATGTCCAGCTATTCCTAAAAAGTAGCATCTGTACAGACTGACATGGATGCATCTACAGACTGACATGAATGCACACACAGCCTGTGTTCTCCAGAGCTCAATGCAGGAGTGATGATATGCTTAGAGGATGTGGGTGCTTAGAGGATGTGGGTGACCCTCTAGACCAGCATACGGAGAAGCAGCCACCTCTATGGGACAACACAAGGGTTCTGCTGTCCTGAGTGGGAAGAAGCCAACAGCAAGAAGCTGCAAACCTGAGACAAAAGTGCACACCAAGGGGAGCAGAAAGACCTTGGGAGTCTGAATTAAGCACCCTCTTGTGCAGGCAAGCACAAGAAGAAGAAAATTTCCTTTCCATTGAAGATCATCTACAGCGGTTTTGCCTGAGCTGGACAGAGTGGTCACAGCCCTTTTGCTTTTAACTACCTTATAGCAAGCTATAATCTACTCTGAAGAAAGCCAACATTCATCTCTTGTAAAAATTGGGATTTCTGAAAAGTAAGTAACCTGAATTATTCTATGAGACTTCTGAGCAGCAGCCTTCTAAGTCAAGCCTTAGGCAGGAACCGGGGCATCTGAATTACGGCTTTACCCAAGACCAGGAGTGTACTTTTGATGTGACTCTCCCACTCGCCCCCACTTACTTGACTAACACTGCAGAGCAGTCCTGGAGCGCACAAACCAGGTTCTTTCCCAGTGTCATAAAGCTGGATTATGCACTCTAGGACAATAGGTAAGGCTCTGCAACTGTTCATGGGCATTCAGGCCTTGAAGACCTAGTGTAAATCAGAGTTCAAAGAAATAACACCATTTATATTGTTATGCCATGCCTTTTAGAAAAGTAAGTGTGACTCAAATGTTCCCTGAAACAAGATTTCATGAATAAATTAGTCGCTAGAGGGAGCCTCTTTATCATCATATCCTGGTAGCAAACTGCCACTAGCCTGTGCCTTTGACTCTTACATGTTGAAGTGCTTCAGTAAGGTCAGGAAATGCTACTTCCCTAGTACTTAGTTTAAAGAAAAGGAGGATAAAGGACAAAAGTATGCAAGGCTCCTGCAAAATTCCACATTCTTTCCATATTCTGAACAAATACAGACTTTTAAAAAAGAAATCTAAAGAATTCCCCACTGAAAACAGGTAGAGCTTGTTAAGTGCAGTGGCTGGAAACAGAATTGGCTTCGCCAAGACCTTTTGAAAACGGCATCTTTACAGGTCATCAGTGAGAGGACATTCACTTTTCCCCTCTGCAAAGATGAAACACCAAAATAAAAACACTAGCTGCCACTGCGAGAGGAATGGCTGTAAATCACAAACACTACCTTCCGTCCTTTACCTTCATTATGCTATAGCTGTGCCCAGGCAGTAATTCCCAGCAGGCATTTTTCAATGATCAGTGATCTGATCTAGCTCTCCTTGTGTTAGAAAGTGGCTACATGCAAAACAACGATGACATGTCACTGTGGTGTAACTGCAGACATGTTCGATTTCCGGCTGTACTCTAAATTAAGTAAATAACATAGCAGTTATAGCTTGTGGTTCTCCGTTATGAGCACTATAGAATTTGTGAGAAATCCTGGAAAAACATAAGGAGAATAGAAAAGCTGTGGAGGAGACCCCAGCTGCATGAAGTGCTCTCCCAGTCAGCAGGGCCTGGCTAGGACTTATTGCACTCTCGACAGAAAAACCCCAGCACCTCAGAAGGTGCTTTCCCATTAGAAAACATACAGCAGCAGAGGGCATCAGACAACAAAAAATTCTGCACACATTAATGAATCCTGAAGCCCTAAAAGCACAGGGCAGAGGAATGGGAAATGGAAAGATACAGATTGAAATGCTAAAACGTGGGTGGGGGCAAGCAATCAGGCACTAAGGAAAACGGGAGACAACACCTCTCCAGAGCGTGCTGGCTGTAACTGCTCCAGCGTGGGAATGTTGGGGGTGGAAGAGAACAGGGCAAGGAACACCTATGGTGCTGTAACTTGCTTGAGAGCTGCTCTACTAGCAAACCAACCTGAGCAGCACAACTGGTGATGTACCACCAACTCAGAGTGTCTCCCTTCTCTTTTAAGATATGCAAACACAGCAAAATCTGTTAGTAAAGCAAGTTGGCTTAGCAGTATCTCACGTTCTCCCAAAACACTTGGTACAACAGGACTCAAACAAGGAAAATCAAGACATAATACGTTAGCCAGCATGCAACCTTAATTTGTCCCTTTGAATGATGACTAGGAAACACACAGCAGTCTGAAGTGAAGCCAAGTGACTCATTTTCTGCAAAAGTAAATTCAGGTGCTGACATTTCCTCCCCACACCCTTAAACTGTTTCTCACTGCGTGTGTGGAGATGACCTTGTCATCACTGCAGGCACCCGGGACAGCCACTGAGTGAAGATAGTAGCTTAATTTCTATTTCTACAAAGAATTGCTGCTTTGTAAGTACAGTCTTTTTTCTATTTTCCTTGGTGGAAAGGAGGAGAAGTTTACAGAGAACTGTTATTTGTAGCTCCTTTCATTGGAGTGACTTTAAGTTGATCCTGCCCTTCCCTTGAGAAAACGCTGCTTGGGCAGAAAGCATTTTAGCTGTATCTGTGGTGTTCCCCAGCCCCTGGTGTGTGTATGAATGTCATCCTTGTGCAAGCAGCAGTGAGACGTGCAGCTTAAGAGACTCGGGGCTAAGTTAGACCATCCAGCCGCTTGCAAGCTCTGATATATAACGCTGCCTTCCTGTGGCGAAGTGCGCATGAGCGGCTGGGGCAGATTTAAGGACGGCCTTCAGAAGCAGATGTTAGCCCCTGTGCTCTAGCAGCAGTCGCTGTGCTGAAAAATTTGGAATGGTTTTAAGACGACTGAAAATAAGCTCATGCTCCAGTCTATCAGCTGCCTGCTCTGAGCGTAACTTGACCAGGTACCGTATTCCTCCCTTACTTACGTTGGGAAACACACAGGAAAATTTTTAATGGGCATTTAGAAGTTTTGTTTTGTTTTGTTTTGTTTTTTGCTTCTGTAGATAAAAATATCTCAAGGAAGTTTTCCAAAGGCATTTCCCTTTACAGCAACACTATTCTCATACTTGTCTGCGTACAAAGTGAGAGCAGACAGCTGCAAGCAACTTTTTATCATAAGCCTGGTTTTTATCATATCTCTATCAAGCCTACAAAATAGGATTTTTTAAAAGACATTTTCATAGAATGAACAGTACCAAACTGAACAGAATTACATATAGTACCTTTCACTGAGTGTTGCCAAACCAATGCCACAAACTGATGCTGGTTTTGTGAAGCATATATCTCATCCTATCTAAAAACATGAGTACTTTTTCTCAATCAAACTGGCTTGAATTGGGATTTCAGCATCTTGTGAATCTTTTGATAGAAAAGTGAAGATGGTTTAAAACAGTTAAACCGGGAAAACAGTTAGTAAAATATGAAAGATATGCAAGCTATGCCCCCAGATTACTACAATGGATGAAGAAAGGGATAAAAGGTAAATAACTTGGGGGGGAAATGTAAATAACGGGAGAGGGAGGAAAGAGTTTTGCTTTAAGCTGAATTCAATTCAGATAGCAAAGTGGACTGTTTGCTTGCAGCACAGCGGTCCCAAAGAGGTCCACCAGGAAAAGGCATCCTCCAAACTGTTTGGGGCTCAATCAGGCTGGCGTTTGCTGTTGTCCTAGCTGCTGGGGACTCGGCAAGGAGATGCACTGCAATGTGGGGACCTAAACTCCGCTCTGACTTCTCACAAAGGAGAAGAATAGGGCAAGCTGCTTTCACTGTTCTTCTCATTCCCGCTGGAGCTGCTAAAGTTTCTGTGACTGGACTCCTATCCCATATCACTAAGGAAATGGCTTGATGGCGATAATACCAGTCAGTGAAGTAACTGTTTTCTGTATATTACCCACTATTTTACAGGCAGGTTCTGAGGAAACTCAGTCTCAAGCCCCAGCCTGGGCTTTGAATGAGTGTATCTCTACCGTGAAGTACAGGCACTTAGTGACAACCAATTACACAATTAAATTTGAATATTTCTAACTCCCATTGTGGTTTGAGCTAGACTAGCCACTGAAGTGAACGACAAATGCTCTCTTTATTTCAACTGGTTTGGAGGCATATACTATGCATACTATACATAATTATGTATATATTATGTATATAATATTATGTATCATGTATATGATGGCTGAGATGTCCTCCAGTATCTTTTCTATACCTACTTAGGATGCAGCAAAGGCACAAATCCAAATGCAGGAAACTAAATCTGTGTGTCTGTAGATAGCGATGGTGCATCAGCATTTTGGTGCTGGTAAATAAGCATTTAAAGCTGTTTGGATGCCAATTTTCTAAGCATAGAAATTTAAATTTTTCCTTTGAGGCTTGTCGTGTTGATGAATAAAATGTAAAAACTTTGGATAAGCTGCTAAATACTATCATTTTTGGAAAAAAAAAAAAAAAGTGAAACCAGCATAATCTATAAAAGTGAGATGCCCAGGACAGTTCAACCAGACATGGGATACATTTGAAAGGAGTCATTTGGCCCTTAGTTCAAAGTCTTGTCCTGGCAGTGAAAGAGAAAATCCCCAGAGGAACCTTTGCAGAGAGCTGTTCAGGGAAGGAGGAACAACATAACACCCTGAAATTTGACACATACAAAGAAGAAAAATGCTCAGCTCAGAGTCAAACAACAGGAGGTCACAAATTCAGTATCTTCTAAGGAAATGTCATTGTTGGAAGGGGATGATTAGAATTTCTACAACTAAAGATATCTCTTACAAGCCTGAAAGGAAACTTGGCATATTGTGTGAAGTCGCAGCAGGCTGCTACTATCTCTGTGATTACAGAAAAAATAAATTATATTGAGGACTGGATTTTAAAAAGCCTCTTCTCTTCTTTTCTGAACAGTAAGTGCTTTTCAGACATCTGAGTCATGTAACAAAAGAGAATTATTGTGCTATTTTAAGATAAACTTCACTACACAAAGAAAAATTCCTCTAAGAAATGAAGAAGTCCTAGCAATAAAAACAACATTAGTTCCTTTACTATCTTCTTCATTTAGGGTCTGATCTGAGGTGCACTGAAGTAAAAACAGAGACAGTGTTGATAGGCTTTGATTAAGTTTTTTATCTATTTTTTTGCAATGACTACTAGGGACATGCACATGTGATGAGTATCTCTTGGTTTTGCAGGATCTGAACACTCCAAATGCAGAGATGATTTTGCAACTAACATCTTATCGGTAAGAAAAAAGTTAATGAATTATTATTATTATTATATCAATCATACTTAGATTTGAAATGAGTGAAGTTCAATAATGACATAATACTGTATTATAAAAGAGGAAGGAAGTCTATATAGTATACTCACAATGTGATTTTGTTTGGGTTTTTGTTTTTCTTATTCTTAACTTTTTCACAACACAAAGGTCCCAATCTGGATGAGAAGGATGTCAGAGGATGTTGATCATGTTCTCCATTTCCCAAAACAACCTCTAAAACTCATCCCAAGCCATGAAAACAAAATTACTTTCCAATCATCTATCACATGTAAATACCCAAATGAGATTGCTCATAAGAAGTTTGGAAACGATCAGAAAAGGAAATTTTAAAGTTATGGTCCTGACACCTTCTTTTCCATGACATCTGTTTGTGTCAACAACCAAATTTTAACACACCATCTGTGTCATAGCAGTGGTCTGGTCTGCAGCTGAGCTCATGCGGGAGGATCTTCAACCACATGCAGTGTGAGTGATGAATGGCCAGGTCAACGGCTTCTTTTCTTCTCCTGTGTTTCAGGACATCCCTGGTGGCACCCCTGATTTTTAGTCTGCTTCTGCAGCCACTGTTGACACAGTTTTCCATGGCCACAAAGCCAAACATTGTCCTATTGATGGCTGATGACCTCGGTATAGGGGATGTAGGTTGCTATGGGAATGATACTATCAGGTAAGGAAACTGAGCGTAACAGTGAAGAGTGCTGCTGTGTTATTTAATCTAAGACTACAATCCTTAGTCCACCATCAGAGCTCTCTTCAGCTTCATTTCCTGGGTTTCATGGCTAAATATAAAGCACTATCAGGATTATCTTACAGCCTAGAGGGCATTACCAGGGCAAGCTCTGCTATGCCTAGCTGGTTTTCTGTAAGAATCTCTCAGCCTTTCTTATATATTCCTTAACAGCCTGACATTGAGAAATGCTAAGCTCTTACACATACCTGAAGACAGAAATGTTATTCTCTCTTTCAACATATCAGGCCTCATGACTTCATTTACCTGTTTTGACATTCTTTACCAGTCTTACATCAAAGTACAGTATATGTCACCCAATGAGCTTTGTTAATAGGAAAAAATTCTCTTTTCAGACCTAAGGACATAGTTTTCCTTCTCTTTGAAAACTGTGCCACGTTATTGCATGCTGGTTTCCCACAAGCTTGTCATTTAGAATCATAGAATCATAGAATCATTCAGGTAGGAAGAGACCCTTGGGATCATCAAGTCCAACCATCTGCCCTACTCTGCAAGACCAAACTTAGTACAATCACTCCTTTCATCCAACAAAGTTCTCAGAATCTCACTCTGATCAGCACTGACCTGCAAGTTTCTGATAGGCAGCTGATGATCATAGATACCTGACAGGGCTCTGCATGGTTGGGCTTCCACTTCAGCAAGGCACCATAGAATCATGGAACAGAACCATAGAATCATTCAGGTTGGAAAAGACCCTTGGGATCATTGAGTCCAACCATTAACCCCACTTTACAAAGTTCTCCCCTACACCATATCCCTCAACACCATATCTAATCTATTCTTAAACACAGTCAGGGATGATGACTCAACCATCTCCCTGGTTTCTTAAACCCAGTGCCTGACCACTCTTTCTCTGAAGAACCTTTTCCTAATGCCCAGTCTAAACCTACCCTGCTGCAGCTTGAAGCCATTCCCTCACATTCTATCGCTAATTACCCGTGAGACCAGCACCAACCTCTCTACAATGTCCTTTCAAGCAGTTGTAGAGAATGATGAGGTCTCCCCTCAGCCTCCTCTTCCTCAAACTAAACAGTCTCAGCTCCTTCAATTGTTCTTCATAAGATTTATTCTCCAGTCCTTTCACCAGTTCATTGCCCTTCCCTGCACCTGCTCCAGCACCTTGATATCTCTCTTGTGTTGAGGTTCCCAGAACTGGACAGAATACTCAAGGTGTGGCCTCACCAGTGCTGAGTACAGGCGAACAATCACCTCCCTGCTTCTGCTGGTCACACTGTTTCTAATACCAGCCAGGATGTCATTGGTTTTCTTAGCCACCTAGGCACACTACTGGCCCATATTCAGTTGCTTGTCAACCAACACTCCCAGGCCCTTTTCCGCTGGGCAGCTCTCCAGCAACATTTCCCCAAGCCTGTAGCCATGCAGAGGGTTGTTGTGGCCCAAATGCAGGACCTGGCACTTCGCCTTTTTGAAGCCCAAGCCATTAACATTGGCCCATCAATCCAATCTAACCAAGTCTCTCTGTAGAGCCTCCCTGTCCTCATGCAGATCAACACTCCCAATTAACTTGGTATCATCTGCAAACTTACTGATGATACACTCTATGTCCTTGTCAAGTTCATCAACAAAGATGTTAAACAGAAATGGCCCCAACACTGAGCTCTGAGGAACACCACCTGTGACTGGCCACCAGCTGGATTTAACTTCATTGACCACCACTCTTTGCAAACAGCCAGCCAGTACTCGATCCAGTAGATCCTGTGCTCATCCAGGCCATGAGAAGCCAATTTTTCCATGAGAATTCTATGAGGAACAGTGTCAAATGTTTTTTTAAAGTCCAGATAGACAATATCCACATCCTTTCCCTCATCGAATAATCGGGTCGTCTTGACATAGAAGGAGATCAGGTTCATCAGGTAGAACCTGCATTTCATAAACCCATGCTGACTAGGCCTGATCCACTGGTTGTCCTTTAAATTGCTTTTAATGGCACTCAGGATGTTCCGCTCCGTGACCTTCCCTGGTATTTCCTCATCAATTGAGAAAATTAAAATTTTTAAAAATGCCACTATCTTCAGATACAAGAAACTTTCCAAAATGCAGCCAAAGCATATTATTCCCCTCCAGTATCCTTGAAGACTCTCTGAATGGTATCTGACAGTGTTGGTTGTATTTTTAGGACCCCAAACATTGACCGCCTGGCAAAAGAAGGAGTGAAACTGACCCAACACATCGCCGCAGCTCCACTTTGCACCCCCAGCAGAGCAGCTTTCCTTACTGGCAGATATCCCCTCCGATCAGGTTTGCCTTGGAAAATGAAGCAGCCTTTAAATACTGTTTTATTGCCGAAGGTAACAATGTCATAAAACAGGCACAAAAGAAATGAGTATGCATCAAAGAAAGGTTGCCACAAACATGTCATCCCTCACTGAGGGACACAGAGACACACTAATACTTTTGAGGTGACATCTATATTTACAGGGTACAATGAACTGACCTGGGGGGAAGCAGAGCAGAGAACCAGCTCTGAAGAGTGTCCTGCTGCCCGCCAGCTCACAGCTCACAACTTTGTATTTTTGTGCTCTTTTGTACAGATGGCAGCCAGAATGAAGTTAGTACAAATTGTTACACTCAAAAAAGTCATTACACAGAACATGAATAATAATAACATGTTTCTAAAGCACTAGCTACATTAATTTCTGTCATGGGTGACTCCTCATCAGATATCAGAAACCACTCAGTCCTGCAGAGAGCAGAGTAGATCTATGCAGATGTGTGTCTGTTCCTTCCAAATGAGATGCAGAATGCAGCATTTACAGGAAAGCTTTGTTATCTATGTGTCAGGATTCATCCACCCTATGAAATAACAGTTTGACAGCTGTATTATTTTTCCCAGTTCTGTTTTTGAAGAAAAAATACTATCCTGTCAAACTGCATTCTGGAGATGAAGAGGTATGAAAAACAAATAGCTCTACATGTTTCTAACAGCAACTCTCTAACGCTTGTTCTTCTGCAAATGATCTTCAGTGCCTTCCTTCCCAAGGCATTTTAAAGCTGACGGGCCGTCCTACTTTTATCATGACAACCCCCACTGAGACAGATAGCCTGTCTCAGTGAGGGGCTTGTACAGGCTCTTTCCCACTATAAAAGCTGGACCAGAGACTTGAACGCTTCCATGACAGATTGTACCTCACGTAACATTGTATGATGGGGTTATGGCAGTACAGAACGCTAAATTACAAGGTGTAAACCTGTAGGTGAGGAGAAGATTGTGGTGCTAGATAGCTGCTCTGTAGGTTTCAGAAGTCAAACATCCATTTTACTGTGCAGGGAAACCTTGAGTTCCTAGGCAACCTCATGCAAGCCAGAGTTTGAGGCCCACACAGGGCTGAACTCTCCCTACCCTCCTCCCTGCCCTCACAGTCCCACTAAGTAAGTGCACTTCTACCACTGTGACATATAAAAGCTCCTATACAACTGTGCCATTCAAAATTAAATAAAATGTTTCAGTATGAGATACAAATATAATAGGTATTATCTAATGATCGGACTTAATTTTTTCTTAATCTTGTCCAGAGTGCTAGATTTGTTTCCCCAACCAAACAGCATTTGCATAAGCATTTAACACTACAATATTAATGAAACCTGGAAATAAGAGAATATGTTTGAAAAAAATACCCTGGCAGTTATATTGACTAAGATTGTTTTTTACTTTATTTTTAGGGATGGATGCTATAAACAATTATCGTGTTATTTTTTGGAATGGCGGCTCAGGAGGTCTTCCTCCAAACGAAACCACTTTTGCTAAAATACTGCAGCAGCAAGGCTACAGCACAGGACTGATAGGTATGGGGACACTCCTGAAGAAGCCTAGAATGTGTTGCATCTGGTTTAGTTAGAGACTGCTCATACCTCAGTTGTAATATTTTTATTTCCTGATTTAGGAATACCTTTTAAGAGATATCCTGATCAAAAAGAATCTCTCTTAAAAGAGCAGGCATCTGATAAACAGGACAAACTTTACTCTTTACATTCTTTCAAGTACAGCTGTGGTTGTTAAAATATAGAATGGAAAATATGTTAATATTTCTTGAATTATTCAACCAGGTACAGATACTTATTCCAATGCTATTTCATAGAAAACAAAAATATGAGTGCAATTTAATTATGCATGATGAAGCTTTATACAGCTCAGAGCAGATTCACAACAAAAGAGAACAGCTGCTACTTAACACGATAGAGCAAGTTCATAATATCACAGGATTTAGCCTTCCAAAACCAGAAACAGAACAACTACTTTTTTCTTTAATTACAGTGTGCCACTCGTTCACTAAGATTTCACTACACCAAACAAAACTTTGCCTCCTTCAGTATTAATACAAATTCCATTTTACTTTATATTTTATAGGGACTTTGTTTTTTTTTTAATCCAGCTGTAACTTTTGGTCATGATCAACTTTCAAATAATCGTTTATCTTAGCTATGTCACATAGTTTTGCAGACTGCTAAAACACAACCGTGCCTGAGCTGAATCTTCAGCTATTTGCCCTACCTCATCGGAGCATCTAAATGTCAATATCCAAAGTCTATGTCTGACACATAAAAATATTGGCTGCACAAATAAATTGAATTGACTAATAAAAGTGTCTGCAGGAATGGATTTGTATTCATTCCGCAGAATAAATCTAAGCCATACAGGACAATACTAAATGAAGCCCTACAGGCATTTAATGTTTTATATCACTGAATCGTCTTCTCCTGTTAGTTTTGTAGCACTATTATTTTAGTTATTTTAATCAGCTCATAAAAAAGCCCATGTCTATCAGCCACGTGCTTCAGCTTGGTCTCAGCATGTAATCACTGACAAAATCAGATTTGTCTCCATTTTGCCAAGGGAACTGCCCTGCAGGGAGGCTGTGCTGCATATCTCCTAGAAGCTAGCTAGCAAAACAGGCTGGTGTTTTCTCTGTGGGCACCTCAGCTAAAATCACACTAGAGACACCAAGAGCATCACTTAGTTTAACCAGATTGACAGATTCTGATTAATTGCACCACAGGGAATGATGGAAACCACTGCTAATTAGTAACACAAAAAAAACCTAACAACTTTACACACAAGTCATGAAGCAATACACCTTATAGAACTTTAAACCACATCACCACAGCTGAATGAGCACTAAATAGTCTCACCTGAATGGTTTGTGATTTTTTTTCCCTCTGAGCACAACCAGTTTAATTGCAAAGTTAAATCCTATTAATAACCTGCAGCTTGATGTAATAAAGAGACGTTTTGTTGGGAAACGCTTTCCAGTTCCTTTGTGGTCAGATAGCCAATGTTGTATAACATGTGCCCTAAACAGATTATTTTTTTCTAAATTGTACACTTAGCTTATCTTCTGGAGAACTGAGTCTTTTGGAGCATGTCAGAAGCCTTTATTGACCTCAGCTGGAGATTTAAGTGTTGGAATGCAATTTGAAGTCCAAGGATACTTTAGCTGCACCTGTATTTATGACCAACGCATTTATGTATTGATTACAAACCTGTTTCATTCTATAGCTGGATTTAAATATGTCAAGAGGTAAACTGAGTAGTAATTTTAGCTGAAGGCAATTCATCCACCTACAACAGAACTTTCAATCTATCTTTATAACCAAAAAAGCAACATTATTTTTTCCTCTGAAACAGTTTTTCCTGCTCCTGTTCTAATGCACAATGATTCTGTTGAAATGTACTCAGGGTTGCCACTAATATTTGTAATATCATGAACCATTTGTTTAGAATAATATCCTTCTGTAGTACACAGTACTCCACAGTAAGACTTAGGTGCCAATTAGTTTTCCAGTAAAATTATAAAAGTTCATTTTGATCTACAGGTATTCAAGACCTGCATTACATCAGAGATTATATAATGCAACTGACATGCATCTCTGATGAGAGGTAGAGTTTGGTCCCTTGATGCAGATATTCACAAGCCTCAGAATTTAAGCCAAATGAGGCATTTTCTTATGTCGCCATATAAGCGCCTAACCAGTCTGTTTGAATAGACCGGAGGGAAGAAACGTGGTTTTGATATGCCATTCTTCATAATAATGGACATATGTCCATAATAAAGAACAAATTGTACTGCAAAAAGTCAGGAGATATTCCTCTTGATATGGGAAGACTTCAAAATTTAAACGAAGGTGACTTTGACTTTTTAAATTTTATGAAATACAAATAAATGTCAAAAAAATACTTATAAAACAAGACGTTTTACTCTCATCCAGTAAATAGATATATTATCATCAGCAAAGTTGCTTATGTATATACAGCTTCATGAAAAATCCCAACCTCCTGAGCTCTAGTTCTTCTGGATCTAGTGGTTTTGTCTGCAAAACCCACTGTTAAACTGCAAGTTACTTGTCTACACTATCCATAGGTTCCCTTTTCAGTCTGGCACCACCGTGTCACTGAGTTGCCTTAATCCTGGCATCAAGCTGTTTGAAACTTTCCATAAACAAGTCTGCATAACATCTTGTAGGTAAAGGGACAATAAGGAAACACGTTATTTTGCCCTGTGCTTACAAAAGGACTTCCTCCTATTTCATACTTGACAGGTCGGCCGGAAGGCCATACATTTTTACTCTGGAAATTTAGTTTTTCTCAATTTCTATTTCCCTTTAGAGTCTCATTTTTTTACTTTTGATCAAAGCTGCAGGTCATGAATATGTATATAGAGCACAAATAACTCTGTTGGAAATTTATTGTTTGTAGAGATTTACTTTCATCATATTCCATTACATCAGTATGT
>VZTM01027176.1:58391-85788 GCA_013400555.1 Jacana jacana | reverse complement strand
AAAAAAAAAAAAAAAGTCAAAATAACCTACAAAGACATGATGAATAACACTGGAGGAAAAAAGGCAAATAAAAAACCCCCATATCTTAGGTTAAACAATACACATTTCAGTTTTGTGAGGAGAAAAAAAAAGAACAGATATCTATAACATAAGCCAACTAAAGCTGGTTAAATCAACAAAATTACATACTAAAATATTCACACAAAACTAACATCAAAATAGAAGGTATTTTTAAAAAAATCATATTCAACCTATATGAAAGAATTTGAGAAATCACAAAAAATATATTCATAATCAAGAGATAATGAAGTTGCTCTGTTTCACTATATTTCAGCCTTTCTCTGAAGGCCAAACTGAAGATGCTGCTGACAAGGGGGGGTTTAGAAACCTCACATTACCTTACACTGATTCTTATTATGGCATATGGTCAGGGAGACAAGATAGAAGAGTCTTTCTGGCTGGATAGAATTGAGATTTCCATAGGTGAGAGTTGGGAATGGTGTGATGAGATCTGCGCTGGAGTAATAGGGCCAAACCCAAATGCCTTTACCATGTCTTTGCAGAATGGATTCTTTCCTTCAGTCTTGGTTTGTGACCTAGAAAATTTCTGCTGCTTCCTGATTTGTACCAGTTCCATCTCGTTCTTTCCAAGGCTCTCAAAAAAATGTCTTCAGTATTTCTGAACTTCTACTGCTCCTTGATGCATGAAATCATCCTTCTCTCCCCAGGAGCATCCTTGTCCTAATTTGATCTGAAAGCTCCTTCCTTGCACTCTCATTTCTTTGCCCCACCCCATCAGCTTCTCCCAGCTTCAATTACTTCTACCAATTTCTTCTTTGGGCAGAAGGCCTTTATTCTTGAGGAACAATTGCTACTGCTATATCCAGATAAATTTTTAAGTCTCTAATGTTCTCCTCGAGTCCAGCATGACAACCACTGATGATGTTCTGAATCTCATTGTATCCATATGTTGTATTTATCAATGTCTAGTTAATACGTTATGATTGTTTCCTCCACCTTGCCATGGCATTTTGTTTTAATATTTATTTTGGTCTCTTGGTGATAATATGACTACACCAAGAACCTTCTAGCCTTTTTTTTTTTTTTTTGGCTTTCTTTTTCTGCCCTTATGCAGTGGATTACAGCAGGACACCTTTGTACCTTTTTTTAAAATTCCATAAGCACACAGTTAAAAGAGGTGTCTGGTGCCCCAATATGCTTGTGAAGTTGTATGACAAGCCAGACTGTGCAACCACAGAAGTATCAGAGCTGGCACGAGAGAACTCACAGCCAGAGGAATTAGAACAAGAAAATGAGGAACTAGTCTTTGTGCTGTAGTTCGTGTGCATATTCCAATGTGACATTACAATAATTTATTTTGTTTGATCTCAAGGGGGCTAGGTGGTTCACCCTCAGTGTTAGCTATGGCTATCCTGCTGCCATCCATAGAGCGGTTCACCACATGGATGATGTAGCCTACAGCTTCACTGCGCATGATTTACGATCTTCCACTCAGTTACAACTAAAGCTCTTTCTATTAGTTTTGGCTGTTATAGGAGTTGTATCTCTGGCTTCTACTTTAAAGCAGTTGTTCCTGACTCAACGGTTGTTAGTAGCAGGCAGGAAAGCCCTCCCCTGCGGCAGGCGGGATGAAATACCTTTGACCAGATTTTTAAAGGAGACCGACACCCACTAATTCCTCTGACACAAATATACAAGCCGTGCTTATGAAAACTCCTTTTTAGAAGCAAAGATCAGAAAGCCTGGAACGAAGAGGGAAGCAAGAGCAAAAGTCATCCAGTGAGTGAGAGAGCATGGAGTGAGTAAACAATCAGCTTTTTTACTTAAAAAATAATAATAATAAATTACTAATTTTAAAGTAAATCGCTACCGTTTTTCCCACGGGGCAGACTTTTTCCTGCCTTCTTTATACAAAGCTGATGCTTCTTTTGAGTGGGGGGATGAATTTGGTTTGGCTCCCATGGAACCCCAGTACACGGCAGCGGCACAGGGGATCGGGCTGCAGGCTTCCAGTGGGGCCAGCACTTCCCCAGGCGGCATCCAACCCGTTTCCTGCAAAGCATTTTTTAAGCAAGCTGTGCTCAAACAGTGAACTATGTCCCACAGAGCTCTGCTTTCCTTGCATGGTGTCCTGCTTCTGCTCTTGCCCTGCTAACCTCTGGCTCTGGGGGTAACCCAGCCTCTGCCTTTCAGCATAGCTGTCCCACCAGATCATAAATAGGAAAAACCCCATGTGAGCAGGGTTAGCGTGCGTGCAGGGGAAGTTGGGGCGGGGTGGGGTGGGGTGGAATGTTACAATAATTAACAATCTCTGTTTTACTTCCCTGTTTAGCATTTCAAATCAAAGCCCAATTTTTGGAAGATTAGGTGGTGTATTAGCAGGTATTCTGCTTTTATTACTGCTAGTGTTAGTGAGGTTTTACAATGGAATGCACAAAGTATCAAAGTATTTGTTTCCATGTGATCTACACTGTTTCTCCAGAAGCCACACTTCTAGTTGCCACTCTTTTAATCTTGTGTGGCTGCCCCGTTTCTATCTCCAGTTTTCCACCCTTGTGCATTGCTTTTGCCCCAGCTGTAAGGAGAGCTGCATGTTCCTAGCTGAGTAGTTTGAAGCCAGAAGGCACAATTAGATCATTTAGACCAGGGAGTTCTAATTATGAGGTGAAAATGTATGCCCTGATTTAAAGGGACACACCATTGCTTTCTGATAATGCTCTGAAAGCAGCGTGCTGCTGTGGACAGGCTAGCCATAATAAATGAAAAAGTTTGGGCTACTTGCCATGTAAGTTTTGGTTACTAGCAATGCTAAGTGGTACTACAACACTAAAAACACTGTAACAGATAATAACTATTGTCACTTCAGTAAGACTTTTATCACCTCTCTGAGCACTGTTTTAGTTGATTCCTTGAGATTGCAAAACGGACAGGAAAAAATGGACAGGAAAAAACAACAGACCACTGAGCATCCCCTGGATTTTGGCTCCTACCTTTCTTGCTTGGTTTATAGTTGATGAATGGTACCTGTTTCTGGCTAACCAGCTGCAAGCACCGAGCAAGTGACTGTGTTCACACCAGCTGGGAGCTTTTTCTTCCTTGTTTCACCCATTCTCCACTTGTTGCCACTTGCTGAACACCTGGATGCCAAGAAGCTATGGGAGAGAGAGAGAGAAAAGGGACAACAAGGTGGAACAGCATGTTAATGTATGTTTCTTGCAGAGGCACACTGCAAGGTGAAGTTAGTATTTTTAATTACATTCCAATATACTGTTAAAGGTGTAATATATATTTACAGAAGGTGGAAAGCAAGTTTGTTTTCACCTAACAGCTAAGCAGCAACATACCTCCATGTTACTTGAAAATGTTTGTCCTAATACTTATTTATATATATATATATATATAACTGGTAAAGGATTTATATTTTTGTTCTGTTTTTACATTGGTGACCAAATATTTCTTTTCAGTAGCTGGAGTTAGACAAAAAAAAAACCCAAACAAACAAATTTTTTTGCTGTGCCTGATTACTAACTAACTGACAAGAATGTATTCCAAATTTTTCAGTTAGAGATGTATCTCTCAATGTTTCTAGAATTAAAAGTTCCTTTCAGTTCTGGTGATTCCCAGAGTGGGTGATGGTACTGCCAGTCTTCTGAGAAGGAGGGTGAAATGTGAGATATGCTTGGCTTCAATAAATATTTTGGCCGTGGGGAGGTATTTTTGAAACAGAGGTTAGTCTTTTTTCCTCTCTGTAAAATATCAAGAAGGACGAACTCTAATCTAGGATTATATTCAATATGTGAAACATTTGGAGGATGGGAGAACTGCCTGGAGCAGAACTGCAGTGGGGGGAAGAGGTGGCTAAATTTTTAACAGTATCAGACATGCAGCTTGCTTTCTCTAAAGAGGGAAAAAAAAAAAAAAGAAAAAAAAAAAGAAGGCGTGTGTGGTGTTGTCTGTACAAGGCAACTGGCTAGAAAAAAACCACAAAAACACCTAATGCTGCTTCGAGTTGTTACAAATCCATTTGAGTCAGGGTCACGTAATTCAGCCACTTAAACAAAGCAAAAGCCTTTGTTGCTAAATCTCTTCAAGTGACTGTTGAGGCAGCTGCAAGCTTCCTGGCATTCATGGTAGGTTGAATGAATTGTATTGTAAGTTGATTAAGCCTTTGTTAACAGCTGATAAATTTGGAGAAAGAAGTGGTAGGGCAGCCACACTGCAGAAGAGAATAAGCCTTGGATCAGGTTTACAGAAAGCAAAATTGTTTAACTAAGGAGTATGTGTCCACACAAAGTTGTGCTGGTCTGTTCCTACTGTTCATGGCTCTGCAGTATTTAGTCCAGATCCAGAGTCCTCAATGTAGAAAGGACATGGAACTGTTCAAATGGGTCCAGCAGAGGGCCACAAAGTTGATCAGAGGGATGAAGCACCTCTTCTATGAAGACCAGCTAAGGAAGCTGGGCTTGTTCAGCCCGGAGAAGACTCCAGGGTGAGCTAATAGCAGCCTTCTAGTATCTGAAGGGAGCCTACAGGAGAGTGGGAGAGGGACTCTTGATCAGGGAGTGTAGTGACAGGACAAGGGGTAACAGCTTTACATTGGAAGAGGAAAGATTTAGATTAGACATAGGAAGAAATTCTTTCCTGTGAGGGTGGTAAGGCACTGGAACAGGTTGCCCAGGGAAGCTGTGGATGCCTCATCCCTGGAATTGTTCAAGGCCAGGCTGGATGGGGCTTTGAGCACCCTGCTCTAGTGGAAGGTGTCCCTGCCCATGGCAGGGGAGTTGGAACTTGATGATCTTCAAGGTCCTTTACAACTCTAACCATTCTATGATTCTATGATATACATATGTACCTATAGATATGTTTTGCATTCTACTTTCTTTCAACCTATTGTTTTCAAGATTTAAGTGTGTTTAGTAACTAAACATTCTTGCATTCTTCCTCCATGTATTGCTGAAAGGTTATCACTTTGAGCTCTAAGCATGGTTATTTACTAATGTACACAGTAATGCTACATAACAGTTTGGAACACAGACATGGAACTGTAAGCAGTAGGTTACCTGAGACGGAATTTTCCCTGCACCCTATCTTAATCCACAAGCAAGATTATCACAGGGATCAGCAAATATCCAGCACTTAACCCCATGAGAAACCAAAGTCCCAGGATTTCATCATTTGCAGGTGTTTTGGGTTTTTATTTGTTGGTTTGTTTGTGGGTGGTTTTTTTTTAATGTAACAGAGAGAGGTAGGGAGCAGTACTCTTGTCCCCAGCTTGGAAAAAAGAGAGACCAAGTGATTGAAATTTCCTGTTGGGGATTTCTAATTTCCAGGCTTGTTTAGAAACCTTCCTCCTGCAGCTCATACTGAATGTATTAGTGCTCCAAATGGACTCATTATACCAGTATAACGCCCTATAACTCCTAGGAGACTGAAAATTCTCCTTTCCTTAAAATGAGTAATCCAAGTATAGCAATGAGCGTTGCCCACACTGCCCTTCTAAAGTAAAGTTTCTCCATAACTCTCTAAATCACTGTTGTAACTTAGTAGTAGAATGTGCAACCCCCCCCAGCTGGAACTTTGCTCTTGAATTATTAAATCCCCACAGCCACCGGTTACTTATTTACAACTGGGAGTTCACAGTCATGTTTACAGAAAGTCCAGTGTGTCTGTCATTTTTGCTTGTTAGAGGTGATGGTTACTTATTCATTCAAAGCCATGTTTTTGTATACAATATCTTCACACCAGAACTGCAATTCTTCATTTGCAGGAACTTTCTCAGTCTGTGCTAGAGAGTTGCTGCTGCCACATGTCTGATGAAATTAGTACATATTGAAGTGATAACTCTGCCCAAGTGAAAAATCAATCCAGGGTTAAGTTTTACGACTGTAGATCAGCAATACTTACCTGGGGGAACATATATCTTCAAATATTCTAGGCATATTTATATAAAAAGTATGGTGTGTAAAAAATTAAATGCTGGTTTTGGCAGTTATTTAAATGTAGTTGACACAAAAGTGGGGCCTGGCTGGCATCTTAGAACAGCAGTAGAGCAGACAGCTTCAAGTTATCTGTTCTTGAGTTGGAAGGGAGTGTTTGTTTAGAGTTTCCCAGTTCTCTTCCAAATATAACTAAAACTGTTTTATTCACTGGAGACATAATATTAAAAAAATGCCCGAGTGACTTTGGAACGTAACCTGAATTTTCATACTTAGAAACATTAGTTCTTCTCAGCTCTGTGAAGTTTTTGATAGGTTTTTAAATCTATGCAACCGATTCAAGATGAAAATTCCTGGGCCAAATAAGATGATCATTTTCACTTATGTCTTTGCTTCTTGGGCTGTAGAGTGGCTACTGCAGCCTCTCTGACTTGAGTGATCTAGGTGGTAGAGATGGAAGTAATGGAACCTTTCCTTCTGACTGAAAGTGGAGCTGGGAAACAAAGTTTCCAACCATTTTGTGTTTCATGCTTCAGATCTGCTGCCAGATGGCTCCCATCACTCTCCAATCTGTACAAGTTTCTTATGTAAAAACTTATTTTGTTGTGTTTCAGGAGGTACTTCCTAATGGCTCTGACTTCATGTTTGTTCTGGAACACGTTTGGCTTGAGTGAAGCTATGGACTCTAAACCAAATATACTTCTGTTTCTGGCTGATGATCTTGGCATTGGAGATATAGGTTGTTATGGGAACAATACCATAAGGTAAAAGATGTCTCAGTATAATATATTTAATGCTATAGAACATATCTCCTGAGTAATTAAGCCTAATTATCATAACAAATATAATAACTAATATAAAATATTCTTAACCTCTTAATCTAAGGCCATAGTAATTGTGTATTTAAGTACTTGTATATATTCACATAGGATTGCGGCCTAAGTAAACAGTGTTCAGTGAAAGTAAAAAAGAAATACTGTATTTTCATTTGGTATTTTTTTTGGTTTTAAGTTCTTTCTGGGAATTCCTCCCACCCCTTTCTCCTTTGAGCTAAATGTCCAGTCAATTGTTTTAGAATTATAGTTACTGTTTTCTCTCCTCATGCATGAATTTCATTATTCCTTTTTATCATAGTATCATAGAATCATTTAGGTTGGAAGAGACCCTTGGGATCATCGAGTCCAACCACCAGCCTTACTCTACAAAGTTCTCACCTACACCATATCCCTCAACACCACATCTAATCTACTCTTAAACACATTCAGGGATGGTGACTCCACCACTTCCCTGGGCAGCCGATTCCAGTACCTGACCACTCTTGCTGTGAAGAATTTTTTCCTAATGTCCAGTGCATATGAATAGTTAAACCTTATTCTACCGATCAAGGGCTTTTCCAGAACACTTCATCTACTTGCTTGCTGTCTTCTCCAAAACACTCTGGTTTATCTGGACTGACCCACATAATTTATTGCATGATTATGTGACTTCAAAACTAGTGATTAAATTCTTTCAAAACTAAATCGGCAAAGCAGAAGCAACTGGGCATGGAAAACACAACTTACAAGCCTCAATTCTTGTCCTCCAAGTGGAGCACAGATATTTTGTTTGCATGCTCTGTATGCATCTCCCTTGTGATGTTGGTGGTGTTGTGCAGAGAAATGGGAATGTACTGTTGTCATCCTCTGCTTGTGGTGAAGACAGGTGGAAGGCCTCTTTCATTCTTTATGGTGCTGGAGTCCATTATTCTGAGAGAGTTTGGCTCTCATACAAATGTAACTATCTAAAGATATCACTGTAGATATATATATAAATGTAATATATAGATATAAAAATATGTCAAGAGGATAGAGCCAGTCTTGAAGATAAGAAGTTCCATCTAAATATGATTAAGAACTTCTTTACTTTGAGGGTGCCAGAGCTCTGGAACAGGCTGCCCAGAGAGGTGGTGGACTCTCCATCTCTGGAGACATTCAAAACCTGCCTGGAAAAATTCCCGTGCAACCTGCTGTAGGTAGACCTGCTCTGGCAGGGAGGTTGGACTAGATGATTGCCAGAGGTCCCGTACAACCCCACATCATTCTGTGATATCACTGAAATAAATTGCACATGTTAAAAAAATGGAACAGAAAATCTTGGTTCCAAGAGCTCCAGGCACCATGGGAGATTCTCTGGCTCAATTAAGTCTGAAGTTTAGGGCCCAAATGTGCTGGCAAAAGTAATCTGTTGGAAGTATTGGAATAGAAAAATATCTGCCCTTCATAGTTTTATTTTCAGATGAAACAGTAGCCATAATGCTTAGGTTTCTTTTCAGTGTTGCCAAATGCACTCTATGGCTGTGTCATTAGAAGGGATTCTTCAGTGGCTACAACTCACTCCCACTCCCATATATATATGTAAAGATGAGATTTTGATTTTTGTTTGTTTGTTTTTAGGAGCTATTAAAAAGCTTTAGTTCTTCTTGGCAACTGATTAAAATAAGTTTCAGATTACCTTGCTTCTATTAAATTTGAAACTGTTTTTTAGGACCCCCAACATTGACCGCCTGGCAAGAGAAGGAGTGAAACTTACCCAGCACATTGCTGCAGCTCCACTTTGCACACCAAGCAGAGCAGCTTTTCTCACTGGCAGATACCCCATTAGATCAGGTTAGGCACATTTTGAATTACAAATTTCTTTGTATGGTGCTGAGGTACTACAATAACAGATAAGTACTGGAACAGGAGAAATCAGTATTTCCTCAAGCTGAGATAGAAGATACACAGTTAGAGGCTCAAGCTTTCTATAAGTAACTTCTGAATGGGAACCACTGCATCATCAGCTGACAGGACAGATCTTTAGCCTGACTTTATAGGATGTGGGAGCTCTACTTGATGAAATGAGGTAGGCATGGAGAAATGCCAACAGCAGTAATATCTGGCATTTTCTTACTGTAACACCGGGAAAATGGATGGAATTCCTTTTAGTGGTGATGGTTAGAAGCAAGGGCTTGAAATGGAGCTCCCAAGAGAAATGGGAGAGTTCATTGCCGACAAAGTGCAGAAAGTCAGAAAACTACAGTGTAAAATTGAGTGTTGCATCCACTCCCCACCTACCTAAGGTGCCTTATGGAGGACCACATAGATATTCAGCTCTCACTAGGTGCTATATAGGAAAATTACATGCCTACTTTGAGAGCTCAGTACAAAATCAGTGTGTGTTGGGTGAACCACATCTGATTTAACATGCTACTATATCCCTCTGAGATAGGGAAATGCAACTGTTATCTCTCATTTTAGATGACAAGCAGAGAGACTAGATTATAGTTACTCCAAAAGGAAAAAAGTAAAACTACTCTACACTGTCACCTGTGATTTACTTCACTTTGATGGTAAATCTATTACAAAGCAGTATTTATTTTGAAATATAATTCTTGACTACTTGAAGTACTTGGTCACACTGATGTGACTGTCTACAAGATATGATTGGGTTTGCATCTTTTTGATTACACAAAACTGGGAGGGCTCACTGATGCACCAGAAGGCTATACTGCCATACAGAGAGGCGTGGACAGGCTGAGAGTTGGGCAGAGAGCAACCTAATGAAATTCAACAAGGGCAACTATAGGGTCCTGCACCTGGTGAGGAATAATCCCCTGAGCCAATACAGGTTGGGGGCTGACCTGCTGAAGAGCAGCTCTGAGGAAAAAGACCTGGGAATCCTGGTGAACAACAGGATGATCATGAGCCAGCAATGTGCCCTTGTGGCCAAGAAGGCCAAGAGCATCCTGCAATGCATCAAGAAGAGCGCAACCATCAGGTCACAGCATGTTATCCTGCCCTTCTATTCTGCCCTGGTGAGGTCCAGTCTGGAGTACTGTTCCCAGTTTTGGGCTCCCCAGATCAAGAAGGACAGGGAGCTGCTGGAGAGAGTACAGCAAAGGGCTACAAAGATAAATAGGGGCCTAGAACCTCTCTTATGAGGAAAAACTTGGGTCTTTTTAATCTGGAGAAAAGAAGACTGAAGGGGGATCTGATCAAAACCTACGTATTCAGAAAGGCTGAGTGTCAAGAGGATGCGGCTGGTCTTTTTTCAGTGATGCTGAGTGAGAGGACAAGAGGTAATGGGCAGGAACTTGAAGATAAGAAGTTCCATCTATATATGATGAGGAACTTCTTTACTTTGAGGGTGCCAGAGCTCTGGAACAGGCTGCCCAGAGAGGTGGTGGACTCTCCATCTCTGGAGACATTCAAAACCTGCCTGGAAATGTTCCTGTGCAATCTGCTGTAGGTGGACCTGCTCTGGCAGGAGGGGTAGACTAGATGATTGCCAGAGGTCCTCCCCAACCCCATATCGTTCTGTGATTCTGTGATCTTGTGAGGAGCTCTGCTGGCTTCAGGTTGAGCTCCTGATAAGGAGGTTGTCAAGAGCTGTCCAGCCTCCATCAGCAGAGAGTGAAGAGCCAGCAAGAATAACCAGAGCTGTTTCTGTCAGGGATGGCATCCAGCAACAGGTATCGAGCGCTGCAGTGGAACGCTGGGTCAGGAGGGCTCCCTCCCAACGAAACTACTTTTGCCAGGCTTCTACAGCAACAAGGCTATACCACTGGACTAATAGGTAAGGGGAAACATTTTAGGAATGAACTGGTTATATGAAGGGAATTTAGGGATTATGTTCACCAAAAATTTGCAGTTAAACACAAATACAATAACTCTTCAAAAGACTGTGGGAGAAAAAAAACCTTATTTGCAAGAAGACTGACAATACAGCAGTCTAAAGAGTCTAAAGAGTTTTAAGACCATGCTTAAAACTCACAACCTATACAGGGCACCTCAAACAGGAAGAATTAAAATCTCATTATAATGAGTGAGTATTTATTTCACTTGGCCTAAGATTTTTCAAAGGTTGGTCCACTGAGAGAGTTTTGTTAACATAGAGATTGTTCCAAACAAAGCAATATCTTTAAGTATTTTATCTGCCTTTATGAGGCAAAAGGCAGAGAAACAAAAGATAGGGAAATAAAGGAACAAAGTTTGTACCCACAGAGGAGAAGATGAAGCTCACAGATCAGGTTGTGAGGTCTCAAAGGGGCATGATAAAGTGACTGCTTCCTTAGATGAAGCTGAACTGCAAAGGTGTCAGAGAAATACTGCCACAGAGCACTGTCCTGTCTGTGACTTTTGTCAGACCTGAATAATTTCAAGATTCATCATTGTTTTACATATTAACTCTAAAATCAACTGGCAAGGTCTCTCTTTTCCCTCTCCATTCACCTTTATTACTGTCAAGTGACAGACACTCCTGCGGTGGATCCCTTCACATAAAAGGGTGATAGGGTAAACACTGTATCCCTTAAAGCCAGGGTGGTTGGGTCCAGCTGTGCCAAATTCATTGTCATCTCCAAGTGCTGGAAATAGATGTGGCTGCATTGAATCACAAGCCAATGACCTGCAATCTTTCTGTCTGAGTCTGTAATTATTTGCCAATTACATAACCCAGGAAACCCCAGGGTCCTTTGATCCAGCTTATTTTCTAAGCAGACAATGGCTGCTGTCTACTTGGTCAATTTTCAGCAGGGATGGAGTGAAAGGTTGGTTTACAGCTTTGAGTCAGAACATGTCTGAGAAATCATATTCCTGAGTCTGGTTATCAAGTTATCTGTTAATATTGGCTTAAAGTTTACTGGAGTTCCACTAAATTTTTAAAGTTATGTCAAAATGAAGTTGCAAGTGAACAACCAAAAGTCAGGAAGGAATGCATTGAAGCAGCCAGGGAGTTAGAGTACCTTAATTCCCTTACCCTCATTGAAAAGTAATGGCATCCCATCCTTACATGACCCATAGCTAAGCGTCTTGCAAATTTCTCTCTTCATCCCATGTCCACTTGGTGATCGCGCATTACAGTATGACATTCACCTTATTGGGCACTAGTTTCCTTGTCCATGAGGAGAATACATTGATATTCCGTCAAAAAATACTGCCAACTTGCCTAATTCCCAAACAGATGCTAATGATACTACCTTGGGCTCCTTTTGAGTTGTCTGCCTTAATGATCTAATTTCTTTCATGCTTTAAAACCTTCAGGAAAGTGGCATCAAGGTGTAAACTGTGAATCCTTCAATGATCATTGTCATCATCCTCTAAATCATGGATTTGACTATTTTTATGGTATGCCTTTCACACTTCAAAACATCTGTCAAGAAAACAAACCTCCAGAACTGGATGTAGCCCTTCAAGCTAAGCTTTGGCTTTACAGTCAGATAATTACTCTTGCTGTGCTCACTCTCACTGCTGGAAAACTGACTGGTTTGATTTCCATCCGCTGGAAGATAATTGCCTTTTTTACTTTGGCGGGTGGCCTTTTCTTCATTTCTTGGTACTCCAGTTATGGCTTTGTGCAATATTGGAACTGTATCCTGATGAGGAACCGTGATATCACTGAGCAGCCGATGAGATTAGAGAGGACTGCTTCCCTCATGCTGAAGGAGGCAGTGTCATTTATCAAAAGGTAAACGATCATCTGCAGGGTTTTTTTAAAGGGGCTTGGGTGTTCTGGGCACTTGGAATAGAATATTTTTCTCCAGTATCTACAGCTGTATCATAACTGCTTTGAAACTCATATCCAAGTTCTCCATTTACAAACCCAATGCACTTAAAATTTAAGTGCAACTGTCTCACATTGGAAGCTACAGTAAATGAGGTGGATTTTAATCAAATGATGCCTGACCATCCCACTATTCCCGTGATCTGTAATTACTATTGCTCCAAGACTAACCAGCTAATTTTTACACTTTGCTCTACAAGCATCATTTTTGCTCTTTTTCATAAATGCTACAAAGCACCTAGATGCAAAGTGTGTGATGCACAAAATGATTTTGTGTGAAAATCTCAAAGTACTTTAAATCTATTTTTATGGATTGAGAAGGAAGTCAAGATCATTCATATTCTAGATTAAAGTTCTGCCTGCACACCCTTCCATAACATTTCTGTGCATTGAGTGTCTTTCTGTAAAACAGGTAACGTGACTATTCTTTTCTTTAAGTTTGTGAAAACAAATATATAGAAAATTGAAGTGGCCATCTTAGAAAAGCCACGTGAATATCAGGTATTGGGTTGCATTTAACTAAAAAGGCATCAGAGTTAGGCATCTGATTCATTTAAGTGCTGTGCAAATGCACAGCACTTTTACACATTGGAATTTGAAAAGCATCTGTCCCCAAAGGGTCTTTCTTGTCCACTTTTCACACAAGAAGAAAACTATTGACTGTGATCAGTGGGGATGTACTAGATTTGGATACAGCCTACACCCAATGTGTGTGTCTGTGCATAGATGAATATGAAACCTTTCAAAACATTCCAAACCTACAACAAAAATATTTTTACTTTTTGTTTGTTTTCAAGAAACAAGCATGGACCATTCCTCCTCTTTTTTTCCTTCTTACATGTTCACACCCCGCTCTTTACCACAAAAAAATTTCTTGGGAAGAGCCATCATGGTTTATATGGAGACAATGTAGAAGAAATGGACTGGATGGTGGGTAAGTATTCTTCATGAAGGATTTGTTTCAATCACATACACCTGTGTATTTTTTTTTAAAGCAGAAGAACTAATAAGGCCAAAATACCTGCAGAAATCTAAGCTATTAAATTTTTTTTATTGTACTTTGCAAAAGATTATTACTGAAATGTTATAAATGTGGCTTGATCATTCTAATTGATTAATAGGAACCTTGCTGTCTCTCTTCTTAAATTTAAGGCAAAATTCTGGATTCTCTTGACAAAGAAGGTTTGAAAAATCACACATTCATATATTTTGCCTCTGATCATGGAGGACACTTGGAGGCTCAGGAGGGATCTGCCCAGCTAGGTGGCTGGAATGGTATTTATAAAGGTAGGAAAAACACTGACTTTACATGAACGTTAGTTGCCAGGTTGAAGCTGTCAAGGCTGGGATGAGTTGCGTTTTTATCTTGAAATATGTGACATACAGAGGTTCTTCAAGATTAAAGTCACCTTTTCATTCAGTGAAGTGTAAGCATAATTACACATTTCCTTGACAAAGGTATTGTCTAGTGTGATAGCTGCCAATTATTTGGTGTTCTCAAGTAAAAGGCACTAGAAAAAGTGTGATAGTTCCTTATATTGAATTCTGTCTCTGTCTGAGGCTTTTTTCCTCTCTCCACAGTAGGACTGTTTCCTGATTTGCGTGGCTTTTTTTCTCATTATGTTCAAGAAATCATTGCTTTCCAGCTAATCAAAAAATAATGGAGTAAAGACACATTGTGTCATGACTCGTCACGACAATTTATTCTCCATATGCTTTTCTATTGCACCCAAAATCAGTGATTGGCATAAAATCCAGTGGTTTAAATGTTAGTGGTTTAAAAGATTCTCACTCTTTACCTCCTGCTCATCCCTTTCATTCTTCAACCTGCTGAGCAGTGCAGTAGCTTTTTTCAAGCCTAAAGTACATGCATTCATTGCATTTTCTCCCACCTACCCCAGCAGCCCCTTCTCTGGGATAAGACTTATTTGTAAGCCTGATGGGATCTAACAAAGACAATGTTCAATTCATATTAAATGTATGAATTAAAACAGGGAGTTAGGTTGTCTTCATACAGCCAGTTCTGGGATGCTTTATTAGGTTAGTTTCTGTTAATAGCAAGTTGAAAAAAGATGGGGTTTTGCCATTTGAAGTAAAGTATATGTGGTACGATTTCACAGGTTGAGATTTTTTTGCTTCTGAGTTAAGAGATGTTGCATTAAGCATTGGGAGAGTCGGGTCCAAATCTCAATTTCTAAAATAAATGGCTCATGGAAATGTAAGTGCTAAGGACATATATTTGTAGGGAATTCATAGCTATAAAGAGAATTGTTTTTTAGCTGTTTATTAAATAGGATACTAAATAGTAAGTGTTATGTAGGTTCAAAGAGAATATCAGTTATTTCTTCAGTCTCTTGAGTTCTTCCAATTTCCAGTTAGCCCTCTTTTCTTTTATGGGAATGCTCTTCAGTACCACCAGTAAATGCAGGAAACCATGAAATGGAGGATAATAGAAAGTTGAAACTGGCTGTTGTTGTTGAACATAGGTTTTCAAAGGTAGATTTCTACCCTCCCCCATGGTCAAAGTTAAAATAGAGATTGCCTCCCCCGATCTTTCTAGGTTGGGATGAGTTAGTTATATGCCACGTTTTGAGGCCTAATAAAGTGTGTGATATCCAATGTAAATTAAGAGTTAAATCTGTTGGACAAGAGGTGTTTTACTGCATTTTTATCTGTATGCACAAATGCAGCAAGGCAATTAAGAGGTCTGCAATTGCCTCTGAACTGCCTTATTTTGATTCATTTCACTGCAGGTGGAAAAGGCATGGGAGGTTGGGAAGGAGGAATCCGTGTGCCAGGAGTATTTAGGTGGCCAGGAGTGTTACCTGCAGGCACAGTTATTGATGAACCTACAAGTCTTATGGACATTTATCCCACACTTGTTCATCTGGCTAGAGGAATATTGCCACAGGACAGGTATGGAGATCTATTCACTGGGAGAAATTGATAGGAGAGCTAACTGCTAAAAATTATCATCCTTGTGTATCATCCTTGGAGATCCTGTAAATATTGTTTAGCCTCAAGCCTGGCCTGAGATGTTACATTAGTGAGTAAACTATCCCAGATATGCCCACAAGTGTGCTCATGGCCAGAGGAGTTGTTCCTTCCAAAGATCAGTTGCTAGTTCCAAACTCAGATACCTGAACGAGTTCAGGAAAGAATCTGTGTATGAGGTTGCTTCGGTACTAAACTGACTTGACTTATGGATGCTTACAAATACCTCCTGAAGTCATTAAACCCATCATTGCTCAACAGATTTCTTTAAGCTCCTTTGAAAATTGCTGAATGTAAACAATTATGAGGTTGGTATTGATCTCTCAACCAAATTACTTATTTTCGCTAGACCAAATTGTTTACATATTGCTAAATGGAATCATTGACCCAGACATTGAAAAAAAAAAAAAAATATATATTTATATATATTATCTAGGGACCTAAATATTGGCTTGGCAGTCTGCTGGCTGCTCTACATCTGTGATCAAATCACTTTGTATGCTGTTTCAAGCACTGGTGCAACCAATAAGAAGTCAGTGATAAGCATGCAGTTCACTGTCAGGTTTGTCCCTACCTGAATACACTTCTCCTCATTATCTTAGGGTGATTGATGGACGAAATTTGGTGCCTTTACTGCAAGGAAGGGCTCAAAAGTCAGAGCATGAGTTCCTGTTTCACTATTGTGGATCCTATTTGCATGCAGTGCGGTGGCATGAAAAGGACAGTGAGTATAAATGTTTGTGATAACTGTAAAACATGAGTTTTCTCTTCTCGATAGTCATCTTGTGAATTGACAAATTTGTTGCATGATGGGTGTTGATCAGGACTGGTCTGTGGGATTCTTGAAATTGTTGTGTTTGTTGTCCAGTTAGCTAGTGACTCTGACTAATTGGAAGCGTCTTACAGCAAAGAAATATTTGTAAGTAACAAACCTATAGGAAGTGGGGTGGGAATACGGGCTGCCTACTAACACACTGGAAATTTAATGTGTCTTTCTTCATATTTCTAGTGTTCTCTACCTTCAAAGTCAGTACTCCACACAGAGAATCTGATTTGTGGTGCTGGGGGTGCCAGAGTGTGTGAGAAGAGGTCTCCTGAATAAATAGCTCTACTCCTATTTCTTGAAGGTGCTCTCCATTTTTCTCTACTGTCTTGTAGTAGTGTCATAAGATTTCTTTCCTGCCAGGTGGAGCCATCTGGAAGGCTCACTACATCACACCTGTCTTTCATCCACCTGGGGCTGGGGCTTGTTATGGAAAAGGAATTTGCCCATGTTTTGGAGAGGGTGTGACCCATCATGACCCACCCTTGCTGTTTGATCTCTCACAAGACCCTTCTGAAGCCAAACCTCTGTCAGCTGACACTGAGCCCCTATTTGACACTGTAATAAAGAAGATTGGAAGAGCCATAGAAGAGCATCGCAGGACACTGACTCCAGTCCCAGAGCAGCTCTCCGTGTACAATGTGGTGTGGAAGCCATGGCTGCAGCCGTGCTGCGGGACCTTCCCTTTCTGTTGGTGTGACAAGGAAGGTGACAGCACACAAAGTTTGTGAGATGGATGTCTACTACGACATCCTGCAGCATCTGAGTCTTCTGCTGACAAAGCCTTTTGAAAATAATTGTCTCCTTTCTCTGGGATGAAACGTGGATGAAAATAAAGAACCATGAATGTTGATCAGAGATTTTTCCATTCATTCTTCACCACTAACCAAAGGCCTAAGGAAGTCCTTTCTGGTGTGGTAAAGGGCTTGAATGGAGACTAGTTTTGCAGATTTGGCTGTAAGAGATGGCTGTAGAATTATATGCCTGATCTCTGCCTAATGTATGGCTGCTGAAGGAAGACAATTGGAGAACTCTGCAGAGAGCCTAATGTACAATGCTGAGCAGGCAGCGGTAAGAAATACTAGACTTACACAGAACTCCAAATCTTTGCATTTGTGCCTCTATAGTCCACAAGTCATGGTCATACTCACTCCAAACATAGTAGTTTCAGTCATTATTGCTTCCTGTGCTGCTCCATCATCTCTGCAGAAATATTGTTGAAAAGTTGAGCAATACCTGAGACCAAGAGAATCTAAGTGAGAAATCCTCCAGAAGTTGCAAATAGCTTTTTGAACAGACTAACAGTAGCCTAAATGACAGACAGTATGACGTGCAAACTGTTGACCTGCAGGATACCTCTGTAGCACTTACAAAAGAGAGAAAAGCATTTTGCTTTTTAGGAAAAGGTCCTAGTGCATTCTAATCTCACAAATGGCAGTTTTATTGCATACAAGATGCCAATAAAAATGTTTTCAATTAATAGTTTGCACAGTTTCAATGTCAGTTCTATAAAAACAAGGTTCATTTGAGAATCACATTGGAATTAATGTTCAAAAATATTTGGTAGCAAAATACGTAGGTTTGCAAACTACCACTTGTAAAAAGGAATCTTGCCAATAGTAGTTAAAAATAAAACAACAATCACCCACCAAACAAACAAAACAAAAAATCTGTAGTGGTGGACCCCATCCAGACCTTCTAAGGAGACATGACTTTGCGCTGAGGTTTGAAGTGAGAATCCAGAGATTTTGGGACTTTAAACTGTATTAATGGCTGTATTTTTTACAGGAATAGATGATGTCAGAGTTTATTATAAGCCTGCTGCTAGAACTTTAGAGAAATTGGAGTTTGAATTTAGTAAATGAAAAAAAAACTCAACAGTTTTAGTTTTTCTTTTGTTGCTGTTTTGTTTGTCACCTTGAATACCCCTGCAAATGTTTTACTTGCTCAGCCACTGTAGTCGTTTAGTGGTTTTATTCTTATATCTTAGTGTTTTTTCCTAAGTTTAACATAGAAACAATTTTAAAAATTTCAGGTTTTTTAATTTCAATATTTGTGTTCTTCACTCCTGAAGTTCACTCAGGAAATTTGTCAAAGGTAGAAGGGACTATACGAATGCCAGTGTTTGCTTTTAGTCCTCAGTCATGAGCTCAGGTGCAGTGAAAAACAAGTTAGCTGGAGAGGAGGAAATACTGCAGAGCTCAAAATGCAGAGATAAAAATCATCTCCTTTCTGCATTTCTGCTTGATTGATACAAAGACACTTAATAAGAACTTTTAGAAAAAGTTCTTAGTTAATACTGTATTCTTAGCTATTACCGCTGTACTGGGTCACTAATGTAGTGGCAAGGAACAAGATGCAAGGTCTGTGCTGGCATAATGGCTCCTCTGTTTCCAGATAGTTTTGTTATCAGTGAAAAAATTAAAGCTGTTTGGGAGTTTGGCCTTGGTTTGGGTTTTTTTTGGGTGTGGTAAGTTGTTGGGTTTTTTGATTGGCTGTTTTTTTGAAGACATACCAGCAGCAGCATGGCCACATCTTCAGTATTGCTCACATGGCAAGAAAGACATAAACAGTCTAGTAAGGCTGACAGAAAAGTTTAGTCATAATTTGGACTAAAGACAGATGGAAATTAGTACCTATGTTACTGGAAACTCTTAAAGATCCATCTTTCCAAAAGCATGATGTAATTTTTGAGAAATAAAATTTTTTTCAAGAAAATTCTTTGCACCGGAAGCATCACGAGTGTTTAAGGAATCACATAAATTAAGTAGTATAGTCAAATAGCTATGAGTAAAAGTAGCCCAATTAAGTGAAAACTTATAAAACTTATAAAACTAACTGAATATAGTTATTAGTGCAAGGGGGTCAACAAATAAAATAAACCACCCCACTTCCAACTACGATTATCCCTGTTGTGCATTATACAAATCTGATAGTTTAAGCTTTAAGCTGCTTCGTCTTTCCACCTTACTGACTCCTACTGACTTTTCTAGAGCACAGTGTTAAACTCAGCATTCACTGTATTCAAGTAACTCGAAGAACTGAAATGTGAAAAAAACTAATAGATGAAAGCTGCTCTAAGTAATTGCTTAAGACCTTTTGAAGGGTAAAGTGTATTAGAACAGAGTTATTATTTATAGCATCTCCTTTGAGATGCTGAAATAAAGCAGTGACAGGCTTTATATAAATCTGCATGAAATTAACTGGATAGGGAACCCAGCAAAGGCAGTAGCCATGTTGTCCCAGTATTTCAAGAATAAGGACTTTGTCCTCTGCCTGGAATTCATGTAAAACCTGCACAACAGTTCCAGTTTGTTGGCTGTTGCTGGCGGGGATCCCAGGCGGTTTCTGTGCTGGAGACTGGGGGAAGGGAGAATAAGAGGAAAAGGAACAAGTCCCAGCCTGCCTCCTCCCACGCGCGTCTTGAAGGATCGGAACCGCTCAGCACCCCAAGGAGCAAGAGGGGATTTCAGAGCAAGGAGACAATAATTGAGACAAGGGTTAGTTTTCCACATTGTTAAAAGGGTTGGCCTTTTTTTATTAGTCTTGATGATCATTTATTGTAGCACACTGGCTTGTAGAGAGAATTGTTATCTGATGTTTTCTCAGGTTTCTGAAAGTAACTGCTGAATTTTAGAGGCCAATGTTAGATTTATTGTTTGTTCCATTTAACAGCTAACGAAACTGGACAAGCCCTAGGGTCCAGTACTGGGTTCACCACATTCTAGCAATGTCAGTGAGAGCTCTGTTTCCAGAAGGAATCAGCCCCTCACAGAGAAAAGTAGATATGCACATATTAATTGAATTTTATTTTTTTAAAACAAGTTTAGTACTTCTAGTCTTTCAATGAGGGTACTGCTCCTAAAATGGCCTGCAGTAAATCAGGAAGCACTGATTTTAATCATGTTATAGCCAATGTTATTAAGACCCAAATATAGTTTAAAACCAGCACTGCACTTCCTTGGTTCTGTATTCACTGCTTGCCTGAGAGGGGCTGTTCAAAGTCTCTGTCTAAATACCACTATCCTGGCTGTGCTGTCCTGTGGGAGGAAAGTGGAAGGCAGCAGAGCTGTTGTACCAGCTTGGAGAGCTTATCAACACCCATGGGAAATCAAGGGATTGCTTAGATTTCCAGACCCCTCTGGTTCCTTTGCACCACTACAGCTCACAAGGGCTTCGGTGATCCTCGGCTACTCAGTGTAGCCTGCAAACATTTTCATTGCAATACTTTTGATTTAATCATGTACCCTGAGCCCTTTAAAGCCAACACTGCCCATCAGTTGCTGGAAAGATAGGGCTCTGCCTCCATTGTTAAAGCACCTTAAAGATGTTCCCATTGTAGATACCAACCAGAGCCATTTCTAGCTCTTCCATCTTGCATTTCTAGTTCTTCCATCTTTATGCACTTGCCTAATTGTCACCTCAGAGCTGTCCTATGGGGCCATAGTTCATAGAGGTTTCAGGGGAACTGCTGCCAGACTATGATTCTGATACTCTACTACCATAAAAATAAAAGATCTGAGCTCTTGCTAGTGAAGCCTTTGCTTCACATTAATACAGCCTGACTTTCAAAGAATAATATTAGACTTCTGGTGTCTGCATTCACAGCAAGGTCTTGCTTCCAACAGCTAATGTCTTGGGTCGGAGGGATCTTGCTGCTACCCCATTCATCTCTGACTCTACCAGTGGCCAGGGAGGATGAGCACTCAGTACTGTCTTTCAGGATCTTGCCAATAGAAAGGGGAAGCATCATCACCCCTATGAAAAATCCCATAACTAATAGAGATCAAGTTTTTTACTTCCCATATTGTCTCAGCCACAGCTGATTGTCACTCTAGCTCTATTGTAGCCGGCCACAGGCAATGGACAATATGATTGTGGTAATGCAGCGGGGCAGTTAATGACTAACCTCACAGAGAAGATCACCAGACCAATTTGGCTCTGATTTTTATTTTTTTTTTATTGACTTTTTTTTTCTCAACAGAATTTGTGTAAATAACTATGTACCTGTTTCATACAAAGGGAAGCCATGAAGTTTACCAGAGAAAACAATGGTAAGAAACGACACTGAGAGTCTTCCTGGTTTTAACATGCTGTCCTTAAGAAAATTCAAGCAGATCAACAGATATTTTGGTTTGTTTTGTTTTATTTCCTTTAAGAAGCTCTTTGAGAATTGGAAAGCCGCTAATTGATTAATACAGGGTTGTAGCTATTGGTCTTTCAAGGCCTTTTACCCTACCTTTATAGGCCATGAAAGTTTACAAATACGTACAACATGTTTTAGTACATTTAGTATGTGTTTGTCACACTGTGGTACCTATTAATGAACTAGCAGCCCGTTGATACATTCTAGCATATGCATTTTACTTCAGGTAAACATCTGTAAGCTAGCTCTTGCAAACCCTTTGAGCAACTACGGTAGCTGAGATGTTCTTAGGTTCTTCTAGGAATATAAACAAGGTTAAGCCCATTGCTGCAACCATGAGTTTGCAGATAGTCCCATGGCTGAAGGAGCCCTTTCCAGATGCTGTGTGTAGCACTGGTTGCAGCTGGCACACTAGTCAAGGCACTGTCATCACAACCAGCATGCCTCTCCACTGACAACCTCCATGCTCCTGTCTCACTCATTCCAGGAACCTTAACAGGAGTGCAGTACATCCCTATACAAAGGATGCCTCAAGACTTGCAAGCATCCAAGCACTCATTCTACTGGAGGCATCTACTGAGTTCAGTGAAAATCTCAATAAAGGAATACATATAAAAGATTACTGTGAGAATAATAATAATAATTAAAAAAAAAAGAAAAAAAAAAGAAAAAATCAGGTGTTAGAAAAGGCAGAAACTTTTGTAAATATTCAGGAGCACCATCTGCTGGCAGCATTTGGTAGCTGTTTGCATTTATACTGAGTCCATATAAAACTGAATAATAGTTTAAAGTCTATTGTAAAGCTCACCAATGTTTTTGTAATATTACCTCTTTACTTTTAATTTCAGGATCTGCCTAAACATTTGGTTAATTTTATATCTGTTTCCAAGAACTTGTGTATCAAATCCTTCAAAACCCAATTTTTTACTGATACTGGCTGATGATCTTGGTATTGGAGATGTGGGTTGCTATGGCAATGATACAATAAGGTAAGAATGTATTCTACAAAATAAATTATCCCCCTTGCCCAATTTCAGTGAAAAAAAAAAACACTGATGATAATATTCATTATTATGGATTAGTTTATGTAGATACACTTTCAAATCATGTACAAAATAAGCATTCTACAGTAATTCCTACGGCATTAAGAATTATACAGGCATGCTTAAACAACTTTCTTGGACTTCTAATCTTCAACATATACAGTCAGAATTTTGCAAATGTGTCCATGTGCTATATTTGCCAGGCTTGTGTATAATTTATAAGTTTACACAACTCCAGGGTTGAAAAATCAAGGGCTGAGACTAGAATTTAAGAACAGATGACAACTCTAGAAGGCTTGTTATGAAATGACAGCTCAGTCTATGTGATATATTTATTCCTAGAGCAGTCATCAGTTCATATATAGATTGCTATTATGTATTATTTTTAGAATGATTGCATATATAACCTGTTTTTACTCTTAACTACATTCTTTGAAATTATGTTGTCCTGTATTTTTTCACTATGCTGCATGAGCTTTTTACATGGCATAGACCTGAAAAACCTTTTATTCATGGAAAATTAATTTCTAAGGAGTCAAGCTGTCTCAAAAAATATATAACACAGAGCTCTCCTAGTTGAGTTGTAGATAAAGAGAATTTTGTAAATTTGACAGTGATATCCTTGACAAAACTGGGAGAAGCAGGATACCACAAACTTTTGTGTCATACATTTTTTTAATCAGAGATGGGATTTTTCTCTGTAGAACCCCTAACATTGATGGCCTGGCAAAGGAAGGAGTGAGACTTACTCAGCACATTGCTGCAGCTGCTGTCTGTACCCCGAGTAGAGCAGCTTTCCTGACTGGCAGATACCCCATCAGATCAGGTTGGGCTTCTCTCTAATGGTTCACTGCAGTTTGTCTAGCCATTGTTGCCATTAAAAACCTCTTTAAATAAGCCACTTTAAAGACTAGTTTATCTAAGGATTTGGGGTCTCAGTGAGATGGGCAAAAATAAAGATAACTAGATACAGTGACTGATTTCTATGGGAAAATCCCCATGTAACACACATTTACTGTGGCTAAATGACAACACACAAATGGATAAAAACCCAAGCAGCACAAAGCACCCAGAGCTAGAAACATGAAGAATAAAATTCTGTAAACACTGTATGTTCGGTGGTATAAAGATAATATATTGTCATATTTTCCACATCCTGGCAAACTTTCCATAGTGAAATGTGTCAGTGTGGAAGAATTCTCAACCATTATGTTTTAAAACACATTTACTTCAACATGAATATTGAATATTCATATTCATGACAGAAAACTTCAGGAACGGCATATGGCAGTAATAATCAGTATAGCTCCTCTGATGTGATTCTGACTTACTAAAAGAGAAATATAATCACGAGCAGTACATTTCAGAAGTGTGTACCCCAGATGCTGTAGACCTCTTTTCCTATATAAAACTTCTTTATTACACTGTTATTACATTGTATTTTGTTAGAACTTTGGTTGTAAGAGGCTGCCTAATGTCCAAACATAGGCATTAGTGCCATCTGTAGGCACTCCAGCATAGCTGATGTATCTGCATTGGGCTAGCAGATAATGACATGAGACTTGGAGGGGACATCATTCTGGGGGTCAGTCAAAATATCACAGGGCTACATGGCTTATAAAAGTCCCTAGGTTTGAGCAACTGGGACATATTCATTAGAAAGAACAATCTGAGAACAAAATAAAACAAGCCAGATTTTGGATTTTCAAAGACTGTTATTCCTCTCCAGGCATGGCATCAAGCACTCAACGGCGGATTCTCTTTTGGAACGGGTGTTCTGGTGGGCTCCCACCAAATGAAACTACTTTTGCTAGAATACTGCACCAGCAAGGTTATTCTACAGCACTTATAGGTATGAGACATAGCAACTTGCTGGATTTTCATTGCTTGTTATTCAAATGAGGCTGCTTCTGTAAATATTTTTCTTTGCCAAAAGGTCCTAGGATTAGTTAAACTAGAGTTTCTTGTATGCATAACTTTCAAAATCAGCAGGGTTTTTAGAATGCCACCCACAAGCCCCAGTGTCAGCTCAGCATACCCATTAAATCCAAAATGAGGACGTATAGAACACATAGATGTACATTGCAAACAGAAGTAAATGCAAAGGAAAGAAACTTGCTTGCCCCATACAGATAGTTTTAGGAAGAATCAACAGAGATATGCTCTGACTTATTAGAGCAGAAGTCTGCCAGCTGGTACCCAAACACCACAGTGGTCTTAATTATATCTGGTGGCTAGGCTTTCTGTTATTTGCACATCCTGCTTATTATCACAGTTAAGATCTTATTTTCTGCAAAAAGAAACTGCCAAAAAAAAAAAAGCTGAAAATAGCCCCCTTTACATCACTGGGGTTTGGATCAGAATACATGTACAAAAAAAAATAATCCTATGAACTCTGCTAATTTTGCCTGAACAGTGATTAAAGACTGTGCCTTTCAAGCACCTCTCATTCTTAAACTCTTTTTGGTGTAGTCAAAGATGTCATGTGCTTAATTGTAATTACTGTGATTTTCACACCTCTACTTGGCTCTGGGCACACTGAGGTGTCATTTAGTTCCCAAACTGGAGTCCTAGCAATTTACTGACTTCACACAAGCCTGTGCAAAGGGGTGAACTTTCCCAGCTCACTGCAGCCTGCTAGAGCTTATGCTGCGAACTGCCCTCACGTACCCAAGCACAGAGCTGGTTAGCAGTCCTCAGAAGTTACTTGTCCAGGTAATAGCCCCTAAGTCCCTGGTGGCTGTCCTTCAATGTTAGGATAATTACACTGTTGTATAATTACACTGTTGTTACTATGACTTCATTAAGGTTCATTATCAGTGTGTAACATATTCTGATATGCCCAGTTGTACTGGATAATTGGAGTGGCCTATTTTGGCTACTTACTGTAGGATTAATATAGACACACAGAGCCAATATGTACAGCTTCCTCCTGAAATTTGTTCCTGAACCGTGAAGGTCAGATAGAATTTTGTCTGTAAGTTAGTTCATATTTTTGCACTTAGCTGTTTTTTTTTGGCATAAGGGTTTCTCCCCATTGGGCGAGAAATTAACCCATTAATGAAGGGTTGCTACATCATATGAAAAATTAAAGGCACTAACTATTGCAAGCCTGTATGTTCTTATGCAGGGAGGCGCCTGAGCTGGACCATTGCCCTGTGTGGAATTTTGACAGATGGGTAAAGAAACCCAGCTGTTCTAGGCAGATAAAGTGCCAATGCACAACTGATCCTTGAGTCTGTCCCTATTCCACAGCAGCTCCTCCCTTGGCTGCACCTTAACTGAGGAGTGCAGCCAACCTATTATTAGAAATACAGGCAGACACACCCGAGAGTAACAAAGTTGTATTTAATATCTTTGTTTTATATTTTCAGGGAAGTGGCATATGGGTGTGAACTGCAAATCTCGCCATGATCACTGCCATCATCCTTTAAATCATGGCTTTGATTATTTTTATGGTATGCCTTTTACACTTTTGAATGAGTGTCAAGGCACAGATGACCCTGAACTGGCCAAGTCTTTGCAAGATACCTATTGGCTTTACACACAGATGATCATCCTTGCAGTGCTTACTCTTTTGATTGGAAAACTTGCTGCTCTATTCTCAGTCAAATGGAAAATAATCATATGTCTGGCTATCTGTGGACTCCTGTATTTCATCTCCTGGTTCTCCAGCTATGGTTTAACTAAGTACTGGAACTGTATCTTGATGAGAAACCATGATATCACTGAGCAACCGATGAATCTAGAAAAAACTACTTCTAATATGCTGAAGGAGGCAGTGTCATTCATTGAAAGGTAATCAACAAAAATGGTATTGCTTTTTAAGGACTTTTAAAAATAATTTGATTTCTATGTCATACACCACAAGGTTAGGCAGCTGGCATGCTGAACTGAACGCAGCAGTGTGCTGATGCTGGACAGTAATTTGTTGTTTACTGGAATCCACCTACCTCTCAGAATTCAACTGCTGCCCTTTGTCTTACAGATAGTTTGTCAGCTCCTCAGGAAAAGGAAGATGATTTTGTGTGTGATTATGTGTTGTTCACCTAATACAAAGGAGTTCTGGGCAAGGGCTGGGCCTTCTGCCAGTAGGAACAGAAAAAATGGTCTTAGTCTGATTGATCAACTGTCATAGAAAGTGTCATATGAAGTTAATATTTTACAAACAGGAGGGTGATAATGAGTTCCATTTCATTTTGTTTCCAAAGGTGTCCTTCATTTACAGTGCTATCAGTAACCTTAACTGGAATTGAACAAACACCGAGTCTTTAACAATATCGTTTTAGCAAGTCTGGGCATATCCTTGAATAAGGCTATAGTATTTCTGATAGAATTTAGGGCTTGTTTCTTTGGGGGTTTTTAAGGAAAATTAGAGGTCAGATAAATCCCTTCTGTAAAACTTTGACTATAGATAATCCCAGGTTCCTGGATATGCTCCCTGGACTGATGTTAAAGGCATATGGTTCCCCTGTGGGTGCAGTGTCATATCTCCCTCTTCCGTGAGGCGGTCTCAGATGTTCAGTAACATCCATGTTTAAGTTTAAGCAAGCAAGTCCTATTCTCCTTGCCTCTGAGAGCATGTCAGTCTTTTGGCTGTGAACTTTCCTTGTTATTTATTTAACATTCTACACATCTAATGAAAGGGCCCATGACTATTTTGGTCTTAATACAGGACCAACATCTTGGTGTGTTTTAATACACTCTGTCTCCCAAAACCTCAAAATCTCAAAAAGGCAAAGATGTCAAACCAAAAATTTTTTGTTTAGGCCACAATAATAACTTTTCTTGAAATAGTCACTACAATACCACTGTTACATTTTGACTTGAGTGGCAGTTTGCAGAGAAATAACTA
>VZTM01027176.1:43932-57215 GCA_013400555.1 Jacana jacana | reverse complement strand
TTTTATTATTAGAAATCTAAGCCAGACTATTATTTAAGCTTTTCAAGATGCTTGAGGCAACACAATGGAGACAATCCTTGACTCAGAGAATTTAAAGCATAAAGCTGATAGAGTATTCCAAGTAGCTTAAATAAAAAGATCATTCATTTAAATTATTTTCCAGTTGGTTTTATTTTTTATTTATCTGGTTTTATAGAAATCACAAAGAAATTTTGGACACATTCAGCAGGTTTCTGATGGGCTTTCATTATCTCTGTAATGCATGATTACTCTTTGTATTGCTTGTGGTAGCTCATAACAGAACTCATTCAAGTAAATGGAAAGACTCAGACTTCACTGAATTTTGAGTCAAGACCTCAAAAATTTGACTGCATCTCTGGACATAATTATGATGGCTTGCTTTGTTTATAGGCAGGCTTCTGGATTCCATTGACAAAGAAGGCTTGAAAAATGCCACATTCATTTATTTTGCATCTGATCATGGAGGATCCTTAGAGGCTCACAGAGGAAATACTCGACTGGGTGGATGGAATGGGATCTATAAAGGTAAAATGTTGGTAGAGTGTATGTGCATAAGGCTTCCTCCTAAAAAGAAAATGATAGAATAAAATAAATCTGGATAGACTGTATTCTCTAAGATATATGCCAGGATGATAATCTTGGATTGTAGCACTGGAGCAAATTCAAGGCATCAGCTATTTCTTTTTCACCCGCAAGACAGGATCATTTTCACCAAGGTTACTTCTGACAACTGTTGAAATTGATTTCCCTGGTAATGCCGTTTAAATTGTCTGGAGCATTTTTTCATGGTACCTACCTTGAATTTTCTTGCTACAGTTTAAGCAACAACTCTTGCCCTATTTACCAATCTAAAAAGAAGAGATTCTTCTTTCTTCCTTGCAACAGCCTTTTGTTGCTGAGTCATAGTATATTTCAATGCTGTTATTTCTCCCCTTTTTCATCCTTTCTTTAGGCTCCAGTACACTTCCTTCTGGCTCCATGTTGTCTTTAAATATTATAAGTGTCTAGATATTATAAGGTCTAGATGTTCTTTGAACTCTGGGGAGCCTGTTCCAGTGGCTAATCATCCTCTTCATGAAGAACCTTTTCCTAATGTTCAATCAGAACCTCCTCTGATGCAGATTCAGAACACAGTGTTTGGAGTCTTGCTTGAAATATCCTTCTGTTTACAACAGTAGACAATTATCTATGTCAACACTGGCTTATATCATAATGACTATTTTCTTAATACAGTTTTCCAGTTGCTCATCTTTCTTATAGATGCTTCACCTAAAGTTGCTTTCTATGACTGGCTGGCAACACAGTGTCAAAAGCCCTACAGAAAAGTAAATCTATGGTATTTCTTGCATTTAGTCCATATAGACTACCAAGCCTTGAAAAGCCACTGTGGCAACTTGGGCAGCTTGGCACTTATTGTATAATGAAGCCTGAAAACTGTTCCCATCACTTAATTCCCTACAGATTATTTGAGTGCTTTCATTTTGCTTAGCATGAAAATGCACATTGTCTAGTAGTAAGTTACTTGATGAGCCACACAGGCAATGTTTGATACAGCTGGGATCTCATCCAGCAACAGTCCTAAATGCTAAATTAGACTTCAGTTCTGGGTATGAAGTTTTCATATAAGTAACAGAGGCAAAAAGGCCAACGGCCTCATTTGAATAGCTCAGAACTTCGGGAATTCACTTACTGTGGCCTAATATAAGCAGAAATATATTAGTAACAGGAGAATCCAAAGAGGAAAGGTGAATTAGAGATTTCAACAATGATGAAATTGTAAGAGAAGACAAGAGTAGGTATAATATCAGTTTACATATTAATAACAGAAAGGCATTCCAATTTATGTCTGCAGAACATCCCAGTGAAACTAAATAGCAACAACTCAAAAAAGATTTAAAAATTTAGTTTCATCCCCAAATATCCATAGAACTCACTCCTTCTATTGCTAACAGGATATTAAAAACAAGACAGGGAAGCCACACATTTGAATAATGAGAACAGCCGCTGGTGAATAACAAAGCATGAGATACCATTATCTTACGTAGCACAAAGATTACTGCACAAGCAGCTGGACTTGCCCTGCTTATAATCCACCATGCCACCCTGTCACCCTTTAAAACCAAGTTCTGGGAATCTCATCTCTCAGCTGTAACTATGAGCACATTTCCTCCATAGCAAAGTCCAGCATAACTTAGCAAAGCCAGCGGCTAGTATAAACTACCAATCAGCTGCTGATTTATTAGCTGATCTAATTAGCTAGCTTTGGGTTTTTTTCACCAATTTTCCTACAACACCTTCCAGCAACGATTTGTAGTTTCTGCCCTTGACAGGAGGAATAACAGAGCAGAGGTCATATAGGTACCTGAGGTACAATAATTTGCGATTTCTGTTTTCTAACTAGACTCTCAACTTGGAGTTATGGCTTTACACCAGATTGTTTCATTAATATCCCCATCCTTGACCTCTGTAATTCATATCTGTAATTAGTTAATGGTTCTCATTTTGAAATACTATTCAAAACAATGAATATTTTGACATGCAAGAGAGCCAATGCACGGAGGAGAGAATTTAGAAAACTAGAGTAACACAAGAGAAATCAAGTTAAGAAAGACTCTGGATTACCTCAAGACACCTTCAATAGAAACGTAGGTGGGAAGTCTTCATCACTGCAGCATACTCAGAGCACTCCCCTGTTTATTGCAGGAGTTCTGCACTCTTCCATTTGGGACCACCTCAGAGAATCCCTGTGATCATAAACTCCGGGAGGATGATCAAACATTACCCTAATTCTTCTCACTGCTCTCCAGGACTGCAAATCATTTAACAATGAAATCAGAGGCCTGCTGCCTCTGATTGTGAACTGTCTCACAACAAAGCTTCCTCTCTTAATCACCCTTCCTCAGGCACCAAGTGGGGCTGGAACCTCTGTTCCATTGACACCGAGTCACATTTTACTTTTTATTAATAACAGGCTTTTTTCTTGGACATGTTATTAGGGAACATGGAGATTATTCTCAGACTTGACATTCAACTACAATTATGGGTCAGAATGTCTCCTCTTTGCCATAAATACAGCTTAGTAGTGGATTGCAATATGTGCCACCCAAGAAAGCAGTGAAAACTAAAGAGATTAATAATACTTATTTTTGAAGAATGAAATTTACACTGTAGTCATTCTACATACTGTTCTCCTAGATTTAGTGTGTTTAATTAAAGTTATTTCAATATTCTAAAAGTTTTAAAACTTCTTATTATATATGTGTAATAAACATCTAATATCTCTCATTCTTCTATCTTTTTTGGCACTTCTCCCCACCTCTCCCCCCGCCTCTCCCCCCAACAGGTGGAAAAGGAATGGGAGGCTGGGAAGGAGGTATCCGTGTCCCAGGAATAGTTAGATGGCCAGGAGTGTTGCCTGCAGGGACAGTTATCCATGAACTGACAAGCCTTATGGACATTTTCCCAACAGTGGTTCACCTGGCTGGAGGAGAAGTGCCTCAGGACAGGTACAAAGGTGGCTTCATAAACTATATTTACTCCTCTTTCTCATTTTAGATAGAAGCCGACTATGTATGTCATGCATCCTAACAGCCACAGGTTGGAGCCATAGGAGCAAATAGCAGATGGCTTTCATTTGGCTGCCAGCACTAGAGAAGTAGCTGCCTCAACAGTAACCAATTTAGAGTATCTATGTTAGACTCCTCTAAGCAGCATGAGAAAGCGTGGGTGGCTAAACCCTTTGAGCATAAAGTACTGGTGGTGTGTAGCTAAAAGAACTATTAGTCAATTAAGTAAGTGAGGGGGTTTGGGGTTTGTTGGGGGTTTTATGTTGGGTATTTTTTATGTTATTTTGTTTTTGTGATGCCTCAAGCTCAAAGAGCTATCAGTGACTCCCGTTTCAGGGAGAGAAATTGCAAGGTGTGAACCATGCCTTCGCTATGGTTATCACTTACTCCCGGGAAAATTAGAGTAATGGTAACTTATGTCCCCAGGCAGGATGTGTGAACTAACTGTGATTGCAAAAATTGCTGCTAAATGCTAATCACTGGTCTCCGCCCATCCACACAATTAAAAACTCAGGGCTCATTAAATAAACAACAGCTTGGTTTAGAAATGCCACCTGAAACGCTAATGCTGCATGCATGGAGAGTGAGTACTGCTCATGCTCCAGCTACAGACTAAAATACTTAAGCAGTCTGGTAACTCCTGTCCTCTCCATCAGGGTAATCGACGGGCGCACCTTGCTGCCATTGTTGCAGGGGACAGTTCAGCAGTCGGGGCACGAGTACATGTTTCACTACTGCGGTGCGTTTCTGCATGCAGTGCGGTGGCATCAAAAGGACAGTGAGTATAAACATCCCCCCTCCTGCAGATCAGGGATGAGGTATTGACCTCTAGCTTCCAACAGAGTATTGTAAAAATGTACCGATGAGTATCTGGAGTGAGTTTATTGCCTCAAGCTCTCAGTTCTTCTGCAAGGTGAGGAAAGGCTCTGTTGTTAGCTGTCCTGCCTTGCCTGAGATGAAGGGATTTGTTTCCTGGGTAGCATAGCTTCAAGAATGATCTTATTTTTCTATCACTTTCACTGCAAAAGCATTCAGGATCCGCTTTAGTGTAAGATCAAAGAAAAAGGAACTGTACACTTAAGGTCTTTATCTTAAGTGCTGGATTGTTTGTTTTCAATAGCCCTCTCATATTTGCTTCATTTTTTTTTCAGCTGTGGCATTAGACAACCTGACTGCAGCTGAAATGCTTTCCTGAGCTTTCAATAAGCACCCAATCTTTGCTGATGTCACCCTGCATTACAGTGTTAAAGAGAACGGGTCAGTGACTGGTAGCTGTGCCCTTATTCCTGCTCAGAATGGAGGATGGCATTTGTGCAACCACATGCTCACATCTGGGCTCATTGTTTGATAGTCATTGGAGAGACCCAAATGTGTACAGGGTGTGATTCACCTCCTCCCTGTTTGCTGGGCTGGATCAGACATGCCTGTTTCTCTCCATTGAGTAGAAGGGGAGCGGAGACTGACCGTATCTGATATGATATATAAAACACCTTTATATCAACTTAAAGTTAGTTGAGATGAATTGCACCTTCTGTGACTCCATGATGTGACAATAGGTGATGACATGACAGTCAGGTGATGAATTCATGGGGATACTGTATTTAGTTTTTTTCATTCCACACAGCTGGAGAAATGCAGAAGTCAATGGAATAGACTATGCCTACTCATATTCCCGTCCTTTAGAAACTTACATGAGCCCCTTCTACTCTTGTTTTATTTGTGAAGTGAGAAGAATTATGGAGTTCTTGAGAGCTTGCCATTAGATAACAGCTACCAAGCTAGGGCATTCCACCTTCAGCAGATGTTCACATTCAGCTGATATGGTGGCAAGGACCTTGCTGTTTGAAGAGCACTTTGCAGGCTGACAATGGAGTGAGATAACCTTAGGCAGCCCAGCAGGAAAGCCTCCTTAGATCACTGTGGCAACTGAGTCATCATTCTCACATCCATTTTCTCTTCCTTTATGATACTTTCTGATACAATGACAATATCAAGTATAGATAGTATCAAGCCAAGAATCTACTTGCTCGGTGAACATCTGAAGAATACAAGACTTACTTCTACTGGCAAATATTTCAAAACTATTTCTCTGCTCCCCTACATACTCACACAAGACTATCAGAATGATGGCTGAGAACTCTGCTGTCTGTCTTGTTGGCATGAACAAATACATGCCAGAGTTGCAACATAAAACTTTTAGTCATGCTGCCAATTTAACCTTGATGTCAGCGCCCTTGTCATCACACCACATTTGACAGAAGCATAGCTTCCGGGCAGGAAGTCACTGCGCTCAACTGACAGGAAACATGGAGGAAAGGGACTAATGACTAAATGTGAGCATATGTTGCCAGGTACTGTGGTGGAATTTTATTTTTAGGCTCTTGATCTCAAAAGATAAATCTGAGTACTTTGTTCACATGTAAGCTATACAGGATGTATGGTACTCAAGTAGCTAATCACTTCAGGGTGAGATCCAGAGGAACCCCCACACTGCTGAAGGAGCTGAATGGTAGAAATTGCTAAGTACAGGGGCATTTTACAACCACAGTTCTTCCATGGAGTGCAGCACCCTCAAGCCTTTCAGGGAAGGTTTGGGGAATTCTTTTGTTGCTTTTTGTTTTTTCTCTTGGGAATGCTTATTCTCTAACTTCTCTGGAGGAAAAAGGCTGACAACATTAAGATAGAAAAAGGAAAGAGTGCTGCAACTGCCCATCTTCTGCCTTGTTGCTGAGTGGCAGGGCCTTCACAGTCCCACCAGGGTGGCTGCAGTTGGGCAGAACCTCTGCAGAGCTGGAGCATGGAGCAGCCACAAGCAGGTGAGGCTGGTCTGGCGTGGTGGGGATTTGGATGACCCAACACCACCATGGCAATGAAAGCGGGTGATCCCAAGGAGGGCACCACACACAGACTGAGCAACAAAGTTGCTTAAAGCCAACATTTTGGCTCTCTCAATTAATTACTTACCGAAGGAGACCAGGACTCGGTTTCAGCCCACTCAATCTTCTCTAAGTAATGTGTGTGTAAACCGCCACTCTGCATCTTAGCTCTTCCTGTGGGAACTGGGCCTCAGCAGTAATTATAAACTAAGATTAGTTGAAGCAACCCCATAAGCTAACACTTTAAACCCCCAACCATAACCGGGTGCTATCTTCCTCTGTTGCTGTTATGATGGCTTTTTCATTAAGCACATTAATGTGATTAAAATATTTTAAAAAGACATTACTGGAAGGCCTGGTGCACCTTACCTGCCGAGTGCTGTACCCAGTAAACCAGCTGTGGAGAGACAAGCCTTGTGAGGGAAGGCAGCAGTCCCAGTGCTCAGAGGGAGCCTCGAGCTGACACTGCCCGCTCTCCTGTCAGCCGGGAAGGGAAGGTGCCACCAGGGAGACAACGTGGCACTGCCAACCAGCCCCCACCAGCCGCCACCAGTGGCCTGGGGGTGGCAGAAATGTGAGGGTCATGGCTTCGAATCTCTCTGTCCCCGCTTAACCAGTACTCAGCAGTCCGGGGAGTTCGGGCATGACAATGGCAGTCCAGGTCTGGGAGCTGCCAGTACAGGTCACAGAATGGTTTGGGTTGGAAGGGACTGAAGAGATCATTTAGTTCCAACCCCCCTACCATGAGCAGGGACACCTCCCACTTTTAACCATCCCTGGTCAACCAAGCCCCATCCTGCCTGGTCTTGAACACTTCCAGGGATAGGGCATCCACAACTTCCCTGGGCAACCTCTTCCAGTGCCTCACACATGCAGAGTAAAGAATCTATTCCTAAAACCTAATCTAAATCTACCCTCATTCAGTTTAAAACCATTACCACTCATTCTATTTCTATGCCCACTGATAAAGAATCCCTCTCCCTCTCTCCTGAAGGCCCCCTTTAGGTACTGAAAGGCTGCTATAATGTCTCTTCAGAGGCTTCTCCAGGCTGAACAACCCCAACTCTCTCAGCCTGTCTTTATAGGAGAGGTGTTCCAGCCCTCTGATCATCTTCAGATGTGAGAGAGAAGCTCACACTTCCCTCGTGAAAACCTAAATACATACTCAATTAAGGGATACATTTGAAGAATGGCTTTTCTGGTTAAAAGAACTGATGTTCTCATCAGCCAGCCTTCACCTCTTGTTCCCCTAGGCTACATAAGGTGCGTCTACAGTTTCAGTTCAGAGGACAAGTGTGCTTTTGAAGCAAACCCTTTTGACACAACCCCCCGCTATGCTTTAGGTTGCATTACAAAACGGGCTTGGAGATCATAACTTCAGTTTAGATGAAACTGTAAAATAGGCCCCAGGATCACAGAATGGTAGGGGTTGGAAGGTATTTTCAGAAATCATCTAGTTCATCCCCTCTGCCAAAGCAGATTTACCTAGGGCAGGTTAGACAGGAATATGTCCAGATAGGTTTTAAACATCTCCAGAGAAGGAGTATCCACAACCTCATTGGGCAGCCTGGTCCAGTACCCTGTCACCCTCAAAGTAAAGAAGTTTTTCCTCATGTTGAGATGGAATTTCCTGCATTCCAGCTTGTTCCTGTTGCCCCTTGTCCTGTCACTAGGCAGCAGTCAGAAGACCCTGACCCTATCATCTTGACACCCTACCTTCAGGTATTTATATGCACTGATGAAATTCCCTCTCAGTCTTCTCCAGACCAAACAGTCCAGTGTCCCTCAGCCTTCCCTCATAAGAGAGGTGTTCCAGTCTCTTGATCGTCTTTGTAGCCCTTCACTGGATAACACCTAATATGTTCTAATCACTAAAAGATGTGTAGACAGGACCAGACAAGAGTCAGCCCCCAGCAGAACACCCTCAGGCAACCACACTATGGATGTTAAGCCCTCTACAACTGTTCTGCTCTACAGATTGGTTTCTAATAGGCCACACCACCTGTAACACAGATACAATATGCAGATGCAAGGTGCATTTTGTGTTCCTGTGAAGTCACACGCACAACCCAGAATCCTATGCATGCCTTTCTAAAATTTTCCCCACTGGGCCACAACTGCTCATGGCAAGGGGGTTGAAAGCAGTGGGATGTCCTGCCTGTGAAAGACTAGCTAATTAAATATTACTGCAGGGCTCAGCTCTCAGCCAGGCCAGAAATTGTGATTCCTAGCTCCCACTGCCATTACTTCTGTCTGGGTTGACACTTTTTAGAGTCTGTTTTAGCTCATTTACAAGTATATCACGTTCATATTACATATTTATTGCCTGTTTACTTCTGTCTATTGGATGAGCTAGATATGAAGCCATTGTGTCTTGATGTCACCCAGGCAGGACTCATCATCAATTAAGCTGAAGCCAGAAGAATCCTTTGTCTCTATGTTAAAGAGTCCTTTCCTCTACCACAGCACAATAAGGCTTATTAGTGACAGTTCATTTCTTTCTGCTTGTTAAATTGATTGATTGTTACCAGATGGGTTTGAGAGAAGTTTGGATTGAAGAAGCAGGTTTCCTTTCCCTTGGACATATTAACATGTTGCCCTAAAATTCACACGCATCCTTCAAATTCTGTCAGAGCTACTTCAGTAGCAAATTGCATATCCCTCTTTGCCTCTTGGAGATGACTGAAACCCCTGCCATTTCCATCAGCTCTGATTTCTACAACACTTTTTTTTTTTTATATGTTATCCTGCTGTAACCCAGCTGTCTCCTCAGCTCAGCCACACAGGTTAATTACAATGAGCCTCACTCTGTCCTGAATTAACTAACAAGGAGCTGACTCACTCCCACTGTGCAACTCCAGTAATTATTTGCAGCTGTGAAAAGTGAGTGTTAAAATTTTGCAGCATCAGAACAAATCTCCTCAGACACTGTACACTCACTTCTCTCAGCTGCCTTGGAGTGTATAAGCTATAAGGAGCAAACTGCACACCTAAGGAATGGCTGTCCCTGGGATGTCATCAGGAAGTGAGCCGGTTTCCTTTAAGAAACAGACGTTCTGCATCCTTTCTCTCACAATTTCAGAAAGAGAGATATATAACTGTACTATGCCAAAACATTTCAGAACCACTGAGATATCATTGCTCCACAGAAGTGCTTGGCAGGACATGGAAAGCGTGGGGTGGAAATAAAGAGATACATAGCTAGCCAGCCAACCAGCCAGAAACTGGAGATTTTAAGCTGAAAGACTGTCTGAACCTTAATATGCTATTTCCCCTCTCTTCCCCCTCCCCTCCCTTGCCCACCCCCTTTTATGAAGCTTTTAGATTTCATTTCATATGTTCTAGCAGTAGTGACACAACAGAGACAGAAGAATAAAGCCGCAGATCCAGCCACAAAGAACAGCCCAGGGACAATAGAAGGAAGGGCAGTTAAGCAGATTCCATTGAACCAAATTGAACCAAAAAGAAAATGCCATGTGGGGACAATGCAGTTGTCACCTATTTGTGCTCACTGCGTTACAGAAGTGGCTTCAAGGGTTGAATGTCCCCTTTCTTTTTCTCTCCCTTTTTCATAGTACCTAATTGCTGTCTTCTTGCTGGGCATGTCCTTGCCCCCAAGTTCAGCGTAGCACTTTCCAAACATGGGGTGAGGAACAGGGGAAAAAGGAGGAGGGAGGAAGGAAGGAAAATCTTCTGTTGAGCTGCCATCAGATTTAGTTCTAGCTATTTTTTATTTCTTCATTTCAAGTTACAGACCTGCACTTATCCACTGGTCAGTACTACAACTTGATAAAGTACAAGCTTTAAAGCTGCAAACTCATTGCCTTCCTCATGTTAACGTGAAAACTAGACTCCAGGTTTTAGTGTTTTGGTGGCCTGCCATTACCACCCTACTTTAAAGCGTGCTGGAATGTTAGCATGGAAATGAGCTGTGATCATGAGCTGGCCAGGTGCTCTTCTTGGCTCAGACATACAGAACCAACAAAAGAACCACCTACCAGTACCTGCACTGAGATATTGGGGGTTACGCTCTCTTCAAGGGCCACAAGAAAGTCTCAGACTCCCTTTGCACACAAAATAATCAGACCTAACCATTCATGTGGTGTAACTGGCCCTGCATGTACCAGAGCCAAGGTATTCTCAAGAGCCACAAATCTGAACCTTTGAATCTAGGAATAACAAAGCAGATCACTTACAACAGGAACCAACCTTTCAGGGACCTCTCCTGACTCTTAATGCCATTAAGCTGCTCAAACGTGCTTCTTCTGTGACAGGTGGCACTATATGGAAAGCTCATTATACTACTCCAGTATTCCAACCAGAAGCTTCTGGGGCCTGTTTTGGAAGAGGAATTTGCCCATGTTTTGGGGACGGTGTAACCCATCATGACCCTCCGCTGCTGTTTGATCTCTCGAAAGATCCTTCTGAGGCAAATCCGCTATCGGCCGACACTGAGCCCTTGTTTGACACTGTAACGAGGAGAATCGGGGAAGCTGTAGAAGAGCATCGCAAGACGCTGACTCCAGTCCCACAACAGCTGTCTCCTTACAATAATATATGGAAGCCGTGGCTGCAGCCGTGCTGTGGCACCTTCCCACTCTGCTGGTGTGATGCAGAGCACAGCAAGGCAGATGGCATACTTTAATACCAGAATCAAAGTTCAGTTAGCTTTAAAAAAGGTGATCGTTTTCACATTCGTGATTACAGTCATACAGATATGGGTGAAATCACACTGGAATAACTGAAAGGGACATCAGTAATGCTTGTTATTCAACCTTTTATCTTACTCCCAGAAATTCAATGAGCCTGCAGCTTAAAAAATTTTAAATGCTCCAAACATATTCCACCTATATGTATTTTCATAATATATGAAAAATATATATTTATATAATTCCAACTGTATAACCCATCCCTCAAGTGCATAAACAAGTGAAACAAAATTTCCTTCCTTACTGATTTTCAATTCAAGTAGATTAAGAATGGTAAGAGAACAATCTTTAATAGCAGCTGTTTGATCAGGTAAATATGCTTGTTAAGGCAACAGGACTAAGCCCTGGAGGGGATCTCTATTCAGGGCTTATCTTTTTAATAAGAAAAGTGTCCTGTATTTAAAAGCACAACTTCAAATTTAATTTGGAAATATACCAGGCCTCTAAGAAAGACACCTACTAATTACAATAATTTTTGCCCCATGTGTACATTCATTTATCTATCAGGTAAGAATTCCCAAGAAAAAAAACTGAACTGACAAGTATGCTTTAGAAATTAGGTAGCGGAAGTTATTAACCCAAATTCAGCAGCGAAGCACCTAGCTATTCTGAAGTGCTAAACCACAGCAACTCCACAGCAATTCCTACTGAGATACGTTTTCCACATTGGTATGTCATTTCACTTCCCAGAGCATTGAAAATCATCCCCCAGCTGCCTTGACAAGATAGGTCACAAATTTCACGATCTGGGAGACCAATTCATAAGCTGCATGTCCCACTTGAGAGATAATGCTCCTGATTTCCTAAGAGTGCTATTATGTCCCATGAAAAAACAGCTCTGTTTTGCGAGACAGCATCTTGTTTTCAGTAGGAGGTGTTAAAACATTCTCTGTGCAAGCTAATCACTTCAGCATACAGGTCATCTTCTCCAAGACAAACACGTGTCAGCACTCTGTACAGTCATTAGGGAAGGGGAGGGAATTAAAATATCTAATCCTCTCTCGCTGCCCTCAGGTTAAATAAATTCATCTCTCAATATATAATCCTAACCATGCTCTTGCAAGGTTTTTTGTGTCAAATCCAATTTTAAGGTGGAGGTTCCTACATTTTCTGCCCCAAAAAAAAAATAGTAGATCACGTGCCAGAGACTCAGATTCAAACTTCTAAGCCTTGTTGCATACCGACTCCCACCACACAGCACCACACCAAGACTTAAAAGTACCAAGGGACAGCAAGAGCTGCCCAGCCAGCATCTCAGGTGACCTGTTTTGCCTTGCAGAACGACACTGGTGCAGCTCAGTTCAGTCCCAAGGGTCATCCGTCTGTATTTTGTTTGCCTTTTAGAAATGAGAAGAGATACGGCAGCCCCCGGTAACTGATAATCCCAGAGCAGCTCACTGCTCTCTCAGCTCTTGAGCCACAACAGCAGGTCCCAGACCTTTTACCAGCCTCGGGACAAAAGAATGCACGTGTCTGGACTAAGCACCTTCTGCAGTGTTTTCAGGAAAGCTCCTGACTTACACCCCCAGTGTGGTATGTCACCTGCCTGGTAAATTGCTGTTATTTTTGCTCGAGACAGCACAGGTTGCGACCATGACGCAGCCCCAAATGTGAGCCTCCAAAAAGCTGGTGGGGCATTTCTTCAATTTATTTCCCTGCTTTACCTGTCCTCTAAAAGGTCACCGAGCAAGTTGCGTGGAAATTATTCCACATAAATGAAAGAGCTAATTCTGACTGTGACCTGAGAGGACACATCAATGTCAGACTCGATAGAAGTATCTAAAAACACATTTGTTCTTACTGCTTGCTAGCATTTAAATCCACACCAGCATTGCTAAGAATTTGTCAGAAAATTTGACATTTTTCTATGGCTGAGAGGGACTGAAAGCAGAGCAGCTGCATTTCGCTGGATTCGTGCGGAAAGAAAAGAGTATAAAAGACCGTGCATTTTAAAGCCATTTTGGCCAATTCAGAGACAGAGGAGAAATCTTACTGCTCGGTGGGGAACAAAGCCAAAAGCTGTTCCCTAGAGTGAAGCCGGTCAGTTCAGCAGCGTCGACATTGTCAGTTTAGCACGAGGACAAGCTTTTTCTCAGTTCACCTCACTGGCC
>VZTM01027176.1:20808-43914 GCA_013400555.1 Jacana jacana | reverse complement strand
CTCAGTTCACCTCACTGGCCTCCCCGCCCACCCACCCTATTTATACACAAGAACATGCCCAGTCAGTCACAGATGAGGCCACAATTAGAGTGTTTACCAGGGGATGGGAAGGTGTTCAAGCACACCTGCAGCACGTAAGCATAAGCCCAAGCTCCTCTTCACAGCCTGGGAAGCTCAAGTATATCAGGAAAAGCCCTGAATTCCATCTCCAAGCACAGTGTGAAGGCTTTCAGCCCAAGTTGAAAGCCAGGCTAAGAACTAGCATCATGAGCTGAGTGCATTTGGATTGGCTTATGCCACATCCAACCTTGCAAGCCTGCCCTTCCCCTCACAGGAAAAACATCGCCCCCCATAAGAGCAAACATTAATTAAACATTTGTGAGACACCTCACTCTTCTGAAAAGTAAATTGTCTAAACTGCCATACAGAGTCAGACACTAAGGACTGATGTGAATATATGTGCTGCCTTCCTAACATTCAAATGCAGATAATAGGAAAAGAGGCAATGGGTGCAAGCTGGAACATAGGAGGTTCCACTTAAATATGAGAAAAAACTTCTTCACAGTGAGGGTAACAGAACACTGGAAGGGGCTGCCCAGGGAGGTTGTGGAGTCTCCTTCTCTGGAGACATTCAAAACCCACCTGAGTGCATTCCTGTGTGACCCGATCTAGGTGTTCCTGCTCCAGCAGGGGGATTGGACTAGATGATCTTTCAAGATCCCTTCCAAGCCCTGATATTCTGTGATTCTGTGAATTTCATCATGGCTAGCATCTGTAGAAAGCCAGGGGGGCTTTCAGGCAGGAGGTGGGAGGAAACAGGCCTGGCAACAGAGAACAATTGGCTTTTGTCAAATAACCGTTAAAGACTGGGACCAGGCACAGGGAAATATATGGGCTCTCACCACAGAGAGAGAGGAAGATGGCAGACTGCACACTGAGCTAATCTGGAGGGGAGAAGGAGAGCAAAGTAATGGGAAATCACTGAATCACAGAATGGTTCAGGTTGGAAGGGACCTTAAAGATCATCGAGTTCCAACCCCCTGCCATGGGCCCAGACACCACCTACTAGACCAGGTCATAGGTCTATTCCAGGAATAGGATGCACAATGTCATTTCGAAAAACATGGGGGACAGGAGGGAAGACTATTTTCAGCTCTAAATTCCTTTCACTGTCTGAAACTAAAGATATCTTAAATTTGCACACTTTGAGGAGAGGGTGAAAGGCAGGAAAAGGAGGTAAATTATTTTACCCATTTCCTCCAGATCCTAACTATGGAGTGGTTGCCAATCTCTTCGTCTGCACACACTCTAACCAGAACATGCAAGCTCTGCACAAGCTGGTTTTCTGCTCTCCTGGGACATACATAGCCCCCATAAAGCAGGTGAACCCAACATCATGCTTAAAGAGTTCTCCCAGTGCCCATTTCCACCTAAAATGCACTAACAGGTAAAAAGCTGTTACAAAAACTGCTTCCATTTGAATAATACCAAAAGAAAGAAACTGTTAAGTCAGTTACCTCCATTTGCTTGAAAAATCATCTATAGTGGTCTTTTGCAATATAAATAAATATAAAAATAAAAGCCAAATTGTATGCTTTCTCCCTTTTTGTCCTCATGGTCTCTCCCTTTGTAGAACAGAGCAAGCACCACACAAAATGGCCTATTGGGAAAACCTGAGACAACTGGGAAATCTCCGAGCCAGTGTTAACCATGGGAAAATTTGCCTAGGAATGGTTATGTACACACACCATAGAGAGGGAATCATCATTCTGTAACAAATGAAGTTTGTTTTCATTGAAAGAGCTGTGGCTGAGCTCTATAAATGTTTGACATTCATGTTGCATGAAGATGACTTCCATCTAAATAGTTTGACCGTTATTAAATGACATTTGGAACTGCTACATTAGACTGACTCAACAAAGTAAGTGTCAAGTCCCACAGTAGTGAGACAATAAGCTTCTAAGAGACCTCACTTCACAGTGTTTAAATATCAGACACCTCACTGTGCTCCCTTGTTGGGACCCAAGGGAAAGCCAGTGCAAGGAGCACAAGATCCCTTCATTTGAGGATGCAAAATAATCACGTAACAGATAAACTAAGAAAAGCAATTTGAGCTCAAAGTTTATCCAGCTTGAAATTCCTGGGGACTCTGAGTATATTTGAGAAGCTTTTGCATAAATGACCAAAAAGGAGTGAATATTAAAAAAACCACATTTGCTCACCACCAGATTGTAGGTTAAAATACACTCACACACACACAAATATAGTGTGAATAAAATATTTGAGGATTTTTTGTAGGATGTTTTGATTGTAAATGTTACATCTAAACAACTCTGTAAAAATCTAAAAAGTCTATTTTCTCTCTGGATTACAGTACTACTGCATTACTAAAGCTTGTTTTTAAAAACAAGTCAAAAAATATACACACATGTACACACACCCCCATCCCCAACAACTCCACTTTTCTCAGACTAATGGGGACATTACAGGTTCCAAACACCCCTGGCTTCTGTTCTGCCGCTTGTCTAAAAGCTGTAAGTAAAAGGCTTGGAAACACAAAGGATTTAAGGAGGATTAAAAAAAAAAAAAAAGTCTTTAAACTAAACAAAACGTCAACCAGGCACCGGGCACCCACCCAGCACATGTAATCAGTTTTGTTCCCAGTACTATATACTATAAGAATGCTTTGAAAATCATAGTTCTTTAAAATGAAATAAGTCACCTGTTTCTGATATTACGCATCTGAAGGAAAATCCCCTATATTTAACAGGGTTCATAACCCTACACATAACCATAAAAGGGAGCAAACACTTTTCTAAGTTAATTCATATCATATCATGCCACCCTGAAGTGGGAACAATATTAAAATAATCACAAGTCAGAGCCTAGCTCTCCTGGAATTTTAATTTTTCCTCCCCTCTAGTTTCTCATAGGTGAAAAGGTTCTGACAACAATCAAAGTAAAATTTAGGAAAAATGGTTGCAACTGTCTTGTTTTCCTGCACTCATAGGAATAAAGCCAGAAATAAACCAAAATGATGAGGCGAAAACTGAGGAGGGAGGATAAATCAAATATATAAAACTTTTTGCCTCCATAGACTAACCTAAATACCTTTATACAAAGGTAAAAATATTAGAGATATGAAGAAAACAGGCCCGCTTAATATTATTTTCAAAGTCATAGGAATCAGAACAGTTTAGAATAGCAAAACAATGGGATGAGATCCACTTAGGAATAAACAGGCAAGCTGCAGATTGGTTTCTGTTGAACAAACAGACATTCTCAGGAGCATGCAAACGTATAAAGACACTTGCCTCCCATCCGTGGACACAAAAAAATCAAGGCAAAAAAGTAACTAAGCATCTTTTTTTTCAAATACCAGCCTTACAAAACAACTGATATGAGCTGACTGAACTAGAGAAACAAGGAAACAACTTCATTCCTAAGAGCAACCCAGTTGAGAAGGACCTCAACAGAGACCAGGCAGAAAGTAAAGTGGTATTAGATGAACAACAATCTCCAATTCCTGTCAGGTAGGAAAGAAAAAAAAAATTTCAAGACTTTTCCTTCTGGCACTCCCCCACACTTCTTTATATCCGAGGAACACCCAATAAAATTGTTGGATAGCAAGTAAAATTACCCTTTAAGTCTAGCTGTGAATAACTCTAAGCACATTAGAGAAGATGAATCAGCATCTTTTGTTTTAAACACAAGCTGTCCTCTTTAAATACAGAGCCTGCCACACACCAATAGGTCAGAGTCTGGCCTTTCAAAGTCCTTACAGCTGCCTTTCTGGTCACTACTGACAAACCTCTCAGTCACACACACACACACACAGACCAGCTGGTAAAAGATCTTCAGGGGTTCTCATTTTACTGTGCCATTTTTTCCCCTCTTTCATTGAATTTAATTATATAGCATCTTACAAATTGCCCAAGGGAAAGCATGTCTTGTTTAGGGAAGAATAGTGCTGCCCAAAATGCCTACATTTCTTAACTCTCTTTACCCTAAAAAAAAAACCACAACAAATACCACACACACACACACANGTAAAAAAAAAACCACAACAAAACAAACAAACAAAAAAATAAAATGGGGTTATACCACACTTTAACAAGGAAGAAACTCTAGGTGAAGCTGGCTAAATTTCATTTCCAAGTCATATTTCAACTTGTGGGTCATAGCAACACGCAGCCCCTAATATTCCCTGCTTGTAACCCCGGGATTTCAGAATTAAGTCCTTAAGAGCAAAAAATGCTGCCCAAAGCACTCACAAATTCTGAATTCACTAACAAGTCTCCCTTCTCACAGCCTAGTGACAACAGCACTGTGCTAGAATCCGCCCTGACACTACATTACTTGTAACCAGTTCAACATTTTTTGTATGGAAACAGTACACAAAAAAAAACTGGAGCAGGATTTTAACCACAGCTATACTTTTCCATGACTACAATACACCAACTCCTGTTGTGCTAATCACTAACCAAGAGGTCCTAAAGCTTATAACTATGTACATGTGTAAAAATAATATCTCACACCTTGTAACTCTGCTCAACAGGTAGCGCTAATGTCTCAAAAGCAATTTAGTACAATTAATAACTATATTTAAGTAACCCATCAGTCACAAATTATACTACCTGGCACAAAATAAACAACCTGAAACTCTGCATCATCTCAGAAGCACGTGACTTCATACGTCCTTTCCGTTTCTATTTTATTTCCGTGACATTAATGTATTTTGCAAAACATTGTATAATTCATACTCAGTACCATTTTACATATCAGCATTTTCAAATGTATTCCACGGCTGCTCCTTTTACCACACTCATATGCCTATTTTAAAACCTTTCAGCTACCGATTTCATGTCAGTAACTCTTCTCCAGTAACCTAATCAGTTCCCAGCAAGATTTAGTAGTTACTGCAAAAAGTACAGCTGCACGAAGCAACAATTCACATTGTTGGCTCCAGTTTTATAGTCTTCAAAAAAGTGAGTTATATTAACAGTAATGCTTATAAAACAGAGAACTTTGTCAGAAATGCGTGATTTCACTAAGAATCAGCAAAGATCTGATCAAACACCACACAAGCAACTGCAGTTGCTGTGATCTCCACACAGTGCTGCACTGGGCCACACACGAGAGGTAGAATGCACCTACCTGTGTTAACACACAAAGGTCACCTATCCAGGAGGGGCAGGCTACCGAGGGTCCATTTATGATCAAGGGAGAAATTGAAAAGAATCATCTTCTGGACATGTCTCTCTCAGACTTCAGAGGCCAAAAATCTAACGTGAACTAAAAGCTTGAATTCAGTACACCCACTGAGGAGGTTCCCACTTTAAGACAGCTTAGAACAAATGACAAATAAAGAGTTAAACAAAAAGAAAAAGCAAATCTACTACTGTGAATATTAGAAATTAATTCTAAAATACTCAAAGATAATTTGTCTTCCTCTATGGGACCTTTTGACTCTTTCATTCTTTTCCTAATTCGTGCAAGTTATTCCCTGCACCCCTCCATTGTTTTTTAATGGAGGAAAGAGAAACAAAAAATCCTTCCCTCTTACCTAGCCTTTTTCTCCACGAGCACCTATGGCAATACCTCTGATGTGTAACATTACATCATTGCTTTTTAAACAGAATTCCCAAGTTATTTAACTAGGTATATCTGTAGGAAAATTTGTGACATGTTAAGACTGAAATGTGTTTCAAGTCCTGCATCAGCAGAATTCTTATTCTAATATCGAGGGGCATTATGAATAACGCTGTCAAATCTGTTACCGTATTAGCATGCCTGTCAAGCTTTCTTCTTTCAAAGTGTTTCTTTTTCTTTGTTTCTTAAGACAAACTTGCTGAGACTAGTCAAATTTAAATACTCAAATTCACAAAGCAATCCCCCGTAAGTATACTTAATATAATGGGATTTCCTCAGTAGATTTTTCTGGAGTTACAGATTTATTAGTTCCCACACACAGCTTCTGTTTAAAAGATCTTCAAAGGGTCTGTTTACTAAAACAAGTGCCAATTGTGCTTTCAGTTGTGCTCCAACTGTCTGATTATGGGGCAACCACCCTAGAAAAGAACAACGCCTTTGTCAACTGCAGTTTGAAGTACTGTAAACAAATTGATAAAAAGCACCAGAAGGTTTACACCACAGTGTCAGGATTTCTTCTTCCGACTCATGCAATTCTGAATGCGCAATTACAGCTAACAATATTGTAAAAAACAACAGTATCCTATAGCAACAATATAAAAAGTTAACATACATCCTCTATTTTAAGAGTTTTACACCACTCTTCATTATAGTGGTGATAAAGCTGAGCAGCTTCCTATAAGCAGGGAGAACATCCACTAGCAAATCTCAGACAAAGTCTAAATTCCTCTAATCCTAAATATACTTGAATTAGAAAGTTGTGTTGCAGACTGCTATGAGGCCAGAATTTAATTTCCCCCTTTTTTCTACTATAATTACTTTTTAAATAATCTCAACTTGTGAAATCATGTCAACTTCCAACATAGTTCACACTCATGATTGTTTCTGCAGGACGCTTATGGGGGAGGACAGGGAAGAGTGGTAAGTATGATAGGTCAGACCCAGGGGGTACCATGTGTCATCCTTCAGAAGGCACTATGAGAGAGCAATGAAGACAAGACACACGTAGCAATGGAGATGAGGCACACTTAACAGTTAAAAACCAACAGTCTGTATCTGCTAATATTCCCCCAAAATATATGAGGGCCCATCTACCTCGAACCTTAGTGTCAAATAAACTATGCAGATAGCCAAGTATTAAAGGACTGTATTTATAGAAGAAACCGAGATCATGATGGCCGTTACAGAACGCTCCATCTTAATGTAAAAATGCATCCAATTTCTTTTTGATATGTTCAAAAGCATCTTTCCCCATATAGTCCATACGCCCTTCCTCCCATTTTCTCCGTTCATCTTCTGGACTTGGTTCTTCTGGTTTGAAGTGAATAGACAGCTCTGACACAGAGTGTGCAACTTCGTTCTGTGAGAAGAAGCAGAAGAGCGGGAAAACAGTCATTTGGTTGTTCTCATTTCAGTTAGACCTTAAATGTCGAACTTCTGCTGTGTACAATCCCAGTTGAAACAATAAAACATAGTATTCAGACATTCATTCTTGCTTTGATAACTTGATCTCATTTTCCCATGTCATAGCAACTTTAAACATACCAAACATTTATTGCACTTGTCTTAACTCAGACCCCGGCGCTCTCAGCAACAACACAATGACAATATTACAGATACGACCCATTTACAGCAAAATATCTCCCATAATGAAGTCTAACCATGCATCTGCACAAATTTTGCCTTGAACAGGCTTTCATGTGAAAATATCCTAGAATTTTATTGATCATTTGTTTTATCTGTTTTATCACTCTTATTTAGCAGATGGGAAACAGATTACCCATATAAATTTGAAAGATTGGCACTATTAATTATACCAATAACTAGTTCATTTTGAATGATTATCCTAAACTGTAACTCCAGCTCAAGATCAAGTTATCACAAGTGCAAGAATGCAAGACACATTATTAGTGACAAATGTGAACCACATTAAAGGCAAACTGTGTCCATGATTGACCAATGTCTGTAAAACCGGAACATCCCAACACATAACTGTTAATAAAGATTAAATATATTTATAAACATTAATAAAGATTAAATAAAACAAGGGCTAATCAAGGCAGCTACTGAAAACCTGCTTTCAGTACTAGTCCAAAGGCTCCAACACAAATAACTCTTCTCATGTTATAAACAAAATTGAAATCAACCAGAACAGCCGTCCAGTGAAGGCCTCACAAATTCTATACAAAAACGTTGCAGAACAGAACTTAAGAGATAGAAATCAGTGACTTGAACTGCCTAAATGTCCTGGAATATTCATTATTTCTACCAGTGTGGGGCAGACGGATAAGGCACAGGACTTCCACAAGACCTGCACCTGCTGACAGGGTAAGACATGTCAACCAGCAAACCTGACACTATATGCTTAGGCAACTGCATCCTTCCATATGCATCCCCATCTGCATCCCACTCTGCATGACTTTAAACATGAACACTCTTCAGAGCACTTTTGCTACCTATATATGTAACTATGCAATGATACTTGGTATTTTATTTTCAAGCTTTGTACACACATAACTGCAGTAATCCATGAAATTTACTTTCTTTACAACTGGCAAGCCTTATCTACAGCTTTGGATGCCAGTAACAACATGACAGGAATTATCATGTTTTCAGGAATGAAGAATTTTAGCTAGGGCTCAAACACCCTTGGCTGCGTGGGACCTGCAGTTACTCCTACAGTTTTGTTTCTCAGCCTTAAAAGTATTTCACCGTAGGGCTTCACAATCACACACAGACTTCATTAGCAATAAGGCTGTGTTGCATACCTTACAAGATACATGTCCTTGACACCCTATGACACCCTTGACACCTCCACCAATGAGGACTCTGGCACTGCTGTCACACTGCTCACAGATAAATGCAGTGCAAGATCACAAAGGAAAGCCCAGTAGCTCACACTTCCTGTCTGACTCAGTCTACATTCAGTTTCCATTTGCTTGGAATCTCACTTCAGCAGGTAAAAAAATCCCCAAAAAACTAACCAACTCCAAAAAACCAAACCCAAACAAAAAACAGAACACAAAAAAAAACCCAAACAGGTTTGCTTGTATTAGTGTTGGAGAGCTAAAATTAACTCCGTGCATGAATCACTCAGGGACTGGCATAGGAAAACACACATTTAAAAACTACTGCTGGAAAGAGACCGCCGCCCAGTATTGGAAGCGGTTAAGGAATCAAATGGCTAAAAGAGTCAGGAATGTTTTTGCACTTTGCATCACAGTTAGTTGACATTTCGGCACATGAGGTTGGCAGCAAGGACAGGCATGCAATTATCCATAGGTGTTCCATGCAGAAAGCTACATGTACCAGCTCCGAGGCTTCCTGAACCGCAGGATGAAATACAAGTTGCTCTGAAGGTCTGTCAGGCTCAGGGAGGTGGACGTTAGAATCGCTTTGTTCAGCTTCATACTCAGGTTGCTAAAATACAGTCACTGAGGTTTTATTGGGATAATATTTTTCCTTATCAGGAGAATTCATACAATACAAATCCATTTCAGTCTTGGGGTAGGGGAAAGCAGGGGGTTGAAGGAAATTTACAAAACACGTTATCACCAAACACATTATCACATATCACAAAATTAATTTCACCCAGCTGGAGCTACCAAAATGGTCTTGCAGCTAAGTTCCTACTATAGTCAATCTAGGATAAGTACCTCCAGAGGGCAGCTCACCTCATCCTAAAATAAGTCCAGGAGTCGCTGGCAATCTTCAGTGACTACAGAAACAGTCTGGGAAAGCTAGCTCATAGCAGATGCCTACCATTCACAAGATCAAACTTCAATGAGAAAAATCCCATTTTAAGATAGTAGCTTGCTCTAAAACTCACAAGCTTTTTATCGAATGAGAATGGAACAACAAATTCCAAAATAGGTGTAAAATAGATTGCCCCCAAAATTCTTCCCCTAATATTTGTCTTGGCCAGGTATCAAAAGAGAAATGAGTAGACAGACTCCATTCTGAACCCTCTTCCATCAAAACCAAAATAATCCCACAAGACCACTGAATCTACGCAACAAAAAGTGGAATGATGGTCTTAAGTGAATCAGACTATTAATTTCAAATTAACAGGATCTTCTGATAAACCAATCCTAGTAATTAAAAAAATAAAGAAACCTAAATCTGAATGACACTACTTTAAGTGTACATTATTATTTTTTACCTCAAACAAACATCTTGAAAATATGTCCCTATTTGGTTTGAACATTTCCAATGGAGTCAGATGCATGAGGCACACCAGATAGCTCTATAATTTAAGAATAATTTATTTGCAAAGGATGTGTTAACGGGTTTGCAATTTTCCTTCGCCCCCTCCCCACTCATGATGGAAAAGAAAAGACTACAGTTTTACTTTATGGAGTAACCATGGTCTAAAGGGACAAAGTACTGAATATAATAAAAACTGTCATCTTACTAGAGAGTAGTTCCCAAGTTACAATAGCAGATGACATCAGAACATTAATTTTCTTTTCTCCCATTGTACCTTGTTGTAGCACGGTTTATTGTACAACTCATAAGTCAACCTGCAGAAACACTGTGCTATTATGTCCAACTTAATTCCTGCATAATATAAGGGGAGTCAGGACTCCTACAATGACCATCAGTGGATTCTTTTAAGACAATCTTGGTTGCCCAAATCCCAGAAATTTAGTGAATGGTTCTGAGTCAACACTTCTGGAAAAAAACCCCAATAATTTCTAAATAGGAGTGACAGATAGGATTCTAGCTTTAAATATATTAATTCACAAGAGTATAAATATTTAAAAGATTACCTTGGTAACAGAATTATATTTTCCTTTATTGAGTACCTAACAACTTTCAACAAAAAAATCTCTTTGTAAAATTCAGTGTGAACTGTTTCAACTTCCAGACCCATCATGCACATATGACTTAAGATAAAAAAAAATAAATACTTTTTAGACTGTTTCTGATGCTAACAAGAAATTAAGCAGCTACATTTAAGTCAAAGAAGATGTGATCTCCCAGATCAGAAGCCTGATTAAATAAAAAATAAAATAATAATCGCATTTCAGTATATCACTTTACTTTTTTACTGCATATAGTCATTCACAACATACTTACAGCTTCAAAAGCGAGTTCCTCGGGTGAACATGCTGTGGGATATATTTCATGTGTCTCCTCTGGAAGTACAGGCATTTGCAGCGAATTGGCCACAGGAGGACTGACCTTCTTCAGTGTAATTTCAACTCCATTGAAAGTGTGCTAATAAAAACAAGAACACCTCACCACTGAAATGCAATTGTGCAGGTAATTAATATCTTATTAACAACCGTTTCATTTCCTTATGGGGATCTCAGCATTAAAGCAGTAGGTTAATAAATTCAAGAAGTTTGTGGTCCTGGATTCAGAGTGTTTTGCAATTTAGATTGCAAAGAATCATGCTTCTCCTACTTGTTACTCTATGTTGCTAGTCTCCAAGAAATCATCTATTTATCAACAGATTTTTTTATTCTAATCATGGAAACCATACATCATTGCATTTCCTTTGAAGAAAAAAACCAAAGTGTGAAGACCTGAGTAAATGCTTGTTGACATATAAGTACTGTAAATAACATCCTAAATGCAATTAACATTGTCTTTGCAAATCTGATTTATTCATTATGACCCTCATAAAACAAGTTATAATGCAGTTCCAAAAAGATACATTTTGCTATAGCTCAAGGTCTAGTTTGATGATCTACATCAACTTAGTTTCAAAAAGTCAAAAGGCTGTTCATTTCATAGCCAGTTTATCACTTTCTGTAGAAAATTGATGTCAGACTTCAGGTTTCATCTGCAGAATCTATACACATACATTCCCATACAAACTCTCATCAGTTAAGAAGGGGGCTGGGGAAATCTTTGGAAAGCAAATAACACTAAATACCTCTCCTAAACTGCTAGTTTAGATGCTTCTAGAAGCAATCATTACTACTACCAATCAACAGATACTAGTTTTTTTCATGCAATTCCTTCCTCTAGAAAATAATTTTCAGACTTTTTCTTGTGATTTCAGCATATTCCCACTAACTCCTTATTAGTTACCTTGCATTCCTCAGATTCCGATTCTTCCATCTTCTGAAGTTTGTCTAACAAAGGCAATATACTGGCGCTGTATATATTCCACCAGAGGGCAAGAAATGACAGTTGATGAAAAGATCCAGAGGTGGTGCCATCCTGCATAACTCTCTTTGTTTGAAGGTTATATTTGTAGTTCCAGGGCTTTGTCGCTCCCAAGAAGTGAACAACTTTGGCATCTCTACCAAAACTGCAGTGATTAAACATACAGCTCTATATGTTAAATAATAGGGTTTTTTAGCCTACATAAACTGCTAAAGAAAGAGGCTTCCTCATACTGGTGAGGTAGTTTTGACATTTTTGCATCAGAAACACATTCAGTATGAGTTTATATATAAATAATTTTTCTATCTCATTACTTTAAGGAATCCTGTTTGGCATACAGACAACAGAAGTCTGCATGGCCATTTGCTTTCCACTGCTGATTCTAGTACAAAAGTTTATGAAGGAAAATGACAGGCTCGTGTAGTACCATTTCCAGTCCTCCTGGATACTGTTCACAAACAAATAAATACCACTTCAAATGCTGAATCAACCAAATTGGTTACTACTGATCCATTATACTGATTACGTAAAAATTACTAATAAATACATCATCCTAAGCTCATGTTCCAGCAAGAGTGTTTTGTGCAACTGGAGCAGTAATTCACAATACCTTAAAACCAAGTTGGCTGCTGGCAGAAAAGTTTCTCTAACTGCATTGTCTGAAGTCCTACAATTACTAGCACAAATTTTGTCTCACAGAAGAAGCTAAGAAATGTTTTTGTTTTTAGATAAAAATAAAAATTACCCCAGCTGTTTCCCACAAAACTGACTGAAAAACAAGGAAACAACTTTCAAAGTAAAGCTGTCACAAGCTAATGCTAAAGTAACCTCTATTCAAAGTAACTGCAAAGCAGTCTCTGCTGAAGTAACTCCATCTGCTCCAACAGGAGACCAGCTTCTCTGAAACAACATACAAGAGAGTGTAGCCACCTCCGGGACTCTGTGTGACCAGACTCAAGACGTTCATTCTGTGCTTAGGCTTCTACTGCATGATTTTTACGTAACATCATGTGTGACTACTGTAATTTATACTTAACAGAACATGCCATTATTATTATTATCTCTTATAACAGAATGTTTGTTAACAAACGACAGAGGTTTACAGTCAGTCAGAAGCGTTACTACTTACTGATTGAAAGCAGGAACGTAGGTGTACACAGCATTGCTGCTTAAGTTATAGAGGAAAGGTAAGTGTTTGCCAATATCTGCTGTTGCCCAGTTGCTGAAGAAGCTATTCAACAAGCCTTGATCACCTCCTAAAGAATATGTAAACCAGTATTACCACAATTATGCATACACTCAAATTTATGTCTATATTTCACATCCAATGATGAAAGCGAGACTGGTGTGTTCATGGGACTGCAACTTGGACTTGACAACATGGCCATGTGAGCAGGTACAAGTGAGTAATACCTGATCCACTCCGATGCAAGCTCAGTGTAAATGGAGTCCTATTGTAATATATGAAGGAAGGAGTAGGAAAGGGTTTTGGCCTCCCTCAGAGCAGAAGACTGAAGTTCAGCTGTATTTCTCTCTCCTAAACCAGACAGCAAAATGAAAACTTACTGACCAAGCCTCAGACACAACATCCCTTCTTCACACTTTTCCGGGAGGCACAGTCCACAATACGTACAGTAAGTCTGAAGTACAGTTTAAGCGGCAAAAAGTCTGCACCTTAAATTTTTACGGGGGCACAGTTCCATAAAGCCCAGAGAAATCCTGCCTTCCTCCATTCTGCCAGACAGCATGGAAGCTATGGAAAACCAGCTGACTGAGGAAGAACGTACTGTCTTGCACTTCATCCCTTACGCCTTGCCCCTTACCATCAAAGCTGCCGTGCTCAGCAGCAAACCGGAGCAGCAGGTTGTAAGTTTTCAGAGAAGGTCGGAACACAAACACACCACTATTAAAGCAGTCAGGCCAGCCGGAATCAGGAGCTGCTGAAAACTCTTCTCGATCAAACAGTTCATCAACATTGCAAAGCACCTTAGAGACATCAAGAAAAGAGAAAAAAAAAATGTGTTTTTCGACACTATGAGTAGCAAAATCAGTATCAAGAGAGTAAATTGCCAGTTTAGCCAAGCATGTAGCTTGCACAGATTAAAAGCAGTAGCAATGCAAACTATGTTAGGGGTCTTTATTTTTAATGTAATAAAAGTAACATAGAATGATTTGGGTTGGAAGGAACATTAAAGATCATCTTGTTCCAAAGCCCCTGCCGTGGCCAAAGACACATTCCACTAGAGCAGGTTGCTCAAAGCCCCATCCAGCCTGGCCTTGAACACTTCCAGGGAAGAGGTATCCACAGCTGCTCTGGGCAACCTGTTTCAGTGCCTCACCACCCTCATAGCAAAGAATTTCTTCCTAATATCTAGACTATTTCTACCCTATTTCAGTTTAAAAACTTTACCCTTCATTCTATCACTACACTCCCTGATAGAGTCCCTCCCCATCTTCCCTGTAGCCCCCTTTAAGAACTGAAAGGCTGCTATAAGGTCCTCCCTGGACCCTTCTCTTGTCCAGGCTGAACAACCCCAATTCTCTCAGCCTGTCTTCACTGGAGAGGTGTTCCAGTTCCTTGACCACCTTTGTGGCCCTCCTCTGGACTCACAGAGACAGGTCTCTTAATAATGGAGAACCATAATTTCTCTGATAAAAGCACAAACCCCATCAAATTACTTCATGAGCCTCAGAGAGCTTCTAAAATGTTCTTTGAAATATTAGAATCATAGAATCATAGAATCATTTAGGTTGGAAGAGACCCCTGGGATCATCAAGTCAAACCATCAGCCCTACTCTACAAGTTCTCCCCTACACTAGATCCCTCAACACCACATCTAATCTGGTATTATAACATACCATACCTCCATTTTAAAACTGACCTGCCTTCCTGATCAGAGTAAGACCAAATGGAACTACATGACAGAAACCTATTTTAAACATCTGTCAGAAACCCATTTGCATAGAGTTTGTGATATCTTTTGAGGGCAGTCCTGAGGCTACTTTCAAAACAGCATTTATTTCTATGCAGCCAGCAAAACTATGAGCATTGCTAAAACATGCCAGCTGGAGCTCCTGAGACCATGTAACCAGCAGCAAATTTGGCCACTTTGTAAGCCAGCTGCTGCATGATGAGGAATTATGCCATTGCCAGAGTAGGTCTTTAAGGTCTTAAGGTTTCCACAGGTGCCAGGTCTACTCACCAAAGTGTCTGCATCCATGAAGACACACTTGCTATAATGAGTAAGAGTCCAACAGTGAAGTTTAGTGAAGGTCACACCCAGTTCTGGTCTCTGCATCAGAGCCAAACGAACTGAGTCAGCACTGTCAAGTGCATCCACTTCGATTACTTCGTCAAACACACTGCGGAGGACAGACCTACCAGGGGAAGCAGCGGAGAGGAAGAAGGGAAATTAGAGAGGTTCATCAGAGTTCATTTCTGGCATGAAAGTAGTGAACGCACAGCACAACATATTTTAATGACAATAACAAAGGCAGATTGATTGGTTTAAAATGAGATGTCAAGAGTGAAAAGTCCTTGTAAACACGCTGCTGAAGAGGCAGCTACCAGCCCATAAACCACTGCCTCTTCCACTACGGAGCCAGAACATCTCAGAAGTGACAGGTGCTGTATAGGGCAGAAACCAATCCTAATTTTAGTTATTTACTGCCCTATAGAAACACCAACAGAAATTAAAGCAGCTTTCACCCCACACAATTGGCTCTAAAGAATAGCACCATACTGCATTCCCTGTGCAGTGCACAGGATGGGGCATACACTGTCAGAGTGGTTATTTGCATCTATTATGCCCAAGTAAATGCAGCTTCAAAACCAGAGCTTTCAAAACAGGCAATATATACTTGCTCACTACGACAAATCATCTCAAATTAGACTTTCAAGGAAGACTCTATGCATATCTTTCATGGGAATTTTGTGACACCAAAGTAGATAAACATCCTTCAAGACACAAGAAATGTCTTTTAAACACAGCTCATTTACTTACGTTACGCCATTAAATATAAATTCCTAGATGTCATACAAACACACAAAAGAAAAGCCTGTACTGATTATCTAGATTCCACAGTCATTACTTTTTGCTTGACTGACCTTCAAGAGACAGGAGTTAACTGGGAAAGAATTAAGAGTAGGTCGAGATTTTAGAAGCAGAGTTCAGTGATGTCCTTTTCTAAAATGCAGTATATAGTATTCCCTCAAGAAGGTTACAGTGTTCTGACAAAATCCATACTGTTAAAAACCTTTAGAAATAGATTTCCATACTTCTAATCACAGCAAAATTGGAGTAATATGTTTTTTGAGACAGATGTATTTCAAATACTTTCACATGGCATACAGAAATCAGGAGCTTGCACGCTTCCTAAGCTATAGCAGAACTAAGAGTTTAAGTAGCTACAGCATGTAATGTTCCTTTTAACAAGCAACACAGTCCTTCAAATAACAAGGCCTGAGTTCAAGAGATCTAATGAGATTTCTATACATGCATTTCTGTAGTGCCTGTAGACTCACAACTCAAATTGGAAAGCAATTAAAATTAAGAAAAAAAAAAAAAAAGGGCAAAAAATAATTTATTTCTCATCATGATAGCCATGCACCATGATTTTAAGAAGATCAGACATCTGAAACTTAGCCCCTAAGGCTTTTGAAGCCTTCTGATGTCACAGGGGTTATACATCTTGGTCTTTCTAAAAGAGAAACTCTTGGGAAAAAGAACAGCAAAGACTTTATTTCAGCTCAACAGCAAGACACTAAGACCTTGGTCCCCAGATTTCAGTTTATGTTCCCAAATACAAGCTTAAGACAACTTCCAGCCACAAGCTCCATTTCTGCAAGTGAATTCTTACCATGGATATTTGGGGCTCCTGTCATAAATCACTGGCCAAGGGGAATTTCTAGACATAACGCTGTGAAATCCACAGAAAGCCTATTAAAAATCTTTCACGCTGTCATTTATTCTTCCACTTTACGAACCTCCAAAAATACAAGAATCCTTACCTCATCCCACTGGAAACCAGTGGTGTAATTAATACTGCCAGTTTTCTAGACGTCGTATGGTTCCTCAGCGACTGCCCGAGAACCAGAGCACCTTGACAGTACACATCATCAGTAGCAAGGGTCACAAAGGCTTGATCTGTCACTGTGAGCAAATATTTAGAAAAATCACTTTACAGCTTTAACATAAGCTCTTCCGGTAGGTTCCAACAATCTCCCCCCTCCGGTTAACCAAAGGCTGCAGTTCCTGTGATAAGCTCTTTTCTTTCCCAAACTCCCTCACAAGACACAAATGAATAGAAAATCCAGTCAACAAGACTGCAGAACGTACGTTTCTGAGTTTTGTTGGCTTTTGTTTGCCTGCTTTACATAATAACAGGTATGAAGTTTTCAGATCAGCCTTAAACACGCAATTCCCCAATTTTATTGCCTAAACATAATCAAAAAAGCCCATCTGTAAATATTTAGATTTTACATTTAACTAACATAATATAATACAAGTGATAAGGAAAATGTTCCTGTTTATACAGTGCTGAAAGCTAAGGGAAAAATAAAAAAGGAAGTTTAAGTACTCGCCAGAAATGTCCTTCTTTCCATTAACTCACTGAATCAACCCAACAGATCTTATTCTTTGCTCTGTCCTCTTTGTACAGGAATAACTGACGCTGGCTGAACAAACACAGAGAAGTTGCTACTGGGACTGGTACACCTCCTAGAAACTAAGGATCCCTACCTCAAGTAACTCCAAGAAAATTAGGAGAAAAATTGCAATAAAAAAAGTAAGCTACACTTCTGCACACCAGCAGACACAACCTATTTTGTAGCAATACCAGCCATGTATCACCAGGGGCTGCTTCTTCAGCTCTGCCCTCTGACAGAACCAGAATTACTGGGGTTCTTTTGGGGAGAGCCAGAACTTATGATTCAGCAAGGCGAACAGCATTCTCAGAAAAAGGAAGACCTCCAGCTTTCTAAGTTGGAAAATTGACCAGAACAAGGAAAGTGGGTCACACAGACGAGGGGAATTCCACTGAGCTCTGCAGAGCTTTAATAAATAGTTGTGTTGAACTACTTGTTTAAAACCATCATCATCTTCAGAACAAGCAATTATATCAAGTAAATTAAACCAACCAAACAACAACAACAGGGGAAAAAAAACCCAAACAACTATTGAACAGTTTCCAGGCTGTGAGAGATGCTAGAAAAGAATCTCACAGAACTAGTTGCAGAGAACCCAACAAATGATCTCATGGCTGCCTCAGCCAGAGGCTGACAAAATGAATGAGTTCAAATCTCTGACCTAATACAATGCAAGGTATGCAACAAAGATGGCTGGTGCCAGTGACAAGCTCTTAGGTACTAAGTATTTTCATTTTCCTCCAAATCCGTATCAAAGCACAGAGCCACTGGTGTGCTGTCTTCTGACTGGTCTTGTGGTGGTGACCATGCCCATGGCAGGGTGGCTTGGAACTAGGTGATCTTTCAGGTCCCCGCCAACCTAAACTATTCTATGATTATGCCCTTGTTTTTCCCCTACCTCCCATTCCTCTCCCAATTGACCTGAATTTAAATCAAGAACACACACCTTACATTTGCTGACACCTGACATTGCAACAGATACCTACACCACAGGAGAATTATTTTACCCAGAATTGTTAAACTTGGCCAAATAAAGTGAATCATCCATCCAAACTTAAAATAGTTTGCAGATCCCTCACCTAAGCAAACTCAAATAATATTTTTAATCACAATTTCCAGAAGCAGCAAATGAAAAATGGAGCTTTCAAATCTCCTGTTATTGTAACAACTCTAGCAGAAGTTTACAGAAAACAAGGAATAAGGAGTTGCTTACATGGAGTGGTTTAAAAAGGACAGTTGTGCAAGTTGTTCAGAACCCCTCCTACTGCAATTTTCCAAAAGGTTAAATGAATAAATATAAGCATACATAAAAAACCAAAGCAAAATAAAAAACAAAAACCAACACTCAAGCCTACTTTAGCAATAAAATTACTCTCAAGGGACACAGAGTCAGCAAAGAAAAGCATTGTCGTGTTAGGCAACAGGCATCCTTAGCCAAATAAAGGTAATAAAACAACTACTGACAGGAACATAGCGGGTAGGTTAATAAAAAAAGCAAAGTGTGAAATCAATTTAATTATGCTAATTGAATGTTAAATCTTAAATAACAACAAAACTGAACACAATCTTTTTATTGCTTCTGCAAATTCTTTTAGTTACAGAAGCTGAATTTTTACGCAAGTAATGTAGGGAATAAGTAATAAAGGTAATAATAATAATAAAAACTAATGAGGGAATTGAGTGTACCCTCAGTAAGTTTGCAGATGACACTAAACTGGGTGGGAGTGTTGACCTGTTTGAGGGTAGAAATGCTTTGCAGAGGGATCTGGACGGGCTGGATCGATAGGCCAAGACCAAAGGGATGTGGCTCAATAAGGCCAAGCTCCGAGTCCTACACAACTGCATGCAGCACTACAGGCTTGGGGCAGAGTGGCTGGAGAGCTGCCAAGCAGAAAAGGACCTGGGGCTGTTCATCAACAGCCGGTTGAATACGAGCCAGCAGTGTGCCCTGGTGGCCAAGAAAGCCAACAGCATCCTGGCCCGTATCAGGAATGGCATGGTGAGCAGGACTTGGAAGGTGATCATCCCCCTGTACTCAGCTGTAGTGAGGCCCCACCCCACGTACTATGTCCAGTTTTGGGCCCCTTACCACAAAAAAATACATTGAGGTGCTGGAGAGGGTCCAGAGAAGGGCAACAAAGCTCATGGTGAGGGGCCTGGAGAGTACGTCTTATGAGGAAAGGCTGAGGGAGCTGGGATTGTTCAGCCTGGAGAAGAGAAGACTGTGGGGAGACCTTATCACTCTCTACAACTCCCTGAAAGGAGGTTGTAGAGAGGCAGGGATTGGTCTCTTCTCCCAAGTCACAGGTGACAGGACAAGAGGAACTGGCCTCAAGTTGTGCCAGGGGAGGTTCAGATTGGATACCAGGAAAAATGTTTACACAGAAAGGGTTATTAAGCATTGGACTGGGCTGCCCAGGGAAGCGGTTGAGGCACCATCCCTGGAGGTGTTTAAAAGACAGGCTGACATAGTGCTTAGTGATATGGTTTAGTGATAAATCCTTGTTTTTTGTTGTTTGTTGTTTTGGGTTTTGTTTTTGGTTGGTTGGTTTTATTTTTTTAAATCAGAGTTAGGTTGATGGTTAGACTAGATAATCTCAAAGGTTCCTTCCAACCTAAACAATTCTATGATTCCAATAAATCTAAAAATACTGAAGCTCAAAGTAGTTCAGCGAGTTGGTACAGCAAATTACCACCTCCTACCTATGCCTTCATGTCCTGTACTTCTTGGGCTAAAGCTGTGGTGAAAACCACAAGCAAGCAGTTTGCCAAACAAATATAACTTCTAAAAAACTCTTGCTAATACCTCCCACAGGAAAAAAAAAAAAAAAAAAAAAACCTCAAAACACCAACAACTGTCTTTTTTTGAGACTCAAATGTTGGATATATATATTATGGCCTTTTTAGTAGAGTGAATCATTACAATCAAATATTGACTGAAACCATGCAACATCAAAATATGTCTAGTGCAAAGAGAGAAGCATGTCTAGCTATTTTAGAATGATACAGGGGCACCACTAATCCAACAAAGATCCATAGGGGGGGTTAAAATACAAAGATTTTATAATTACTTGTTGTTTCATCTAATCCCTGTCTTCAACGAAGAAGTGTTATTTGACCTGCCTCGCTTATGTTCTTGTGAACTCTGTCCTTATAAATAAATGTCGGTTGGTTGTTTATTTTTAATTGAAAACTAAGGATCAGATTTTCATATAAACTTGTAAAACATTTACCTGAGAATTCCCATTTCAATGAAATCAAGGACAATGCTGTATTAAATCTAACGCACACATAGTTTCACGCCCCGACTATAAACTGCACAAGTTTTGATCTTTTGTGTTTGAAAGCCAAATATGGAGGTATTTAAAAAAAAAAATAAAAATCCAGTTGCAATGAATTTAAGTGTCAAGTGCATCATTATACAGAACTTTCAATTCTTTGTGCTGTATGACAATAGCATGAGCAGTATTGAACCCAGGGTGAAGGGTATTAAGTTTTCAAGGAAATTGTTTTCAAGCTGTGGAACCCTACGGCTAATACCATTGGCTCTCAGTGAACTATGAGAAAATTAATTGTATTATTAGAATCACAGTAAAAACATGTCACATAAATTTGTAAATCTGATCATTTCTCCCCTCTGTATTACCACACAACACATAAAGATGCAAATTTAGAAATCATTATCATCAGCAGCCGCTCCTCACTTTTTATGCCTAACAATTGTTTCTCAGAACAACCCAAGGATTTTCAGGCAATTGACTTTGGTGAGTTATTTTTGAGCCCGTACTGCAGCTACAGACAACATCCCAGAAAAAACAGCAAAACTAATGTCAATCACCACAGTCAGTGTGGTTTTATGTTAAACTTGTTACAGTGTGGGGGCTGGCCTGCTGGAGAGCAGCTCTGAGGAAAAAGACCTGGGAGTCCTGATGGACAACAGGATGACCATGAGTCATCAAGAAGAGTGCAACCAGCAGGTCAAGGGAGGTTATCCTGCCCCTCTGCTCTGGTGAGGCCCCATCTGGAGTACTGTGCCCAGTTCTGAGTTCCCCAGTTCAGGAAGGCCAGGGAACTGCTGGAGAGAGTGCAGCAGAGGATCACAAAGATGATTAGGAGCCCAAAGCATCTCTCTTACAAGGAAAGACTAAGGGACTTGGGTCTTTTTAGTCTGGAGAAGAGAAGGCTGAGGGGGGGATCTGATCAACGCCTCTAAATACTTAAAGGATGGGTGTCAAGAGGAAAGGACCAGTCTCCTTCTGGTGGTTCCCAGTGAGAGGATAAGAAGAAATAGGCACAAAACTTTAAAAGTTCCTTGATCAAGAATACTTTTACTTTGAGCGTGGCAGAGCACTGGAACAGGCTGCCCAGAGAGGTGGTGGAGTCTCCATCTCTAGGGACATTCAAAACCCACCTGGACACATTCCTGTGTAACCTGCTTTAGGAGGACCTGCTTTGGCAAGGGGGTTGGACTAGATCATCTCCAGAGGTCCTTTCCAACCCCATATCATTCATCATCATTCTGTGACCTTTTGGGGTTTTTTTTAGGTTTGGTTTNGGGGTTTTTTTTAGGTTTTGTTTTGGTTTTTTTTTTTTTTTTTTTTAACCAAGATCACCAACTTCTTATAAAGCTTACTCATAGCATTAGTACCTATGACACTGCCAGAGGCAGAATTCTTCAGTAGGCATGAAAAAAATTCTAGGTCAGCTAAAAGCCTTACTCAGAATCCACACCAGCAAGCAGACAGGGTGGTGCTCACTTTGATGTTCAAAGAGGGAAAAAAAGAGACAACGAACCTCAGGTAGGCACTGAGGCACCAAGAATCGCGATAGACTTGTAATAACAAGTACTGAATGAATCACATGCACCTGCCAGATTCAAGAAAAGTTTAAGTAGGATCTTTTTTCCTCCATTGTCCACTAGACATAGCTTTTAAAACATATTTCACTCTTTCTTCTGATAGACAGAGAAAGGACATGTGTTCCTAGGACAACTGTGTCTCCTAGAGTAACAACTCCAATTTGCAAGTTGTCCACTCCAAGATTGCAATGGGAGACCAGAAACTCATATGCTACAACTTTCCTACAAGCATATTCTAAACAACATGTTGATATCTGATGCATAAAAATAAGAGTTGATAAATCCATGGCTCCAACAGCCTGGTTAGATCCCCACTATGTACTAACCATTCGTACTAACCCATTTTCTACAATTGTTTTCTTAAAGTCCTCCCTGGTGTCATCTGCTTCTCTTGCCACCTCCCCTCATGCTACTTCAGACACAATCTGCAGGACAGGCAGGCTGCAGTCTGGACCTCTGCCCACCAAACCTAAAGCACCTTTCTGAAATCCTGAGTGACAATGACATAACACAGCCTCATGTTTTCTAACAACATTTTTACATCCTCCTCCCACACACAGGTCTCTGCCTCCTCCTCCAGAAGCGCATCTCAGTGAAGATGGGTTAGGCTACTGCAAAGATAAGACACCAGCCTTCTCGCTCCTCTGAACTAGCACAACTGTATCAGCAGCACTTGGAACAGAAAGCTCTGCTTCGGCTGGCACCTACAACCTTGAAAGCAAATCAAGAAGCATTTGGGTGTATTAATTTTACCTATCTCAGGCCACCACCAGAAATTATTATGCAAGTTTTCAGCAGAGAAGCAGTTCTTGACGTAGAAAAAAAA
>VZTM01027176.1:0-17720 GCA_013400555.1 Jacana jacana | reverse complement strand
GTCCTTTTCTGCCAGGCAGCTCTCCAGCCACACTGCCCCAAGCCTGTAGCGATGCATGGGGTTGTTGTGGCCCAAGTGCAGGACCTGGCACTTGGCCTCGTTGAAGGCCATGCCATTAACATTGGCCCACCTATCCAGTCTATCCAAGTCCCTCTGTAGAGCATCCCTGCCCCTCATCCAGATCAACACTCTCAACTAACTTGGTGGCATCTGCAAACTTACTGATGGCACTCTCTATATCCTTGTTGAGATCATCAATAAAGATATTAAACAGAAATGGCCCCAATAATGAGCCCTGAGTAACACCGCTTGTGACAGGCCACCAGCTGGATTTAACTCCATTGAGCACTGTTCTGGTGGTCTAACAGCCAGTTTATGTTCCTTCCTTCCTCTACAGATATAAATATGTTAGACCTTCCTTACATAAACCCTCAATTATCTGAAATTATTATTATTGTTGTTGTTGTTGTTGTTTTGCTGTTGTTGTTATTATTAACACAATAATTATGAAATTATCATCATTCTAGTTAAAAGGGACATTAACACTGGAAAGTCTGCCTCTGCACTGGTGTCTTGATCTTATGTTGATGCAATTAAACCACAGAGTTTCAGAGCATTAATCACTGTGGTGAACAGCTTTTAGCAATCCAGATTCATGGGTTTTGTTCAAAATCCCCATAATAAAATCTGCTTTTGGGGCAAAAATATTAACATAAGTAAGAAAATCTTTTGAGAATACTATGAACAAATCTACATAAATTGTAATACTATTTCAAATGCAAATATGTTAATAATTACATAGATCCTTCTCTGGACACTGCTACTGAATAACTACATTTTTTTTTCCCCTGAAGTCTTTAATTTGAAGCAATTTTTTTGCTTCCCTAGCAGGACATAGATTAATTTGTCTATAAAAGGTATCAGATGACATATGTCCCAGAAAGTAACAAACAAGGCAAATAAAACATCTTGGATAAAACACAGTATGTGTTTATTGAAATTTTTCAAGAGAAAGAAGCAAAATAGGTGTTTTCGTTGTTAAACAAAGAACTGAGGTGCTAACCACAAAACACTTTAACATGTCATTAAGCAAACTTTATGTCTACCTGACAAGATATATAGCAATCTGTTTTAAGTATTAACATGGAAAATTAGAAATTTTACATAAATGTTAAGTGTCTTTGAAAAGCAATTTAAAAATACGGTCGCATTCGTAAGTTGAAAGTGATAGCCACAAAGGTGCCCATTTCTTTGTGCATTGCCAAGGTGTTTCCATATTTAAACTGACGTACATTATCATTTCTTACTTTCAGGATCAAAATAAAGATTATAGTAATCTGCTCAGCAACTGGTTTATATAAATTTCAAATATAATTTAGATAGAATTTTTTTAAAAAGAGTACATTTTCATATAATGTCTCTTTCTCAACAATATAACACAAAATCAACAACAAAATCACATTTACCTCCACCTACATGGGATTTCAGAAAGAAAAATCATACTTCGCATGTAAGATGGAGATAAAAGCACACACAGATTTCCTCTGTGCTTTAAAAAGTTAGCTAAAACAGCTGTATTACAGATTATATCCGTAAACTATTAGTTTTGGGGGCTTTCATCTGCATTTCATTAATTTATGAGTATTCCAATTCAGTTAGCTAAAGGAAGGCAGAACAACTGGAAAAGTGGTTTTGTTGATAGATTTGTCTACATAAGGAAATCTGTTCGCATAGCAAGGTTCATCAGGAGCAAGGGAAAAAGCCAAAGCAGCCTTGCTAGCAAAACTGTATCAACCATATATCCACGTATGTATGAAGCTAAAAAGTTGCTGTAACATAGGTTTTATAGAACAAAGTGTCATGGACTGGTTCTAAATTATTCTGAAAGCTTGGTACCTGTTATTACTTTACAAAAGTTATGAACAATATGGTGCTTAAAAAACAAACAAAACAAAAACAAACAAAAAACCCTGAAAAACAGCCTGCCAGATTAACGCCTTTAAAGGCTCCTAAAGGAGGATATAAGTTTTCAAGAAGAGAATTTATATCAAATTCTAGTTCCTGAGAAGAGCTAAACAACGTTTAAGTAATAAATAAATAAATAAAATCAGCATATGTTTCTCTCGTTTTTATTTTATTTTAAAGACTGGTTTGTCAATGGACATAGTATTTTCATTATATATTTTAACATTACGAATTAATTTCCCATCTATAGCTTATTTCACTATGCTAGAATTCAGACATAAATACAAAGTAAAGGCATGAAAATTTGTAATACTTTATACAACTTCAAGTTTTCCTTAGACTTTACAGACAATACAGAAATACACCAAAGAATGAATATGGTATGGTATAAAGTATGAATGAATATGGTAATTTCCTTATTCCTATTCTATCAGAAGGATTAAATATTTTGGCTAATTTTGAAAACAGAAAAAAACCCACAACTGTTGGATGACTCAAATGTTGACAAACAAAAATCTTTCCACTTTTATCTTGTATTAAACTTGATTTCTTTGTTGTTCAAAATAATATCTGAATCAAAACACACATCCAGCCTTTATGAATGCAGATGAGATAATTCAATACCATTCCTGGACATTTTAAGCACATCGTGGATGATATAAAGCTCAAGGCCCAAGAACGACGTTGGGTAAAAGAGAGTAGGATTGCAATGTCTCAACAAAAACATTCATTAGAAGGAAGCTTTTCTTTTGTTGGAATGATAAAATAGAAAAACAAAATTGTTGGATCCAGGGGCTGAATGTCACCGACTAAAGGAGCTGGTCATCAGAGGGCAGCTCTTCCTCCAGTGGCTTACACTGTAGCACCACCTGCAAAATGAAGATTTAGCACTCAGCGTTTCCACCACGGATGCCATTTGCCAGCTCCTCTGCACATTTTTTTTTTTTGTTCTTTTTGAGGCAACAGGTGGGAACCTCATATCCCTAGGTACATATAGATGGCCTTCAACCTTTGCCTCATTCTCCCTTTCCAGAGGGCTATGGGACCACTGGTCTGATGCTTTAGTTATACCCCAGCCATAGAAACAGAGGAAAATAATTGTCTGTCAGACCCTTAGAGAACTAGGAGCTCTCACAGCCCTGACCTGACTCCCCTGAGGTATTCCAGACCATGATCTGACTGGATGTCCCCTATGTAACCATGCCCAAGCCTTCCCCAGGTGCATCACCAGCAGCAGCCACTCCGGAGCCCACTATGGCAGCCCTAGCCTAAGGGTACCCCAGATCCCTCAGAAACGCCTGTGAAGCTTCTCCACACATCTCCTGCATTTCTCTTATGTCTTGGTCATTAATCTCATTATGGAACAAGTAACATGACTTTGAGGTTTAAATTCACCTCTGTGGCAGTGAAGGGCCAGGCTGTTTCCAAAGAGCTAAGAGCCAAGTGTAGCTGCAAGGAGACTGGCCTATCGCCTCCCTGGTGCTGGGCATGCACGGAGGGGTAGTAATGGCAAATGGGTCCCATGGATGGGACAGCCATCATCAGGTGGGCAACTGGCCCACCCAAGGCTAAGCCAGGAAGCAAAGCCAGCTAGACTCATAGCTCAGGCAGGCAGGCATAGGGGGATGTGGCAGGAGGCCCACCCAGACCAGAGCTGAAATGGGTGCCCTGGCCAGAGGATACATGCGGATACTGATCAGTCAAGGCTGATCTGGGCCACACAGACTGGTTTCTGCACACATGGCCACCACAGTCAGTTACCTCATATGGCAGACACCTCACGTCATGCAATTTCCTTCATAAAGTGATGTGCATCCATCTTCTAGGCACATTATGGCAAGCACATACTTGATGAAGAACAAGTATCTCTTACAGACCAGTGAGGTTGTTTAGGATGATATTTTCAATTTCCCTCATCCCCGACCTATTCCTGTCACCAATGAAATTATTTGTAAAATTCCCATCTGCTCTAGCACTGAGACAATATACAAAGCTGGAAACCAATTTGGCTTACCATGTGGTTTGAAGCAAAGTTTCTTGTTCTTATAAGCAGAGTAAGCCGCTATCGATCCAACAACTAGTATTACAAATGCAGAAATTATAGGAGATGTAACTCCAGCTACTAATCCTGAATCTGTGAAGAAGAAGAGAGAGGTTTATTTTCAGAGGCACTGAAATGGTTTGACTTAAGCAGATTTTCTAGTAATGTGTGCTTTTGCCAAACTATGAGAATTGTTTGGTGAAACACTGGAATTTCATTAAATAGAACTAAGCAGAAGACCAGAAATTACGTTACATTACAGCTGGTATGAAAACAGTGTCTTAAATCCCAATTTAGTATATATAATACTTCTATAAGGCTACCATTTTCTTACTATTTTAGCATGATTAGAAACAAATTATAGAATAAATTATTTACTATACCTGTGTTTCCTCCACGATTGAAATGATGCTCCTCTTCTCCTGGAATAAAGGATGAATTTTCATCAATAAATATTTTTTTATCTTGCTTTCAGAACAAAGTCTTTACTTAGCACAGTGTCATTTTGTACAGGAGATGAAAGGGAGTGGCTCGGCAGGACTGTGAGAGAGGAGCTTCACTTCCAATCCTGACTGATGGTTGCTCTGGCCAGAGGAATAACCGTCCATTATTGGAAATAATATTTATTTTTGGAGAAGAGTAATAATTATCCAACACTCATGATTGAAGAAGAATATTATCTTCTTAAAAAAGGGAGCTTGAGGCCAGCATTCTCTGATTATTCTCTACTGCCAGAAAATCAGATATCAATGATTTAAGTCAAGATCATACTTTAAGTTCTCAGCAGAAGCCCCTTGCTTTGGGCTGTCCTAGCTAAATTCAAAGGGAATAATCCTGTAAGGTTCTGGCATATGGCAGAATGCTACAAAATGTTTAAGAATAAATTTCAAGTTTGAGCTTCAGGCTCAAAGTCATAGTTTGTGGAGAAGCATAACTGATGTAAATAAAAGTAGCAGGGGCTTGTCCTATACCTTCAGTGACAGATTACCACTAAAGCAAAACTAGCCCCACTTGCAATTATTAGGAGGAATCTGCAAGAATTATCAAATACTACCTGCTATGTGCGGTGGTAATGGCTTCCCATCAAGGAGATCTGAGTCATCAAAACCTCCTGTAAAATAAAGATTAGGATTTCTGTAGCAAAATTACCTGATCAGTGGTAATGCTCTCAGCTCCCTTGTCTGGTCTTCTTGTAATGTACTAGGGAGGAGCGAGGGGCGTTTGAATTCCCAGATTTGACATGTCAGATGGGTCTTGCACTGAATTGTCACCTATTCAAATTCACCTGGACGCTGGAGTACTAAAGCTGTTGGTGTCTACCCATTCTACATCTCTCTTGGTACCTGTGAGAGGTATGGGCTTGGGCTCTCAGTAGCACAAATCTTTGTATAATATGGACATCTCAAATTCTAGTGGTTTCTGGAGCGGGAAGTCCTTTCCAGGAAAGACTCTAGAAAGATGCCAGGAGGACCTGTCCATGGTTCACCACTATAATCATGCCACCATGGGGTACATGGTGGTAGCTGGGGTAGATGTCCCACTTCCATGTTATTTCAGTGGGTGCCGGGGAATACAGTGAAAAGCAATACAGGCTTACATCTATCTCTGCAGTTCCACCTGTTGTGTGCCCCAGGACCATCTCAGATGCACATCTCAGCATGGATTTGAATGTAGGCAACTGGGCAAACATAAGTCAGGAGTGCAGCCCAGACTGGGATCTACCTGGCCGGAAAGCAGCTCTGTGGAAAGGGACCTGGGAGTCCTGGTGGACAACAAGTTCAATACAAGTGAACACTGTGCTGCTGTGGCCAATAAAACCAACAGGATACTGGCTTGTATCAACAAGTGGAGATAAAGAAGTGATTATCGCACTCTACTCAGCGCTTGTCAGGCCACACTTGGAATGCTCTGTTCAATTTTTGTCCCCATTATACAAAAAAAATACCTGAACAGAGTGGAGAGGGTTCAAAGAAAGGCCACTAAGATGATCAAAGGACTGGGAAGCTTGCTATATGAGGAAGGGCTGAGAGAATTTGGTTTTCTCAGCCTTGAGCAAAGAAGGCTGAGGGGAGACCTTATCACCATGTTCCAGTACCTAAAGAGTGGCCACAAAGAAGATGGAGACTCCCTTTTCACAAGGACTCACATGGGAAAGACAAATAGTAATGGGTGCAAGTTACTTCTGGGGAGATTCTGACTGGACACAAGAGGAAAATTTTTCACAATGAGAACAATCAACCATGGGCATAATCTCCCTAGGGAAGGGGTGGATTCCCCATAACTAGACAATTTTAAGATTCAGCTGGACAGAGTGTTGGGCCATCTTGCCTAGACCATACTTTTGCCAAGAGGGGTTGAACCAGCTGATCCTTGAGGTCCCTTCTAACCTTGTATTCTATGAATCTATGATTCTATGATGGGCTTATCCACACCCTGTGGGTCGATGTCAAATCAGAATGTTACCATGTTTAAGTGTATATGTGTACCCAAAAAGAAAAGGCAAAGAACGTGCTAGTCTCATACCACTTAGGAGTAAACATCGCACATTTGGGGCAGAGAGAAAAGCTTTATGGTTCTAACACTAAAACTCAGAAAATCTTTCTAAACACTGGGTCAGGAACAGCGATTACAAAAGGGAGATGGAGGAAAGGGATGATAAAAACTATTAATAAAGAAATTAGAGTAAACTATTCAAAATCTCTGCTCTGAACAGCTCATAGATTGTCTTAGGAGAAAGCATTCTTACCAGAATTACTATAAGTTCCCGGTCGTGGTGGAAGAGGTGGGTATAAAGGTTGTCTTGGGATGTCACCTATTGATAATAAATATTGTTAGATGGTTGGAGAGGCAAAACTGAGAGCTGTAAATAAAGAGTATCGTAACCTGAGATTTTACACCTGTTTCTAATTTATCCTCAGGTGAATTAAGAAAAGGATCTTGTCCCTGGTTAAAAACTCTTGAGCACTATATCAACACATAGCTACCTACTAAAAGTCATTAGAAAATGAGAAGGGAATATTTTCAAAAATAAAATGAGAGAGTAATTTACAAAAATGTTGAAGGAAAATATTTCTTGCATTTCTGACAAATGATAACATTGTTTAATGCCGACAGCTGGGAAGCACAGTGGGGTACTGTAGGTGTCAGTGGTGCAGTTATGCAGAGCCGAGAGAGAAGCTGGTGTTCTGGGCTGGACAGGATGCAACAGGTTACAGAGGTAACCTCTGTGCCAGCAGCAGATTAGTTTCATCTAACACATGCTGAATTTATCTAATGCATGATGAATTTTTGACTCTTGAACAGTGAAAAATGGACACAGACTTCAGCTTTGTTGTTTAGGATTTTGTGCTAGTATTTGGGCTTAATATTTGACAAAGTATTAGGAGGAGAAGCGTTGTACAGAGAGGAAGATCTGATGACTAATAGCGGTTTCCAAACTGCACATACAGGGCTGGAGTAGCAAGAGATGACTCAGTTTAAAACCTGCCAAGGTTAATGCCCAGAGCCGTTGCTCTGCATATACAGAGCACATTCCTTCTTACAGTGCTTTCTCCAACCAGTTTAGTCACATATTTAACTGTTCTCATAGCCAGACAGTAAATTTAGCTCTGAATAAATCAAAGTTAGGTCACAGAAATAAATACCAATTTCTCTCCCTCTCCTTAAATTTTTGTTTCCCTGTAAGCATATGCCAGAAGCCCTTTTATCTTGTTTTCTTGTTGCCTAGCTGCTAAATATAATGCTTCTGTTTGTGAGTAATGTTTAGGTTCTGATTCAGCAAATTATTTAGATATATGCTTCTTTTCAGGCAAGTTTAGCCTACAGAGTGAATGGATTTTAGGTAGAGTCTTAAAGCTTTGCTGAATCAGACTTTGCCTAATTAATTCTCTTCAATAGAAGGAAAGAATGTTCAGTTCTCTGTGTAACAAACTAAGACTCCATGGCACAAAAGCAGAATACTGATCCCATTATTCATTTCTACTGTGCTGCTGCACTTACTCAATCTTCTCTAAGCATAAGAAGATATATTCTATGGCATAGCTAGTAAAAAAAAAGTGTCTTCGGAACTATTAATAATGAGGTACCTATCATAAATCCCATTATACCATGTATGAATGTAAATTAAGAATCCTAACTGAAAATGGAGCAAAAATATAAAACCTGAGGGAAACATTTGCCATCCTCTGAATGAGAAGGTGGGATTTAGTGAAGATAATTAAGTAATTAATTAAGAATTTAATCAACATACTAAATCCATCCTCTCATAAAAGTACATTAAAAACTTGCAGGAGTGGAACAGTTCGTATGGGCAGGAAGAAGCATGGAAATTATAAACAAATTCAGATTCAGCGTTATAAAGTGTGGGCTAACTTGTCATTCAAACACAAGCATGAAATGCAACAGGGTAACCTGGAAATGTGAGAAGCCCTGGAAATGGAAAAGAATGATATAAAAGTTATTGTTCTCTGAGACTGAAACTTTAGCAAACCAGACAACTGAGACCATAGTCATAAATCAGAGGTTCTGTGCAATGGTCTGAGAAGTACTTTTCTTTTGTCTAGCCTTGATTCAAGTGGAACTTTAGGCTTTGATTCAATACTACTTGCATTTTAGGTGATTTAAGTATACAAGAACCTTTCTAGAATACTTGACATCCTCTAAACTCACTAAAGAAAATGTGGTGCAAGAATTCCCAAAGTCAAGGATTTCATGTGTCTATGCAGCTCAGCAAAGTACTGTGAATACTTCCTGGGTCAGTTCTGGATGCTATAGAAATACCTGGAAGTTACAGCTGGTTACAACAGCTTGACTGCTTCAAGCTTAAACTATATCATGCCCATCAGTTCTCATCTCTGAAAAGCATGCCTTCTTACATTTGGGATCGGCAGAGATACAACAAGCTCACACCTCTCTCTATCCACTATTACCTCTGATTCCTAATCTTAGGCAGACTCATTTTTGGTAGCTGAAGAAACTACTGCCATCACCTGTTGTCTTCAACCTTCTGCCAGAGGCCACCACACTGAGCCAGCGCAGCTGATAGGGCCATAAATCCTCTCCTCAACCATGACCTTGGCAGCCAGGCACGGTAATTTAAACAATCACTAACGTCGGTTCCCACAGGTAGGCCAGCCTGCAACCATATCTGGCAACCAGACACAGCCCATCCTGCTGTCCTCACTCTGCATGATGGCCTCTGGCAAACGGTCTGCAGGTACGTGAGTTGTCATGACGCCCATCACGACAGTTCCTCCTACAGTCTTGAAATCTCTTTTCACAAATGAGGCAGACTTCAGAAAAAGAGTACAAAAAAAAGCCAACTGTTGCACTTGAGTACAAAAAGAAGCCAACCGTTGCACTTGAGAAAAGAAGCAAGTACTCACCTCCACCAAGAGCGTCTCCTAAATGCAGATCATTGTCTAAAAATGAAAAGGAGGAAGATGTAGAGAAGTGAGTTACACACAACTCCTGAGAGAAGTGAAATGTTAGTTTTAACAGAAAATGTACAACTGAATGTTTGACAAACAACCTTTTCAGGTCGGTCCCACAAATTCAAATAAGGTATCACACTTTTCTTGAAAGCTCTTCTAGCATTTACCATTTGCCCATACAATAATTGTCAAATTATATGGCATTTTCTACTCAAAATACAAAAGATTTATTCCCGTTCCAATAAGCTCAGAATAAATCCCATAGTGAAATGAAAAACAATATCTCTGTAATATATTTGCAAGTATATAAAGGAAATTAGCAATGTTGATATATAAACATAAGCAAGATATATGTATCTATTTTTTTAAATATACATAGAATCATAGAATCATTTAGGTTGGAAGAGACCCTTGGGGTCGTCAAGTCCAACCATCAGCCCCACTCTACAAGTTCTCCCCTACACCATATCCCTCAACACCACATCTAATCTACTCTTAAACACAGTCAGGGATGGGGACTCCACCACCTCCCTGGGCAGCTGATTCCACTGACTGACCACTCTCTCTGTGAAAAATTCTTTCCTAATGTCCAGCCTAACCCTACCCTGCTGCAGCTTGCAGCCATTTCCTCTTGTTCTGTCGCTCATTGCCCGTGAGAAGAGACCAGCACCAACCTCCCTACAATGCCCGGGTATATGCATGTTTGACTCAAGGGTAATTTGTTGAACAGCAAAATCTGAGTACCCATTTCAAAAACCAACACTGGCAAGTCATAAACCTGCTTTGGGAGGGAGTTTTGAATGAACTAATTTATGTAAGGGTCATGGTGACATGAAAGTTCTGCTTCAAGCAATCACACACAGCTGTCTCAGGTTGGGTGACAGCCTGTTTTTCTTTGACTGAGCTAGAAAGGTCTTAAAATGTACTTAAATGTCTGCATGTGCAAGTTACGCTGTGAATCAACAGGGTATTGCCATTCCGACTGTACCCATGTCGCACTGTACCTGGGATGGAATTTGCCTTCTAATTAACAATTTGCCAATGAGCTGCAGGTGCATAAACAAGCAGAACTCCATTTGCAACATGCAGGTGTGGGTATGAGCATGTGGGTGATATTTTAGGGTCTGTATGGAATGATGGTGAGCTGTGGAAGGTCACCAAGTAATAGTCAGAAATACATTAGATGGATGTCATAATTCCAAGGATCTCTTTCTTGCTCTGTATAAATGTAGAGTGCTGGAATGAATCAGAAGGAACAGCAAAGTCCACTGAAATTTTGATACTGATACCTATTGCCAAAGAAAATTAGGTAGATATCCAAATGTATTTTTTTTCATTATAATTCCAAAATCCCACCCAACTGCATCACTGTGCAGAAGTCTTTTTCCATATTTTCTTTATATCTAGAGGGAGTGGGAAACTGCTTTTGCACAGTATCTAGTCTCCTTTGTGTAGCAACTCAGAAGTGCTTTGGTGTCACCAGGAAATCTGGCAGGAAAATAATCGAACTCATACTACATGACTCAGTTTGTTCTTGTTAAGCCAGGTGCTGATCCTGTCTGTGTCCACCCAGCAGAGAGCTGCTTTTCAAAAATACCTTTACATGTGAAATGCTAATGCTGTAAGAAGCAATAAATTGCAAAATGGGTTCAATTTATTATGGGGATAAAGAATTCAGGTAAAATGCAGGGTTCTGCTTTGGAGGATTCACGCAGAGATTTGTTACAGAAATGTCAAGGTTGGTATGAATGAAATACAAATGGATTTGTGTATGTGTCTGTAGGGACCAGAGAACAGACAATAAAGGTCACCATTCCCAACAGTAAAACTGAGGAATGTGCTGTTTCTGTCAAAACTAGCAGGCCTGTGCTCCGATAAGACGACACCATGGATGACTTGTCAGCAGAAGAGCAGAAGGGCACTCTACTGCCAAAGGTTGCAGCATATCACCTATTCCACTACTTTTCATGTTTGCCCACTCAGAAAATATGCAGTAGGGGTAGTCTGAGTATGCCAAACAAGCACACCCAGACAGTGGCCAGCAACTTGGCCTAAGGTTCAGAGACGTTGAAGTAAGCAAGATGATTTAGCTCTCCATAATAGCTGGTGACTCTGAAAGGGTATAAAAGACCTGTACATAAACTAGCTTGTCATTTCTGATCATGAAGAACCACAGAGAGAAGATAAGCTGGCCTACCTTGTCCTGTGGTACTCACCAGACCACGTGAACACACACTCAGGTGCTCATGAGTATGTGGGTTTGAGTCTATGGCTGAATTTGTGAGTGGCTGAAATCAACTTATTTAGAGATTAAAAAAAACCCCAACCTTCACCTTCTCCTTCCATTAAGTTTTGTGTTGAACTTTGTTACACTAGATGGGAGGTGCCTACAGGAGAGCTTGAATTCAGACAGTGGTTTTTATGACGGAAGTGGTGCCCAGAAGACATAGCCTGTGCAGTAATTGGCCTCAGCTCCACCAGAGTCATCATCTCAGCCAGCCTCATTTCTTAATGATACTGGCTGAATGAGACAAAGAAGAAACCCTGAAGTTAAGGTGAAGCATCAGACAGATGATAGGACATATTTAACGCTGTTTTTATAAAAATAGTTTTAATTGCATTTAAACTTCCTGCAATCCTCTTCAGTGCTGAAAGAGATTCCAAATTAATCTAGAAAACACGTGAGTTCTTCTTTCCCAAGAATTAGTGAAGTTGATTCAGGTAGGGCAGATAATCATCTGACAGTTATACCTCTAACAAATTTAGGAGTTCCTAAAAATGAAATTCCTTTCACCTGACTCAGGCAGCTTCACTGTCAATATTGGAATCCCTTGGTTGTCTTTAAACATGACTGATGGCAGGGTCTTTTAGGACTCAAATAACCTACTTAACATGTCTGTGTTAGGATGAGAAGAAATCCAAATTTAGAGTGATATGAACTGTCCCTAGACATGCTGATTTCTCTCCACAGACTTCAAAGAAGGTCAGGACAGTGAGCTGAGTAGAGGTCAGTTGTTTAGCAATACTTTACAACAGACACTTCTAATCTAGGACAACACCACAGATTTTCTTTGCAAAATGAGGTGGGAAGGGAGAATGCAACCATTGCAGGATTTAGTAGTTATCACATTTGCAAAACACTGCCTTGTTTGTTCAAAGAGCAGGACAGAGAATCATGTGGAAAATGCAACTGCTTTTGTGTATCTAAAGACTTATTGCACTGTTTACCCAGAAAAAGACTGAAAGTTGTTGTGTGGGCTCATGCTATAGAGCATTTCCTGATTCAAGCATTCTATTTGATAGTCAGAAATTTCTTCCAGTCTAGTTTAACTGAAAAATGTCTATGTTATCATAAAGTGTTCCATCAGAAATGCACGTATGGGCTTTTTTGTTGTTTGGGCTTTGGGTTTATTCAACAACAATGGGTGTTCATTGGAAATTGTCATTCATCATCCCCAGGACTACAGCTCCAACTTTTCAGTCCTCTCTGCTGCTCAGAGCTTCTTTTCCTTTCTGGCACATGCTTTTGTAGGAATCAATACTAGATAATTTTAAGTAAATGCACAGGGAGAAAAAAAAGAATACCCAAACTCTTTCTGATTCTTTTCCATATCCATTATCAACCATCATGAATATTTATGCTAAAAGAAAAAAATAATGGGAAAAAAGTAGAAGAGCAGTTGCTCATTTTTAGGAACAGTTACCCATTATTATACTCCCCTGGGAGTTCAATACAGGCTGGAAAAGGGTGAAGAAGATCTTCAGGAATTAAAATGCCGTCAGTGGCTGATCATGCTCTAAAGTCTTACTGGAAGCAGTAAAGACGTGTAATTGGTAATTGTCCAAAACCAACTTACTTTACATACAGCAGACAGCTATTCACACAAACAATCTCAGCTACAGTACATTAACAAATATGATAGAGAATCTCATGGGAGACATTTTGCACTTATCTAAAATCAGCGATGACCCATTGTTCTCTATACTCACTCAGCACAGGCCTTGTCGGTCTTCTGATCACTGTAGGCCTCCTGGTAATTATGTCCTCTGCGGGACACAAAGACATTCCAATAAACAATAACAGCTTAAACTTTTTCAACTTATCAAAAAAAGGTATCTGCATATCCAGAGAGCTACATTCAATAAATCTTTATGTATCCTAGCAGAAGCTAAATATAAAGGGATATGTTTTTCAAAGCCTTCTTGTTTTGTTTTGCTTTAAAGAAAATTTAAATTTTATGACAGAAACATTGACATCTAGCATTTCTCATTTCTGTATAGCTTTAACTTGAGTACTAGGCACTTCATATTCCAGTCCTCAAGGAAAAGGACTTCATATTTATTATTTGGTCTAAATGCCACAGTAAAAGAAGGATAAGAGATTTACCTACCTGGGTGATCAAGAGCATCAGCTAAATCAAAATCACGTTGACCTAGAAGGAAGGTGGCAAAGGGAAAGAGACTAAGTCAGTGGGCAGGATTCCATGACCTCCAGATCTGAGGGCTCTGGACAAGGCCAGAGTAGCAGTAAGAGGCAAAAGAGGAATCCATCCAACCAGGAGCAGGCACAGAGTGAGCTGTTGGCTATTGTCTCTGACCTGCAGCCCACAATGACCATGTGAGATGGGTTCATTTAATTCAAAGAACCTGTTCAAAGAAGCAAAGAGAAGCTGCTCTCTGATGTTATCCATACTCAGCCGCTGTGCACATGCCTTTGAAGGGCACGGGTAGTCTCTAACAGGGCACAAGAACTATTGCTGGGAGATGGCTGGAACTAGCATTCAGCATGGCATTCGCAAACCAGAATCATTAGGTAAGGACTTTTAATACTTTCATTATTGTTTTATTAGCTCGGCTTCAGAAAGCAGTTTTACTGGCCAGCTTGCCTTATGATCACTTGTAACATGAATCAAGTTGTGGGGTTTTTTTTAATTCATCCTGTTATATGTGCCAGCAGTAAAAAATAGAACAATGAGTTTACCTATTCCTCAGTACCTTAAAAAAATAAAAGGGGAGAAAAGAACCCTTCCTGTTCTGTATTAGGTGACGATGGTGTCATTAAATGTCACAGTGAGGCAATTAGCATCCTGACTTTTGAAGTTAGCAGGCAAATAAAACTGGAAAATGTTTACATTGTGTAAATTGAAGCATACAACTTTGAACTGAACAAGCACAGTTATTCATGTGAGTTCTACTCTCTACAATCTGCCCCTTTCCTTTTCATACACAGCCTTCATGAAACATCTCTTTGCAGAGTATGTATCCATTAGTTTTCATCCAGACTGAAACTTCACCATCCTTGTGTTTTGCACACCAAATAAAAGATCAGTCTGCACAAGCCCAAAAATAGTCACGACTTGCCATGGCTTCCCTGAGCAGAAATCTTCTACTGTGTTCTATCAAGTGAGCCTCTTGATTTGCCTCTATTTATTATCCTGTCTAAAAGCCTTAATTCCCAACTCCTCAATTAAGTGTTTTTTCTTCCTTTGTAAGCCTTAGATGCTTCACAGAAAGAAAGCCATCACTATTCAAGCAGGGAAACTGAGGAACAGAGAAAGGTTCAGAGGTTTTTCAGCACAACAGTGCTCTGCATTCAGCTCATCCCTCTCTTCTCAACAGACACTGTCCATCTTCGTGGCATTCTTAACATAATTATTGTTCCTGAATAAGAGCTGTCACCTGTGCCAAAAAGCTCCTGGAAAGATTAATTATCAGTGCTAAAACACTGTGTGATCCTCAGATAAAAATCAGCCCATGAGAATAAAGTAGAAATGTTTGGATTCCCATGAGGATTTTCACGTAAGTCTGTGAACTTAATTATAGCTGGTGTCTGACAGAAAAGATAAAACAAGGCTGGAATGTGAAATAAAGAATGCCTTCTAAAGCAAAGATATTATGAAAAAAAACTGTGTTTGGAAAGGAAAAACAGATAACAGCATTAAACTTTCCCATTTATGTTACTGTTCTGAGACTATTTCGTCTCTTATTTGAACTGATCTTGGAGGGTTACCTTGTCCAACCACTTCATCCCCTGCCCTGGCCATTCAGCCAGCATAACTAAGTCCAGTAAGCATTGGCCTTACTTGTTGGATAAAATTTCAAGACCCTAACTGGCAAGTGGCTTCCTGAGAAGATATTTCCTGCTGGAGCCTTAATGGCCCAGGGCCCCTGCCTGTGGGATGGCACAGCCATGCTGTTGCCCAGCCATGGGACCATTTGATCCCAGTGCAGACTCCTACCCACAAACTGACATCCCAGCATTGTCTCAACTTAGAGAATCATAGAATGGTTTGGGTTGGAAGGGACTTTAAAGATCATGGAGTTTCAACCCCTCCGGGTAAATCTTCATTCTCGATAGCGTCTTGAGTGCTCCAGGAGGTTGGATGAATTGAACTCTGCTGCTGCAGGATACTGCCAGCAGGATTCAAATCATTCCTCATCAAAGTGAGTCATCAGAGATAATTTTGTAACACCAAACCAGCTCCTTCGTTTCAGGTCTTGACATGCGGGAACTAACGATAATGAAAGCGGCTACCAAGGTCCTAACACTGTAAAGAGAATGTGACAAAACTGTGTTGTGAAGGAAGAATGGAAAACTTCCATGTACGTTACTTCTTTGAAGTTAGGGAAATGAATAAAATAGAAAGAGGAATCTAATCAAAAGAGTATATGGAATTTAAACAAGATGGTGCAGATGCTTCCAATTGCATGATAACCAAAGCAAACAGCATACTGAAACAGTTACTAACATCTGCCCTTCTCCTGGACCATACCAGTGTTTCCCTCTCCTGTCGCATGTCTGCTGTTATCGAAAAAAGTGTGAAAAGACACGAGGTGTTCTCTTTTGAGAGAGGAAGGGAGAAATAGAAGACAACTACAGAAATTTTAGGACAGAAAAACAGAAGCCTGAAAATCCCCTGCAGAAATTATTCAGATTGATTTATTCTTTTTTTTTTTTTTTTTAATTATTTCTCATGATAAACCGTGTAATAAAATAAACAGACCCCACCACAAAATGACTGATGGGGAATAAGACAGGAATCTACATTGAAATCTCTTTGACTGCGTAAATATAAACTTTGACAGATGGGCAGATTGTATGTGTACATCTGTGCAGCATGGGAAATGATATTCCAATAAACAAAAACATTGCTTGGACTTCCATCCCGACATCCTCTGAAAATAATATCAAATGACCTCAAGGAGTAAGATTTTGTGGAGCAGAATTTCAAATGTTCATTACCATTGCTGAGACTGCTCCTAGACATTTTAAGAATCTAATTTGGGGGGGATAACAGTTGGTTAAAGAGCTGAACAGCCCAGATTTCATCCACAAAATGGTGGGCCCAAAACCAAAAACACATTATAGACTCAGAGAACATTTAGCTCAATGTGAACTGCAGTCACTTCAGGGAACATGGAAGATAAATGACAACAGAAATAAATTAGTTGAGCTTTTTCACAGAATAAACAGACTGGAAAAAAATCATTTTCCACATATAAAAATGGCTTGTTTATTTTTCTTTTGGACCAACTTTCATAATAGAAACAGCTGGAAATATACAGATGAAAATGAGAATAAAAGAAACTTTAGTGGGGAGAAAACAGCCTTGTTCCTTTGGTGTTTTTTATTTGGCAGGGGTTTTAGTGTGGGGGTTTTTTGATCCCTTTTTTTTTTTTTTTTTTCAAACCTGCATAGAGTTACAGAGATTTAGCTATGCAGGAGGCATTATCTCAGAGTTATCTCTATTGTTACTGCTTTGGGCAGGTATGCTATTTCTTGGCCTCTCTTCTAGCCTTTCTTCTGGGAGTATCCCTGTTTTTACACAGAAATGAAACTAGTGTAACAGCGTTTATTGCTGGGTGGTCCACAATGATTCATAACAGAATTTGATGAAATGTTTATACGCTTCTGTGTGACACCACAGAACCATCCTTATCTGCAAATGAGAAAGTTTTAAGCTAAGAAAGCAAGTCTTCCAGATGGATATACAGTTTGTATTGCAAAAAGACCCATTTTAATTATGCTTATACTAGCTGCTCAAACACAATGAACTGTACTAACAGCAGGACTTTTGCTGGCATTGTCAGCCTTATTTGGGATATAGCTCCCTCATCTGTTCCCAACACATATGGTTGTGCCTATAAAAATCTGAAACTTGGGCCTGGCCTAAGTAGTTAACAGTAGACTTCTCTGTAGCAGGCAGACAGGGGAGAATAGACCCCCCCATAAAGCCAAGCATCAAAATGCAGTAGGTCAAATGTCATAGAATCATAGAATC
>VZTM01027175.1:148981-159015 GCA_013400555.1 Jacana jacana | reverse complement strand
TAAGCGAGAATTTGGTCAAAGCTTTTCCATAGTTGTTCATAAGATGTTTTCTGATGTCAGAATGGTTCTCTTATTGAACATTTCCTCTTTTTTAAATGAAAATCTAACAAGTGAAAGAAGCTGTTAAAGAACCACAAAAGAAATTAAGGGAAAAGCAGGAATCCAAGAAGGAGGAAATGAAAGAGGAGGAAGAAAAAAAGAAAGCCAAGAAAGGAAAAGATGCTGCTGATCGAAAGGAGAAGAAAGCTGTTGATATGAATAAATTAAAGAAAGATTCTGACAAGGCTAAAAGAGACAGAGGAAAGGAAAAGGAAAAAGGCTCGGACAAAACCACGAAATCCAAGGAGACTACGAAGAAATCAGCAAGTGAAAAGGATGATGAAAAGGTGCGAAAAGACAAAGAAACAAAAAAGATGGTTAAGAACCCATCCAAGGAAGACAAGAAAGAAAAGAAATAAACAGAGTTCCGATTCTGCTAATGAGGAACAGACCTCAAGAAGTTCAGTATATTTATATGAATGTGGTACATATGACAATAAGAGGATAATGTCTTCTGGAAATAAGTGTGAACAAAGGCTATATATAATATTTTTTTTTAAATCAAATGTGTACTGGCATTGTAAACACCAAGAAAAAATGTCAGCTGTGAAACTCAAATGTGTACGTATGTTAATGTGCCTGGCTAAAAATGGGTAGTGAAAACAGAAATGTGAAGTTGGTGCCAATTTACTTCCAGCAGACTGGAAGTGGGTGGGGTTTTTTTCCCTTTCTTTGTTGCCTTATATTAGAATGCTATTTCCTTGTTCTTGATGTGAGAATGAAAGTGCAGTATTGTGTATCAAATGCAAGTTTAAAAGTAATATTAAGAGCATTATAGAATCATAGAATCAACCATATTGAAGGGACTTTTGAGTCCAACCATCAAGCTAACTCTGATAAAAACCAGCAACCCATCACTAAACGACGGCACTGACAGATACAGTGGAAACTCAAAAGAAAATAACTCTGCTTTACAAAAGAAGAGCCAAGAGTAGGATTAATGGAATGCATTGTCATAGGAATTTAGCAAACTGATGTAAATTATTTCCTGCTAAAATGTTTTTTTTTTCCCTTAAGCAGAGTGAGAAAAGTATTTCATACACAAGCACTCAAACCAACTTCAGTGTTGTGATTATTTATGAGATCTCAGTGTATACTGCTGCAGCACTTGTGTTTGGTGATCCTGTGACAGTATGTTCTGCCTTTCCTTTCTTCCTTCCTTCCTTTATTCATTTATTTATTCCTTAGCCATCTTTTAAGTCTGAAAACTTGATTCAGTGTCACTTTCAGATAACTGGGTCCCGATTTTTCTTGAGTTTCCCAAGCTTCTGGTAATGAATCCTTAGGTAAATTAGGCCACCTAGTTCTCCATTGAAGGGTGTTGTTGAATTCCTATCCCATGTGAAGAGGCCATATGCTATTACTGTGTTCTGGTTGAATTTGATTAGAGAACAGCTGGTTTTTTTCCAACTCTTATTTTCTTCAAAGAACACTTTTCAAGTACGTTATACTTCTGTAAGCAAGCTCCTCTGTTAGTTTGCTCTTAAAGCTGCTGTATTTTTAGCACCAAGGAATGATTTATCCAGCAGTCCCACTAGAATAAACAAAATTAGGAAACATTTCTGCAAAGATATTCCAGGATGTCAAGGAATCTAGGCTGGCTCTCAAGTCTATAGGGGAAAGGAATATTTTTCTAATTTATTAGACAAACATTTGTCCTGGTTTGCTTAGTACATGGAAATATTAATTGCACAATAAAATTACACAAGACTCAGAACAAAAACTAATGAAAGTTGAAGATTTATTATTGTTCTACTGCAGTATTATTTTATAGAAAACAAAACTACGACATGAACTGGAGCCTGAGTAGAGGCATGTGGGTGGTGGTGTAAGATTAAAGTCCTGAAGGGTGATTGTGTTCATGGGTTTNGAAGGGTGATTGTGTGCATGGGTTTGCTTAAAGTTTGTATATAACAGTTGGCAGTACACTTATCTCAGGCTTTTCATAGAGCACATACGTGTCTCTGAAAGGTGCTTTGATCCCTGGAGGTATAAGATATAGTAACAGGGTAAGGTATAATCAGATATTTTATGCTTTTTTTAGAGGAAGCTTATGACAGTTAGTTCAAATAAAAGCTGTGGAGAATAGCACATAATCTTAAGGTTCTAGCTGTGGTAACTAACAGATGATATACTGAGCTATTTTCTAAATATTTATATGTGGGAGGAAGGAGGGAAGAGATGTGTGTGTTACGAACTCTGTAGTGCTTAGCAAAGAACTTGACAGAAGGAAGATCTAATAAATGCAGTTGCATAATGAGCGTTCTCTTTCAGGTTTTGGGGATGATGGACGTGTTTTTCCACCTTTGGCCTGAGAAGTGTTAAGATACATATTTGACAGAGGAACACTCACATCATGCTTCTCAGGAAGGGTGGTGTAGAGCACAGCACTTGTTTGCTCCCCTAGAGTAACACCAGTTGTAACTATCTGAGAGTGAAATTTGGAATGAGTTGCCTTTCTGATTAACATATTCTTGTATCAATGACCCAAAGTTTATCTTTGAAAAAAGTTGGGGGCTTGGTTTTGGTTTGCTTTTTTTTTTTCCTTTTATTCCAAAGAACGCTTTATTTGAGCAGCACTCTGAGCTATACAGATGGCCACCCAATAAAATGAGATTTTTGCCTCAGAGACCTGTTGTGCTGTTGTATATCTCTGTGAAATCTTATTGTCATTCCATTTAACGTGGGAAGTTATCACCTAAGCTCACAAGAGGCACCACACAAGTGAAAAACTGGGCACAACTTTATTTGGATAAAGAGATGAGAGAAAATAGTATCTTGCAAAAACTGAATGACTTAGCATACCATGTCCTCAACTGAGCTGAGCAGGGATCAGTGATAAACAGGATAGATGTGTATAAAAAGCAAAATTGAGAAATGTGCAAGCAAAACAAAGGAATACTCTTGCTGGTGCCTTCTTTCCTTTTACACACCCTACGCTCTTCTTGGCTGCGAGATATTGAATATCTTTGGAAAGCTTTGAATCTATTGCTTGATCGTGAAGCAGAGCATGAGCATGTGCTTGTCTGGAACTGGAGGTGTGGGTTTACTGGAGGATGTGAGAACTTATTTCCAGAGGTGTGTATGTGAGGGAAGCGAACTGGGTTTGTGAAAGCACAGGGTGGCTGTTTCTACACTTCCAGATTCTGAGGTGAGAGAGAGTGGATAGTACAAGTAGCTGGTTTTATCTCCATATATAATTAAAGATAACTGTGGAAGGCAGTAACTTCTTACTCTTGTAGCCATTAATCTTACCACAGCAAAAGATAAGTGTAAGTCTTAATATTTTTTATATTTCAGTGTTTTCTAATGATACACAAGAAAATTGACAAAGAAATGAAGTTTAAATTTGGCTTTTTTTCCTCTAACTTCTAGACCTGACTGCTTAGTAGTGGGCACTTGTTTATAATACTTTTAGATATAGCCTAACTGCTTATCTTTATGTAATTTCAATAATACAAAAATGTGTAAGTAGGATTAATTCTGTTTTCCCTGTTCACAGCACTTACTCAGTGCAATGGAATGAGTGTATGATTTTCTCACAATGCACAAAACAAAAAAATCTCACTGTTTCACACAGAGTGGGTTTGAGGCAGAGTAGTCCTTTTTCTGTTGAGATATGTTTGACTCCAGTCAAAACCTAGTGGTGTATTTCTTAAAAAATATATATATTGGCTTGAAATATAATACATATTGTTCCACTGGAAGTTACTTTGACAAGATTGTCAGCAGTACAGGAGTGTTCATTACAGTGTAGCTGCTGCTTTCTTAAATATCTCTCTAGTTTCTGGAGAAGCCAGTTTGTTTTGGGCAGTGCACATGCTTTAAGACTGTAGTTTTTTCTTAATTGACCTTGGAACTCATACTTAGAACATCAACCTAAGAAAAATTATATAGGATTGTAGGAGAATTCTGTCAAGAAAGGACTTCAGGAGATCATTGTTCCAACATAATGGTCCAAGCAGGGTCATCTCAGGCTGTTACCCAGCGTGGTCTTTGAACCTCTGAGAGTGGGGACGCACAGCCTCTCTGTGCTGCCTTTCTGCTGATTTGATTGTCCTCATGGGAAGGGGCAGTGTGTGGGGGGGGTGGGAAGTTTTTTCTTATACCCAGTCTGAACCTCTCTGGTTTAAATCTTGCTTGAATCCTTCCTAAATGATAGTTGAGAGGTGGATTGGGCTAACACCAGGGCGTTCTTTCTTGAGGATGTGGCGTCTCAACACGTGGCATAATCTTTCAAAGCTAGGAATTACCTTTATCTCTTACTGTGGTATTGCTTTCTTTTCATTGTGCTTTGATCTAGAAAGACTCCATGTTATAAGTAGGAAGCATCTTAGTGGTGAAATTCTATCTGTCATAATTTTCTGTAGTAATTTAGTTGCCAAAATAAACTGGAGATCGAGATTACCTTATTTTGAAGAAACTTGCAGTGCTCTTAATCAGATCTTCTAAGATTTAACATCTAAATTCAAAATACCTCATCATTCTGAGCAGCATGTTATAAGGATCAAATTAGTTCTTCACGAAGCCTATAAAATTGATCATGTGAAGCATTTTTGTCCCAAAGAGAAAAGCAGTGAGAGCAATGGATGCTGACTAGATGTTGAGAATAGCTCAGTCATTTGTTCAGTTACTTTCAAATAAAGGCAAGTGCTTAATTCTCTGTCCCTTTTTTCCCTAATTGTATGTTTGTCTTCAAAACTTGTTTATTATCTGAATACACTTTAGTCTTTGTATATATCACTGTGCATCAGGACAGCCCTGTCATTGTGATTGTTTGAATACATTTTGGAGAGTTTATTGACAGTTAATTAAAACATCTGTCTTAGCTTATAATTGAATCAGATCAAAAAGAATATGAAGTTAACTTTATAACTGAAAAATGCAGGCCTTAAAGAAAGATCTGTCCCAGCACAGCCATCAGCACCAGAATCTGAGGAGACCATCCAGGCTGCTGAGAAGCCGTATGTCGAATCAGGTAAGGCCTTTTATAAACCATAGATGAAACAAAAGACATGATGCTTCATTTGAATTATAATTCTGTTTCCTCAGCCTGTGAACTCACTGTGCTATTTCTTTGGGTAGAAAAAGAAATCTTTCATCACCTCTCTGTGTTGATTATACAGTATAGTTTAGTTAACAGGTGCTGCTGCTGCTATCTTTATATATATTGCTGTAAAGAGAAGTTTATAATTGAAATGTATGGAAGACTTTCTTGTCAGTTCTTGTGGTTACCACTGGAACCATATCACATCACAATAAACAATGTTCTGCTGCTGTACAGTTATGCTTTTGATACATACACAGTAGTACACACAGTCAGAACAACAGCAGATTCTCCACCTTAAATAACTAAAAACAAGTAAACAACAAACAAAAATCCCCAACAAACAACCTTAGAAGGTCAGTCAAATATTTACTTTTCTACTAAAACCAATGATATATTATAAATGCAATAAACACAGCTTCCAGCATTGAAAAAGTAAACATTTTAAAGTCCCTGTATTAGTACAATTTATTAGGTTCAAGTGTAACTTAAGAAAATAAAGATGTTTCCATGTCAGATATCAGATATGTGATTCGTGTTTTAGTGTTATTTAGAGGGTACATATGTTTTCCTTGAAGAGGCTTATCCTACTTCATGTTTATGTGAACCTAACACAATAACCCACAAATACTGATATTTGTGGTTATTAATATTGTGGGATAACCCACATGTTTAATAAAATGGAATATAGAATGTGTTTGAAAAGATTTGCATTAATTTTACATTATCATTCCTAAAATATATCAGGGTAAGAAAGGTAGGGCGTTGTTCCTTTTTTTTTTTCCTTTTCCCCAGAACTGACACCATTTTCATGTTTATTTGAAAAATGCAGCTGTAATTTGATTTTGTGATGTTGAGTTTTGCAATGTTAAACTTCAGTTCATTTATATGAAGGCAACACTTCACATGGAAGACTTCATGTTCCATCCTGGACCATTGTGTTAGATGACAATCACTTGTTGCAGAAATCAGTTTGTGATTTATTCTGCTGTGAATTGCCAGAAGACCTTGATACTGTAATTCCACTATTTTCTCTGCTCATAAAACCAACAAACCCCTACTAATGCCAGTGATATTCTGTGGCCAAATATGACCTGCTGGTGCTGCTGCCTAAATTGTAAGGAAGTTATGGATGAAAACCTTAGTAAAAAAATTACTTAACAGAGAATTTTTGATTTGAATAGTTACCTGTTACTAATGTTCCTGCCACTGAGAGTAAGATATGTGCAGAAAATCCAGCGTAGATAAGTTCTTCCAGTTTATCTTCAGAATAAATCTGATGTGATGGCAGGACTTTCCATGTCGGAGAGTTGCAGAGGTTCACCAAGTCAACCTCTATGGAACTTTATGGAATGGAGTAAGACCTTTATGGACCAAAGTGTCTAAATGCTGCAAGCCTTGAGCTGATGTTTAGACTTTGCCTTTTGCACTTACCTTCACTGCAATTTATAATCCTTTTAGAGCACACAGATGCTGATGTAGAGTTGGAAGAGGAAATTCAGTCTGTTCTTCGTGAAGCTCTCCATTCCCAGCCCGGTAATGCACTAACACTTAGAAATCATTGAAGAATTTGTAAATACTGCCATAGGCTAGACAAATCTCAGAGCCTGGTTTTGGTATGCACTTAAAGTCCTTTTGCCTGCATAAAATGTTCTAAGCAGCTAATTTTTCATTTTCAAAAAGAAAATCAGAAGGTTCAGTAATTAAATTGTAAATCTGTGGCCTCTTTCCCAGAGGTGTTTGGCAGCAGTAGCTCAAATCAGTCAGTTGACAAAAATTTGCTTGAAATACTGTGTGTAGGGCAAACATTACTAAACTGAGATGGCTTTTACTGTGACCTTCTCCATGAGCAAAGGCGGCGCTGCCAAGTTAGTGCAGATACAGATACAGATAGTGCTGTAAGGTGCAGACAAGTGATCTGCCCCCCCTTTGCCTTCCCTTTGGGGAATGGCTGAAAAACACAGGAGGTGTGCTGAAGGCTGAGTATTTGCTGGTAATAGAACCTACCAAAGAGCCATGTATTCTCTAACAATCTGTATTGTTGATTAGGAGAGAGACATGAAGGTGTAGATGAAGGTGTAAATGACCAGTGGCAAGCCAAGGAAGAAACACACAGAGAAACTTTTGAAGCTCCTACAGCTGATGACTTGCTCAGAGAATTAGAGAATGAAATTCCAGAAGCGTATGAGACACCAGACTCAGTTCAGAAAGGTATCTGGATGACTAAATATATTTAAAATTCAATTTTGTCAAATCCAAGGATAGACAAATGGAAATTTGTCTCATTAAGTTGACTCTTAATTCATACTTGCAATAGAGACTTCACAAATACCAACCACAACAAGTATTAATTAGCAAATAATTGTTATTTTTTTAAAATCAACATGGGGTATTTTGATGCCATGTGTTTTGGAATGTAGGTAGATATATATTATTGTTTACTTAATGCTATACTGGCTTTCAACCAAACAAATTAATCTTGCTCCAGCTATATGTATCTCCCCCTGGGAAAGCATCTTCTAGAATATCTGTATGGAGTTTGCTTCTGGACTTGGGAGTTTATTAAGCTCCATTTTAAGAGTTCATTAGTGCAGCCTTTTGTATGTGGCTATCTTCTCCCTCCAATTTCATTCTACTGTGGCCCTCCAAGAGAGTATTATTCATGAGCTCTACTGCAAGTCCTGCTGAGAACATCATATAAAGAAGATGCTCATGTCCTGCTGCCTTGAGGCATTGACAGAATAATAAAAATTGTTTGCATTCAAAATATTAAAGCAGAATCAGAAATATTTTTGCTGTAGTATTGAAAATTTTACATGTAACAATATATCTTCTTGCAAAATTTGGGTACTGGAAGTCATCTATTTGTAAATACATCTTTGTTTCTCAGATGCTGATCTTTTGGCAGATGATCTGGGAGCAACAGAGTCTGAACCGTACGAAGCTCCAGGTATGATTTTGTTTTTCTAAACTTGGTATAATTTGTTTTCTGCCTCAATGTAGCAAATTATATGAGATATAAAAATAGAGAAGGTTAGACAGGTATAGTAATATAAAAGTTTGACTATTTTTTTTTTCCTAGCAACAGTTCTTGATTGTCTTGAGTATTTTTACTCTGAGATGACTGTATCATACTTGCTATTGCAAATGGTCCTTAAAAAGAAGGGAGGATAGGTGTGGAAGCTTTGCTCCAATTTGTGCAAAAACTTGATTTTTACTTTTTTATGCGTTCCTGGCTGTTCTGGACAGAAATTTGCCTGGACTAATGCAATTAGCTTTATAGTCATCTTCATTTTGTGCTCCATACTACAAGCTGAGCGTTAGCTCACCTTTCCCATTGTGAAGAGCTGTTAGTTGGATGTTTCCCTGCTGTCTGATAAGCGTGTTCTTCTGGATGTTAATGCTTCTTTATAGTAAAGGGCAGCCTCTTCCATTTGTATTAGACATTGACTTCTGTTTGGACTAGGCTTCTTACCTTTGGCTCAATGTTAGTTCTGGACTTCGCAGGCTTGTTTGATGCCAAATATGACAAATAATTTCATTTGTTTGAAGCAGCTAAAAATTTTTATTCCTGTCTCTTTTGGGAGATTACTGCTTTCCACTTAGTGATTTAGGATGCAAGCTGCAATGCTTCTGAAGTAAAGGGATTGCTACTTTACCTTCAGCACCGTGTGTGGTCAGATGTATCACACTGAGCATATTAATAACATCACAAAGAATTGTGGTCACCAAAGGAACAGTCCACATATTTAGCTGTGTGATGAAAAAAGAGTAAATTGTTCTAAATCTGTGATGCCAGAAGCTAATGTAGGTATTTCTCAAGGCCTGAGTTCTGGCACTTATCTAGTATTCTGTAGATCATCACCAGTGGTTCTCCTGCACAGTAGTAAAGGAGCTACTTTAGAACTTTGAGAGTAGGTGGCAATTACATTTTTTTAATTCATATTAGAACTATTTAAAAATGTTCATGGAGTCTGATGGTTCTCGTGGCTCTAGCTTTCACACTGAGGGTAGAAGAGAGGACCAGAAGACAGGATGGCCCAATACCTTGCATTAGATTGCTGTGGGTCAAGTCACAAGTGTCTGTAAGGTTTTCATTTGTCAGTTTTCAACTAGGGAGCTACATTTAGCAATTGCCAGGCACATTATGAAACCAAGTTAAAATAACTGAGTATTAAAAATATTTAACAGTTCTACTTTCAAAAATATTTCCTTCTTCATATTTAATTTACAGTTTCGTATGAGTATGATACGGATGCGGAAAGGACAATAACTGATCCAGAAGCTCCAGGTTTGTAAATTTTCATGATTTCAGATTATAATCTAATCACTTATGCATTTTTAAACATGCCTCAAAATAACGTGTCATATGGACTGTTTAGTCACAGTTTGATTTGCAAACAACTTTTCAGGTGGTTTCGAAAAAGGCTGATTTTTTCAGCTGTGTTACCCATTACAGTTGTGAACGCAACACTCCACAAATCCAGTCCACAAATACTTCCATAAATTTCTTGTTCTGTCAGGATTCTTCTGGTTTAAGCAATCGGCTGCCAAAGACCTACCAAAAGCCTAAATACAAATTTGCATGAACTTATATTGTGTGACTTAACGATGGAGCTCCTGGTGGGTTTTGCAATGCAGCTGTCACTTTCAAACAGGACATTGTAATATTAGCTCAGTATGTTTAGTTCTGTTATTTCAGCCAGGGGATCAGGTCCAGCCAGGGGATCAGGCCTAGTCAGCATGGGTTTATGAAAGGCAAGTCCTGCCTGACGAACCTGATCTCCTTCTATGATAAGACGACCCGATTGTTGGATGGGGGGAAGACAGTGGATATAATATTTCTGGATCTTAGCAAAGCATTTGACACTGTCCCCCACCACATTCT
>VZTM01027175.1:113625-139371 GCA_013400555.1 Jacana jacana | reverse complement strand
TTTTTTTTTTTTTAAAAAAATGAAATAAATAAATAAATAGTTTAAATGTATTTGTGACATGGCCTAGATTTCCTTTACAACCTAAACGAAGTGCCAGATCCCCAGAAAAAAACCTACTGTTAGATAAATATTTAAAAGTTTACGTTTCCCACTTTATAAAGCAACTTTGAGTGTATTCATTATGGTAGCTTCTAGAAATGATAGAGTTCTCAAATTAACTAGTCTGTTACAAAGTTGCATTTTTTTTTAGCATTTAAGATTATTTTTTTGTTGTTGTGGTTTTAGAGTAAGTTGTGTTTTGGTTGGTCCTTTAATATAGATTTCCCCTTATTTTTTCAGATACTTAAAGCTTCAAAAGAAAAGTCCCTACATCAGGAGGACCAGCCCTAACCATACGCTACAAAAGGGGAGCAGATGGTTGTAATAGATCTTTATGATGTAATTACCAAGCAGTTCAGGGTTTGGGAAACAAACACTAAGATATTGTCAATGGGTTGTAGCCAGCTGTCATTTTAGTAAGCTTTTTTTAACACTTGGATGTTGAATTTATGTTCCTGTCTCTTTCTTTCTTTCTTTTTTTTTTTCCTTTTTTTTTTCCTTTTTGGTCAAATTTAGTGAATTTGTTATTTTTCTTCTGTGTTTGTGATGAAGTTGCAACTTTGAGCTGCGTTTCATATGTGCTGTTCAAGCAGGTACTAATATTCTATTTATAACGTAGCAGCAAGGACATTTTTTCAGATTTTAATATATATCTTTTGTTGTGGATTCATACAGTATGTACAGAGCAGTTTGGTCAAACGAAACCTATAAGATTAGGAATTTTTAACTGTTTTATAACTGCTGATGTAGCATACAGCCTAACTGCATTCTCTTGGAAAGGCTGATCAGGCACACGCCATGCTGTGAAGTTTGACTTGGGGCTCTTTGCACTGATGTTATGTCAACAGTTACACTACATGGACTTCAGGTGACTTTGGAAATAGGCTGAACAGGATACAAAACGTGTATGTTTGAATTCAGACTAGTAAAAGGGCTGATTACTAAATTGCTCTTGTCAGAAACCCTTTATGTGGGAATAAGAACATTTTATTTATGTACAATTGATTTTTACAGCAAAAAATGTCTAGAAAGTACATAATAGTCTGGCAGGGAGTCAGTGTAGGTTGCAACAAAATTGAGTTGTGGGAATGAGGTTGAGTTCAGCAAAATTCTTCTAGTTTGCCTGCCAAGATAACGATCTCAAAGCTGGATTTAGTGAGCTTTATATCCAGTAAATTATTTAAAAAGTAAAATCTGCATAAATATTTTACCTGTCAATTTATGTGAAAAAAAAAAAACCAGCTCTGGTAATTCGACCTTAAGAAAAAATAGGGTGTCAAAATTTAAGACCTATAATCATAAATGGTACGTCTGAAATGTAGACTTGGAGTGATTTAGAATTTTAATGTGACTGACAGGTTCGCTTTTTGCCTGTTCTGTGCTGCTGTTCCACAATTCAGAAGACATACTTTATCCTTTGGCGTTTTGCATGTGTTCCGTTTTGGCTCAGGAATAAATGCTGTGATTTTAGGAGACTGCCAAGCTTGATATGGGAGCTTAGCAGAAATTTAAAAAAACAAAACAAAACAAAAAGGTAAATTTATAGGAAGAAGACTGAATTTGGTAACCCTGACAGCGGTTGCCTTTTGGTTGACAGGGAGCTTTTAAACTTTTGTAACACTGTTTAGAAGTCAGGTTTTTAGTTGCTCACCTTTCTAGTGAAAGGGGCAGCGTCTCTGCTTGCCACCCTTGGTTTGGGATTCCAGTGAGGCTCCACACGAGTTTCACTTCCGATCAACAAAGACAGAAGACGTCCCAAACTCTGGTACCTTTAGACTTTTCAGGAAAGCAATAATACTTGTAGACTGTGATGTGGTTCGGGATGGGATATTCTAGCAAACTTTCCCTGTGATTGTGAATTGCAGAGCAATAATTTTTACAAAGCCATATTTTGTGAGGAAGCTTCGGGATCGTTTGAGAATGGTGAATGGAGGACTTTCTATAGAGCAGTGGCAGCCTGTTTGTAGAATTATGCAACTGTGAGAGTATGTTATGCTGTGGTGGAATTTTTGAGTATTTGGTAACTGGGTATGCGATTTTACGTGCTTCATGTTTACAAAAATACGCCAAGCTGAGCAAGGTCAAGAGGACTATTTAAAAAAAAATTAATAATAATGATAAATGTATATTTAATCTGTTTTAATGTTTGGCTGCAATAAACCACAGAAGAAGATCTTTGTCTTCCTAGTGTCATTATTTTGTCGAGAACGTGGCAGTTGTTAACCGTGGGGATAAACTTTTGCTCAACCACTACATAATATCACTGTTTTTCAAAGTGCTAATTTTAAACATTTAAAGATCTATTTGAAAGTATAATTTGCAGCGAGGAAGAAACATGGCAAGGAGAAGTAATTTTTTATTTTGGGGTGGTGTTATGTGAAGGAAATGGGTGTTACATTAAGGTCTGGTTCTTCTCTAATTGTGCCGTGTTTCTCCTTTTGGAGTTTTAGCAATTCTGCAACCAGTTTTGCCTGAGTTTTGCCCATTCTACGTAATTTCTATTTGTAACTTAAAATGGGTGAGAGATTGCTCTTCAAAGAATGTGAGTGTGTGTGAGAAGTATGATATCTGCCTTTCACAGACAAATATTCTAAGTTATGCTCCGTGGTTTAAATCAGCTGTCTAGAAAGGGAGTTGTGTCTGTGCAGTTTTCGGTTTGAAAACAAAGGTATTCCTTGAATTTTTCAGTTTCCAAACACTTCCATGATGAAATAATCCCCAATAAAGAACTGTACTTTAAGAAAAAGATCAAAAATTGCATCTTTCACATTGTACATGTCTTCAGGGTACACATACACATTTTCACCTCGGTGCGTTGCTTTTTGCTGTGTCTCAATGAATCTGTGCAATCCTGGATTCGGTGCCTTTTTTAGAAATCACAGGAAGAGAGAACAGTAAGGAAAGCAAAACCAAAGTGAGTGGGGTACTATGTTTTAATACTGAAAATTTACTGCCAGTTAAAATGACTTTTTTACATTCTCAGTGACTGAAAAGGCATCATGTGATGACACTATTCTTTCTAAGGAGTTGGGAAGATGTATAAGATGGGATACTGGAAAGACACTGGAACCAGGCCATGTTTGCAATTAATATCGTTGGGTGGTTTTATGTCTTTTAAAAAATATGTGTATGTAAAAAAGAAGTTGCATGGTGTGTTTGTAGCGTTGATTGGAATTTGTGTAAAATCTACAGTGTCTGAAATACATTTCAGTGGTGACTTGGGTCGCTGTCACATGCATTGTATTCGTTATTATAGGAACCTTCTAAGGAATACCTGGTGCATAGGTTAGACAGTGAGAGCTGTCCTAGCTTGTAGAGATTGGTTACAGCAGTTTGGTCTGGTTTTCATCTAGGTTTGATCTTGAGTAAAGGCTGAGACTATTACGAAGATGGAAAAAAATTCTTTTCTTTGAGCTACGCTTTGCCTAAGCTGATGACCAAATAATCTCAAGATTTACTGTTGTACTGGGACCAGTGCTGTTCAATATATTCATCAATGACTTGGATGAGGGAATAGAGTGCACTATCAGTAAGTTTGCTGATGACACCAAACTGGGAGGAGTGGCTGACACGCCAGAAGGCCGTGCTGCCATTCAGTGGGACCTGGACAGGCTGGAGAGTTGGGTGGGGAGAAATTTAATGAAATAGAACAAGGACAAGTGTAGAGTCTGGCATCTGGTCAAGAACAACCCCAGGTACCAGTATAGGTTGGGAGCTGACCTGTTGGAGAGCAGCGTAGGGGAAAGGGACCTGGGGATCCTGGTGAGCAGCAGGATGACCATGAACCATCACTGTGCCCTCATGGCCAAGAAGGCCAATGGCATCCTGGGGTGGATTAGAATGGGGGTGGTTAGTAGGTTGAGAGAGGTTCTCCTCCTCCTCTACCCTGGTGAGACCCCATCTGGAATATTGTGTCCAGTTCTGGGCCCCTCAGTTCCTCAAGGGAACCACTTGAGAGAGTCCAGGGCAGGGCTACCAAGATGATGAAGGGAGTGGAGCATCTCCCATATGAGATGGGAGGTTGAGGGAGATGAGATGAGGGCTGAGGGAGTTGGGTCTCTTGAGCTTGGAGAAGAGGAGACTGAGGAGTGACCTTATTAACGTTTATAAATCTGTAAAGGGTGAGTGTCAGGAGGATGGAACCAGGCTCTTCTCAGTGACATCCAATGACAGGACAAGGGACAATGGATGCAAGCTGGAACAGAGGAGGTTCCAGTTAAATATGAGGAAAAACTTCTTCACAGTGAGGGTGGGGGAACACTGGCAGGGGCTGCCCAGGGAGGGTGTGGAGTCTCCTTCTCTGGAGACATTCAAAACTCGCCTGCATGTGTTCCTGAGTGACCTGCTCTAGGTGTTCCTGCTCTGGAAGGGGGATTGGACTAGATGATCTTTCAAGGTTCCTTCCAATCCCTGATATTCTGTGATTCTGTGTATCCCTGTCTTTGAGACAGTGTATTTTTAAACTTTTGTCAGAAGCAGCCTATTTAAAACCATTTGCAGCACTGAGGTGAGGCAGGGATGGGTGTGGAGGGCAGGAATGTCCTGGTTGTGATGCTGAAGTGAATTCCTAGTTTCATGTGGTGAGAGCGGAGAGAAACAAGGTCTTCAGAGCAACCAAGACCGAGTTGTGATGAATTTCAAAAGCAGAAGGAGAAGCTAGAGTCTTTAAAGATTATCGGAGAGGCTTTGGTGAAACCAGTGGCAGCTAATGTGGCAGAATACAGGCTGGAAAAAGTCCAAGGGAGAATTTGGAGAATTGGTTCTAGTAGGTAAATGAGCGTAGAGAACGGTCGCTTGAGCTTCAGTAATAAAGAAATGTGAAGCTGGACATGAAAAGGGATGTGGGAGCAGGCTTTAGAGTGATGAGCTCAGACTTCTTGTTCTTCCTGGGATGGAAAGAAGTTGCAGAAACAACATGGATGTCCAAAGTGGGTGGAAGAGGGTCACTGGGTGACCTGGAGGGAATTAGAGAGGAGAGATCAGGCGAGAGTGTCAGCGTTCCTGATCGTGGAAAAGACACAGAGAGAACGGATGACGAAGTCTTGTGCTCTCTCCTAGTTTACTGTTCTGTAAGGAATTCTTTGTGTGCTTTGAGTTGGTAAAAAATACAAGAAATATTAATCTGTAAACTGTTCTGTGTCTCATCTGGAGCTGCATTATTGCTCTGTTGAAAACACAGTGCGTCTGACGTGGATGGATATAGCCATTGTATGGGCAATGGTATGCCAGTGGGTTAGGACATACTGAATGCTTTCATCAATATCATATTGTTACAGCAATAATATTCCTTCAGTAATAGTATTTCTTCACTTATCCCACGGTATGGAGCTGACTCCGTGGATCTTTTTGACGTTTCCTTCAATTTAATTGACAATCTGGACTTTACGATGTAATTGAAGAGGTGGACGGCTTTGTGTGACCTTATTTATTTAATTTACCGTATCATAATCAACTTAATACTCATGCTGCCCTGTGCTGAGTGTAAAAATCGGAGTCACACTGCTGCACACTCAGGAGCAGCAGTCATCAGCCTGTAGTGAAGAGTGAATTTGGAATGTTAAATGGTTTGATTTCATGTGTACGCATAAGCCCATTTTTCCATGAAAAAAAAAATGTTGGTTTTTTTAGTTTTTAGCTGGTATATTTTATTCACAATACAGTGCTTCTGAGCAGCCAGTTGAAAAGACTGTGGAGACTGAGTATTCTGTCAAGATGTCTCTGATTGACTTAGGAATTAAAGAAAATGTTGGGTTTTTTTCTATATATAAGAACACATCAAAATTTCTATATATGAGAACACATCAAAATAAACACATTTATATATAAAACCACATCAAATGGAGAGGGGAATAACTGCAACTGAAGAGCCAACTGATCTCTCTTTTTAGGGTTCTCCATTGAGTTCCTTGGGAGGAAATGTTGGAAGCTGATGGGGATGAAACTGGAAACAGGATGTCAGTGTTAGAATTGCGAGGCACGATGCTTTAAATGTTCCAGGGTGGGTGTTTAGAGGGGAGAAAAAGAGGAGGGGACAAGCCTGTCAGTATGTCCTACCTTCAGGGTACATCCATATGTGGGTTTGGTCCGGTGTGTTGTCAGGTTTTTGGTACAGACCCTCTGGTGCTTATTTCACATTTACCTGAACATTCAGATTTTCACAAAACACCTGGTTTTAATCGTTTTAAAAGCGGAAATCAGACAAAAGCTTCCAAGTGCCCAAATCACTCTAAAAATGAGACCTAGGTTCCCAATTGCTTCTCATATTTTTGGCATTTTAATCAAGTGTATCTATTAATACAGTGTTCCCAGGAGTTTTTAATCAGTGAATGATTTTATCTTTTTTTTTCTTGCAAAATAGCTTGCATTGTTTAAGTGCACATCACTAAAACCTGCCATCTATCTGAAGGGGAAAGCTTATGAGATACATTGTGACACAAGCAATTATGTAATATTTGAAGAATATTACAGAATTATTACCTGCAGAAGAAGACATTTCATGTAACTGTGGTTCAGAGAACAATCTATGGCTTCTTTTAAAAACAAAGTGAAATTAAAAAAATCCTGTTGGCCCAATTGGATTTTGAGTTTAACCTTTCCTTTTATTGTATCTCTTTCTTGTCATTGAAATTCTATTTTTAATATTCTAGGGAAAAACGACAAAGAAACTGAGCAAGACAAAACAGAAAAAGGTAAGGCTGAAAGTAACACTCTCTGTGTTTTGAAAATCAAAGGCCCTTTGGCTGGGAGGACTGATTTAAATCAGATTAAGTAGTACTGAAGCTCATCTCCTGTATACCTTCTGTAGATAAACTGGAGTTGAATAAATATCCAGAGTGCATGTCCTCTTATCAGTAAACAGACAGTTGTTTCCAAAGCTGATATCAATGACCTTCTTCCCTGGTCACGGGCTGCTGTTAAAATGTCTGCTTCAGGTGTGAAATATTCAGTGTCGCACCCGTAGTGTGGGACTCTGGAGGTCGCAGCTTGACTAGTCTCCTCCACTGTTCAGTGAGAAGCAGCATGGGTTGGGCACTGCCTGCTGTGCTAAGCTGGGGAGACAGATGGCACTAAAATCGGTCCTTGTTAACTCCCTGTTTACCCAGGAAGGGTTTCAGTCTGGCTCAATTGAAGCAGGAACATGCGGAGTCAGGTTCAGTGGAAAAGTGAGGTTTTGCTAAGAGCACTGTGAATCTGTTCTCCCTAAGCTGTTGTTGGTGCTGGTCCCGTGCATTCCATTGACAGGCTGAGAGAGCTGGGGTTCAGCCTGGAGAAGAGAAGGCTCTGGGGATACCTTAGAGCCCATTCCAGTACCTGAAGGGGCTACAGGAGAGCTGGGGAGGGACTCTTGATCAGGGAGTGGAGCCATAGGATAAGGGGGAATAGTTTTAAACTGAAAGAGGGGAGATTCAGATTAGACACCAGAAAGGAACTCTTTCCAGTGAGGGTGGTGAGACACTGGAATAGGTTGCCCAGAGAAGTTGTGGCTGTCCCATCCCTTGAAGTGTTCAAGGCCAGGCTGGATGGGGGCTTGGATGGAGCAACCTGGTCTGGGGAGGTGCCCCTGCCCATGGCAGGGGTGTTGGAAGTCCATGATCTTTAAGGTCCCTTCCAACCCAAACCATTCTGGGATTCTCTGTTGGTGTATGAAGCTTTCACAGCCTCCTTCCGTGGGCTGGAGGTTTGCATCTGACCCTACATCACTAACAGCTTGCAATGCACGAACCCCTCAGGGGCCAGCACCTCCATCCCCCCTCCCACATGGATGTGGCCTATGGAGTGGTGCCTGCTGTAAATAGTTTCCATCACTGCTACTTCTCCGTGGAGGAAAAGGCATTTGGTGACTATATTGGTGCCTACTGCTCCTTTTTCATTCCCTGGTTCCATTTTTTTATGCGGCTGTACTTAGCAGGGCTACTTTTATGATCTTTTGATAAGTTTTATTGGCTTGGGGTTTGTATATTTGCTTTTTAAATATATTTCTGGGACTGTCAAACTTTAAACATTTTATTTAACTATTAAATATGTCAAAGGTAAGCATTAAATTTAAAAAGTAAATATACCATTAGCCAGCTTCTTTGGAAAGCAAGGCCATTATATGCACGTTTCCATTTATAAAAGGACATATTTGGCAGGAAATACTTTACTGCACTGGGCTCACGTACTTGATAGTAGAAAAAAACTGCCACTACCTCCTAGTTTTATTGACCTGGTAGAACAGTAAAATCAAATGTCATAATAACCATTCCAGGATGGGTAAAAAGCATTCAAAGCTAAAAATAGTGGCTTGTGTGAGAAGACGAAAATGTACAGATTTACTAGTAAACTTTATTAGTCGCAACTTGTAAGACAACTTTATGGCTTCAAAGTATGACAAGGTGAAGCCACTTTCCTTCTGCACCCTGAGTGCTGTGTGCTTTTGTGCCTTCTTAAATGCTGAGCCACTGAAGAAAGGCTTCTGCTGAGTCCTGCTGTTGCAGATTAAAGGAATTCTGGAAGTTGGAAAAAAGGCTGCTTTTGTTTTCCAGGCCAAGTTGATAAAATTGTGCATCCTACAGGGAAAAACAACCCTGTTTTGGTTTTTGGTTGGTTTGTTGGGTTTTTTTTTGGTTTGGTTTTTTTTTATGAAATGTGTTTATAGCTAAACTACTCATGTGGTTTTCATACAAGTTCTATTTTATTGAACTGTTTAAGTTTTCATAGTCTGAGTTGTTTAAGTTATGACTCCCAATAAAAAACGGTCCAGCTGTAGATATCCTAGTCCTAGACAGTGACTGCAGGTTTGGCTCATTTTGAATTACTCTATTAAGAGGCAGCAATAAATTCATTAGAGATGTATTTAAAAACTACTGTCCTGTGGCTGGCTGGCATATATAGAAAACTCAGAAATCGAAGGAGTTGGGAGTTTGAAAATTCATGGTTGGCTTAGGTTTAGGGGTTGCTTATGATTCAAGCAGTGCCCAGAGATGCGTGTGCAAGGCTGCATTCGATTCGCTCGTAGATATCCCAACATACAAGTTCCAAAAAGCCTTCATGCAGAAACTGTTCAGAGCTTTGAGTGGATCCTACATTCATGTTTTTCACTGCTGCATTTTCGTAGTACTTTGTTAGTAAAATGTCTTAAAAGGTTTGTAAATTTCAGTTTCTAATAATATTTAAAGTTACTAAAAGTCTCACTGAAAAATCTTCTGTATTAACAGAAAATCCTCTAAAAAACCAAAAACTAAACTATAATAATTTGTATTGTTTTACAAGGTTTTTTTGTTATATTTAGTTGAGGATGGTTTTCTTGTCTTCTCCATAAGAACATGAGCAGACTTTATTCTTAAACAAGTAATAGAAATAAAATGGATGTTTCAGATGAATCTGAGAAAAAAATCTTTAAAATATTTCACAGGAAGTACAATCCAGGGCCTATATGCCACTTCCATAAGACAACTTTCCATATGAGGTAGCTTTAGTTGGTGTTGATCACATAGGCTAACAATATTTATATTTAAGTAAGGAGCTTCAGCTTTGTACTTTGACTGATATTGGCGAAGAGTAGATACAGAAACTGGAAGAGTCTTTTCCTGCACTGAACGTGTTTGTTTCATACACTGAACCATCAGTGTAATTACAGTAATAATTTTCACTTCTCAAATCTGATAAAACATGAAAGTGAATGCTATGTGGTTGGAGCACTCGGTTGTGTTGGGTCAGGGACAGAGGTATCCATCATAGCCCAGGCTTAGGACAATGCCATTCCACAGGTGGTCATTGTGATAGCAAAGTCAACAGTCGCCTGCAGTTACTCTATGTATTTAACTTGGAATAGGATATGTAGGTTTCCACTATGGTGCCCATAGAGATCTGACCTGTGCGACCTGTGGAGGCTAAAGTGCTATACACAGAATCATAGAATCATTTAGGTTGGAAGAGACCCTTGGGATCATCAAGTCCAACCATCAGCCCTACTCTACCAGTTATCCCTCAACACCACATCTACTCTACATGTAGAGTTTTGCTGTAGGATGAGATGAGCTGTCCCCTGAACTCCACTGAGAACCTCAACCAGAGCTTCATGGACTGTAGAAAGAGTTTATACGCTCAGCTCACCTCCGGCTTCGTTGCCTCAAGGGTATACATACTACCTATGGATTTACTTAGTTGTTTAATTGTAGCCTGCATCAGTATGAGCTGTGGGCAGAATGGCCAGTGGTTGTACTTCACAAAAGTGTAGTTCTCGAAATTCAAAACTGCTGCAGAGCATCATGCTGAACTAAATGTAAAGGACATTAGAATATTAGGAAAGAGTAATGGTTTTAAATGGAGGAGGGATTTAGATTAGATCTCAGGAAGAAATTCTTTCCCGTGAGGGTGGTGAGACACTGGAACAGGTTGCCCAGAGAAACTGTGGTTGCCCCATCCCTGGAGGGGTTCAAGGCCAGGCTGGATGGGGCTTGGAGCAACCTGGTCTGGTGGGAGGTGTCCATGGCAGAGGGGTTAGAACTCGATGATCTTTAAGGTCCCTTTCAACTCTAACCATTCTATGAGTCCATGATTGGTGTGTATTTTTGTACACAAAGTCAATGAAGAAATTTATTTCTAGCCTTGTCAAAGGGTTGCTTGAATCTGCCCTTTGAACAAAATCAAAAGACTTTACGATGAAAGGGAAAGGTAAAGGATGGAAATACATGCCAAGAAAATAAATTATCATTTGCAGTTGTTTCTTACGGTCAACATCTAACCAACAAACAGTAATTTCAGACAGAAAACCCCGTAGAATAATTTTTACTCCAAGGGAAATTGTTCTGGAATAACTGCAGCTAAAGATTTATTATAGTCATTAGATTCCACAGCTTTATTAGTCCCTAAAATGCCTCAGTTTTTATTGTCTGATTACTTCCCCAGATTAGCTGATTATAGAGGTTTTGCCTGTTCTACCAATACAGTTTAGAAAGATCTTTTAATTACTGTAGTGCTACTGACTTTAAATTGTCTAGATGAGTTGCTTGGTTTTATACCTTCTAAGTTATCATTTGCAGAAGCCCATAACACAAGTAGATCACTTAACACTATGGGTACCTCACCTAATGAGCTTCCCAAACAACAGGACAATGACAGGAGTTTTTAATCATCATCAAATTCTCATTCAAGCGTCCACTGAGAGACAGCACAATTTCAGAAACTAATTTGGGTAATGATATGGATCTAGTATGGGGAGGGAAGACAATTACTCAAGGAAATTTTGAACTCCAGGTAAAAGTAGTTGCTCCTGCCGATACATGTGTATGTTTTTCAGCCCATAACTGAAACTTTGAAACTTGGACTGAGAAGGTAGGATTATATTTGAGAGACGGGAGAATTAGTAAAACAAAAGATCATAAAATTTATTGGAAAACTTATATGGAGCATGATTGTCAATATCTGCTTAGCATTGGTTTTTAAGGTACCCATCCACAAGTTGTCAAGAACATTATTACTGAATTAGTATCACAGCAAGGATAGGAGAGTGTTTAGAAAAGAAAGAGTATGGCAGTCAGTATACAACAGTAGAGAGGAATCATAGAATCATAGAATATCAGGGATTAGAAGGGACCTTGAAAGAACATCCAGTCCAATCCCCCTGACGGAGCAGGAACACCCAGAGCAGGTCACACAGGAACGCCTCCAGGTGAGTTTTGAATGTCTCCAGAGAAGGAGACTCCACCCCCTCCCTGGGCAGCCCCTGCCAGTGTTCCCTCACCCTCACTGTGAAGAAGTGAGGTGTTCCAGCTGACTTCCTGACTCAGATGGTGAGTGAGCAAACGAGTAAAGGCACCCCATTCAACCTGTTGTTTGAAGAGAGGACTGGTGGGTGATGCGATGGTTGGAGGTTGTCTTGGGCATAGCAATCACAAAATGATAGAGTTTCCAATCCCTGGAGAAGTAAAGAAGAAGGGTCAGCAGAACTGCTACTTTGGACTTCCAGAGCAGACTTCTTGGCCTGTTCAGGAGCCTGATGGACAGAGTTCCTTGGGAGGCAGTCCTGAAGGGCAAAGGACTCCAAGAGGGCTGGACATTCTTCAAGAAAGAAATCTTAAAGGCTCAGGAGCAGGTCTCCCTAAGTCCCAAAAGATGAGGTGGTGGGGAAGAAGACTGGCCTGGCTGAGCTTTGACTGGAACTCAGGGGGGGAAAGGGGGGTGTTTGTGATCTTTAGAAGATCTTTGGCCCCTCGGGTGGATCCCAACTAGAGCTTATATCTGTCTGCTGCCATAAAAGAACATAAATAACGCTTCTATAAATATGTGAATGACAAAAGGAGGGTTAAGGAAAATCTCCATCTCTTGTTGGGTGTGGGGGGAAACACCATTACCAAGAATGAGCAAAAAGCTGAGGTACTTTATGGCTTTTTGCCTCAACCTTCAGTAGTAAGATCAGTTGTTGTCCAGGTACCCAGCCCCCTGAGCTGGAAGACAGGAAGGGGGAGCAGAATGAAGCCTCCATAAGCCAAGGAGAAATGGTTAGTGACTTGCTACACCTCTTAGACGCAGACAAGTCTATGGAACCCAGTAGGACCCATCCAAGGCTACAGAGGAAGCTGGTGGATGTACTCACCAAGCCACTTTGCATCATTTATCAACAGTCCTGGCTAACTGGGGTGGGGCCAAGTTGACTGGAAGTTTGCAAAAGTGACATCCATCTACAAGAATGACTTGAACAAGGATCTGGGGATGTACAGGATTGTCAGTCTGATCTTGGTTCCGGGCAATTTTATAGAGCAGATCATCTTGAGTGCCATCACACGAGACGTACAGGAAAACCGGGTGATCAGGCCCAGTCAGCATGAGTTTATGAAAGGCAGGTCCTGCCTGACTGGCATGATCTCCTGTGACAAGGTGACTCAGTGATGAGGGAAATGCTGTCTGCCTAGACTTCAGTAAAGCCTTTGACACCATTTCCCACAGCATTCTCTTAGAGAAAAATGGCTGCTCATGGCTTGGATGGGAGCACTCTTCACTGGGTAAAAAAATGGTTGGAGGGCCAGGCCCAGAGAGTGGTGGTGAATGGAGATAAATCAAGTTGATGACCAGTCACAGGTGGTGTTTCCCACCACTCCACTGAGATGAAATTTTTCATTTGGAAAACTCATTTCAGAAATGCCTTTCTGAAAATTGATTTTTGGAAAGTTTCAAGGAAAAAATTCAGGAGCTTCACAAGATGTACTTAGCGCTGATTTCTTGGATTATTTTTTTTCCCAAGGCTTAAAGGAAAAATAGAAAAAGCTGTTACTGCAAACTCAGTGTATGGAAGAACATGTGGTATTAACTGCTACAAAATAATAGTTCACACATGCACATTCTGGCTAAGAATCAGTGAGGCCCAGATTGAGTTTGGCCACTAACTTTCATTATCCATCCCCTGCCCAGTCCCTGTTTGCTGTTGTACCTCCACTCATCTCAAAGCAGATGGTATGTTTTGATCTAGGGTTTGAGACCTGAGCAGGATTTCCTCTGGTGCTATTGCTTCGCTGCTGTGAAAATTCCACGAGATCAGGTCCCAAAAGGAAGGAATGAACTGTTTTCTGAGGCTTCCAGTGCTCACACGAGTGGCTTCCAAACAGCCTGCAAGAGGAAGAGTTATCTTCTAACAGTAATGTCAGTGAGTGAGGAAAAGAGCCTGGATGAGATTCAGTTCCAGATCCAGATGTTTCTGTGTGGCTGCATGTGCTGGTGTGGTGTCCAAATGGCGTTACATATGTTGGACATCTATACAGACAGTGTAGCCTTCATCTAGCCACCTACTAGGTGTTTACTTTGGATTGAACTTGCTTTTTAGGCTCCATTGACTGTAATGACTGCATTTCTAAGGATTACAGCTGGGTTTGGGTGTCTATATAGAGAAACCTAAATTTACTTGCCTTTTAAGCTGTCACAGTACCAGTGACATTCTTGAGTGGTGACTAAATGAATGAACTTCTAGCTGGAGAGAGAGGAGCTATGCCATCAGGTACTGCTGCTGAGCCAAGCAGTTGTATTGCTTCTTGCTCAGGCTGTAATAATTTGCAGGTAATTAACAGTCAGTGCTGCATCATGTGTAGAAATAGGTGAGGTGTTTCTTGGAAAGAGGTACTTGTGCTATATTAGCACCATTTGGTGTGGGGCAAGAGTAATTGTGTGACAGCAGAAAGGCTTTGTCACTTGCATTCATCTTTCCTTGGGTCACTCTTGTGGCTTCTTATAACCCTAACTGCTTTCTGAAGTATGCAGCAGAGATGGAGAGTGGCAGTAGAGCTAGATGGTCAGTAACAGGGATTTGGGGCAGTGGAGTTTACAGAATCATAGGATGGTTCGGGGCGGAAGGGACCTTAAAGATCATTGAGTTCCAACCCCCCTGCCATGGGCATGGACACCTCCCACCAGACCAGGTTGCTCCAAGCCCCATCCAGCCTGGCCTTGAACCCCTCCAGGGATGGGGCAGCCACAGCTTCTCTGGGCAACCAGTTCCAGTGTCTCACCACCCTCACTGGAAAGAATTCCTTTCTGGTGTCTAATCTGAATGTCCCCTCTTTCGGTTTAAAACTATTCCCTCTTATCCTATGGCTCCAATCCCTCATCAAGAGTCTCTCCCATCTCTCCTGTAGTCCCCTTTAGGTACTGGAAGGGGGCTTTAAGGTCTCCACAGAACCTTCTCTTCTCCAGGCTGAACAACCCAAACTCTCTCAGCCTGTATTCATAGGAGAGGTCCTCCAGCTTTCTGATCATCTTTGTGGCCCTCCACTGGACCTGATCCAACGGGCCCACGTCCCTCCTGTGCTGAGAACAAGGTCATGAGCAATGAGTGTGTGGAAGACAACAGATATCCAAGGACAAGTTTAGTTTAAATAGCAAGAGTTGAATCAAGGAACAAATTGTGAGTAAGTGTAGAAATGAAAGGGAAGAAGTGTGTAGGGCATCAAGGCTGAGAAAGGGGGAGGTTGGAAGAAAGGATGACAGAAAGAAAGAAAGAAGATGAACCAATGTTTCATTGTTGAGTAGAAGCTGCAGAACCTAAAAGCATGATTGTTAGACAAATCAGACGACCTGCAATTGGCTTATTTTTGAACTTCTAGTGTTCTGTTGCCAGCATAGGGCTAAGAGAAATCTCAGTCACAGTGAAGACTGGCACAGCGAGCTTCTGGGGTAATTTCTTTAATTAACAAATGAAAGGATAGAAGTTCCCTGTGTAATTACAGGCTTTGCACTCAAGTGCATTGACATGTAGTAGTACTTTACAGAAATGGTAGGAAGTAAGACTAGGTGTGACCCTGGAGCTTATTTTGTCTGTTCTGTTGACCCAGGGCCTTACCAACAGTATCCATCATTTCTGGCAGATGCTTATACAACTTGTTCATCCAAATTTCCAGTAACCTGGATTCCACACCTACCCTCAGCAATTGGTTCTTCTGTGCTTGCTCATAGATAATGGCTCCAGATGTTCAAGCCAATTTTTCTGTTGTAGCTATTTGAAGCCTTTTATTCCTTGTCCTGACTAGGGTGATAGTGAAAATAATTTATTCTTTTCATCTCTGTAGCTGCTTTTTGCAGTATCTCTCTTCCAGTAGCAAAATCTTTACTACTATGGTTTTCCCCTCTTTCTTGCTTATTCAGATGTAAATGTTGCTCCCCATCCCTGACAATTAAAGACAAAATATTTTTAGAACATTCTTCAAAAGTAAGTGATTAAAGCAAACTTCAATTGGTTGCTTACTTTTCCTTAATTTTCCTCTGATGCTCTTGTGGTCTGAAGAGCACCTAGCAGTGCCTTTGTGGTTTTTCCAAAGGCATTTCTCTGTCCTTTGTAGAAAAAAGACTGTCACTGCTTTTGGTGATGACAAGGTGCCTTTCAACATAAAAATATAAATTATGCCTGGTGTTTTAGTTGTCATATGCCAAAATAGGTATATAAAAAAAGCTATTTCATTATATTTCATTGGATGACTTATAATACATGTAATTACAACACTTAATGTATTACCATTTCCCTTCAAAAATATTTTCCTTTTCTCTTTTGTGTGATCTACTCCTCTGTATTTTAATACAGAAGGGAGATACGAGATTGTTTGTTGTCACTGGTCATTGTTTATTCTCCGAGAGAAAGAACTAGAGTGGAGTTTCTTATAAGACTTGTCCCTGGCTTGCTGCTTTGACAGTGGAAACCTGTTTTCTCTGAGGGATTCTGTGATCCTAGACAGAAAGCCTGTCTTTGCATCCAAGGCCATTACTGAAAAACCCTCAGCATTATTCTCACAAGACCATAGTATGATATTTAAAAGAATTATTACCATACTCGATCAGATTTGGACTACAAATCACCCTAGCAGTTGTGTGATCATGCATTACTTCACCTCCGTGGTGAAATCTGTAAGTCACTGAAGAAAAATTACATGTGTTTTTTTCCTCTGAAAACAGCTAAGTTAACTTCTTTGGAACATTGAATTTAATATATTGGGTCACATCTGCTATAAGATTATTACACTGGAAGGAGGCAATGGATAATTTATTAAAATACCCCTGCAGGGAGAGAGCAGGCTATCTGGTTAATATAGAGGAATGCTGGATGGTTACACTGAACGCTCCCTGGTGAATCCTCTAACATAGGAAGAGAATGGGAGATGAAGATGATTGCTCGTTATAGAATGTTTGCTGTGTTATATTGGTGCCCAGCAGCTGAATAATATTTATGTTAACAGCTCCTTTCCAGCTTTTCATATTGATCTCCTGCTGGGCTAGAGCTGATGCGTAATTGTACTGAAAATGGGAAGATAATACTTTCTTGTAATGGAGGGTGGTGAAAAGGTTTCCAACACATCACCAAAGTCAGATGTGAGTGGAAAGAAGCCTCATATTTTTGTACCACAGACTTGTAAGATTTTAACTCCCTTTTTCTTCTGAGCCGTTTCTGTCTCATCTCCTCACAAACTCAAAGGAATTGTGGAAACAGCGTCCCATAGGCAGTAAGAGTTTCTTTGTGGGTGGGATTCCATTGCCTTGAAGGAACCTCACCATTGCTGCACTTACCAAGTGTGAGAAGGACCCACATCTTTCTGTGCATATGTAAAGTTAGAAAGCTGACAAATAGCTGTCCTCTCTTACTGAATACACAGCTTCTGTGTAACTGGCCAGTCTTAGATAAAGATTTTCATTCCTGCCCTAGGAACTGAGAATTGACATTTTAGTTGACATTTTTAGTATGTACGGCTTCCTACTTAAAGAACAGGAGCAAACTGAGTCTTTGGGGGTGATGTTCAGCCAGAAGCTCCTCAGATCGTATACCCAGAGGAACTGATGTGCCTCAGTTTTCCTGCTAAGAACAAGTGACAGTTTCACAGAGCAGCTGTGAGCTCAACCAACCTTAAATGTCCTCAGATCCACTTGCTTTTATTGGCTCCTTGGTCTGATGCATCTGGGTTCATCCATAACTACTGCTGAGCCTGCCAGGCCTTAGGAATAGTAATAGTTTCTTGAAAAAAACGAGCTGGCATATTTTCAAGAGAAAAATACACACCCCTGCCCCCCCCAAAATGCAACAAACATTTTGCATGGATTGTTCCATGGATCATGAATTGTCCTTTTCAGGCCCAGAAACTTCTGTTCCTACCTGTATAGTTGCTTGGACTCAAGGTGGAGGGATCCTTGCTCTTGTGATGAGAGCTGGTTCTGTGAGTTCCGCTGGATGCAAGGGGTATGAACACTTGTAACAAAGCTAGTGCCGTGCTCCTTAATTGTTATCATCATTAATTGCATGAAAAGGCAGGAAAGACCTCACTTTCCTATGAAGTGGTTAATATTAAAGTTAAGCATAGCAAGATTGGAATTGGCCTGGACTTAAATGCATTTGTGCTCTATTACCTATGAGCAATGAAGAAAAGACATGAAAAGCATCTATGTTATTATATTAAAAATAAATAAATACAGCAAAGCATCTCTTGGGTCAGTTTAGTTCCACGATAACTACATGGTTTAGGTGCATTATTGTGTGCTTGAGCATAAACGCTTGATTTAAAGTCATAGGGTACAATAAAACCCTGAAGTATTTAGGGGAACAAAACCAATATACTCAAGTATGCTATTTGGTGCTTTATCCTGAAAAGGAGTAAAACCCTGTATGTCAGACAGGTTTTGTCCTTCTTACCTTCTCGGTAGCAAATGCCTTGGAAAATCACAGTGGCTTCTGTTATAAGAAGGATCAACAGGGATATAACAATCCTAATGCGCTGCTGCTTTAGTACCTTTCCTTTATAGGTCTTAAGACATTTTTATATTTAAAGGTTCATATGACCTTTGTGAATAAGTAAATGGATTTTAGTAGGATAGCTTCAATCCTGCTTAAACTCTATTTCCCCCGTGCCCCTGAAAGGCAGTGGCATCTCCTTCACTGCGCAGAGCAGCGCTGCAGAGTAGTTTATTAAGCTCATGTAAGAGAAGCTCTCTCCTCGCAGAGCTGTCTGAGTTCAGTGTTGAACATGACAGTAAAAGAAGGAATCAAAGGTGGCCAGGGTTATGGTTTTTCCTCTCAAAGAAAGCAGCTCAGAGTCATGAGATCCTCTAATGCTTGGATGGGGTTAGTGTTGGTTTAGCCTTGACTAAGGCGCTCGACTTTGAGGTTTAGCAGAGACAAAGTGATTTGTCTGCCTAAAGCTTGGTGTAAGGATCAGAGTCTCAGGAAGTATTTAAAGAATCATGGGGGCAGTTTCCAGCAGTGTGTGGTGGCTCTTGTCATCCCTAAACAGGGCACCTGAGAGCTTGGGAGGCAGAATAAAACATGACGAGCTACAATGCCTTGTAGTGGTTCTCCAAAATACATGCTATGGTATTGCATCAATCCTGTGATATTAAGCTGTAAGGTGTTTGGGTTTAGGTTTCCACATACTGGTTACAGCATTTTGTTTAAACTTAGGAAAATGTGGCACAGAATCTAGTTGGAGGTCTGTAACAAATGGGGTCCCCCCAAGGGTCAATACTAGGTCCAGCCCTCTTTCATATTTTCATCAATGGGCTGGATGAAGGGATGGAATGTACCCTCAGCAAGTTTGCTGGTGACACAAAACTAGGAAGGGTGGCTGGCACATTAGGAGGCTGCACCTCCATCCAGTGAGACCTGGACGGGTGGCAAAGTTGGGCAGAGAAGAACCTAATGAAATTCACCAAGGGCAAGTGTAGGGTGCTGCACCTGGGGAGGAATAACCCCCTGCACCAGTACAGGTTGGGGGCTGACCTGCTGGGAAGCAGCTTTGAGGAAAAAGACCTGGGAGTCCTGGTTGACAACAAGATGATCATGAGCCAGCAATGTGCCCTTGTGGCCAAGAAGACCAATGGCATCCCGGGGTGCATCAGGAAGAGTGTGATCAGCAGGTGGAGGGAGAGGATTCTACCCCTCTACTCTCCTCTGGTGATGCCCCATCTGGAGTACTGTGTCCAGCTCTGGGCCCCCTAGTTCAGGAAGGAGAGGGAACTGCTGGAGATGGTACAGCAGAGGACCACAAAGATGATCAGGGGCCTGGACCATCTCTCTTATGAGGAAGGGTTGAAGGACTCGGGATTTTTTAGTTTGGAGAAAACTGAGGGGGATCTGATCAACACCGACAAATATTTAAAGGGTGAGCGTCAAGAGGATGGGGCCAGTCTTTATTCATTGGTGCCCAGTGAGAGGGCAAGAGGAAACACACACAAACTTGTACATGAGAAGCTCCATCTAAACATGAGGAGGAACTTCTTCACTTTGAGGCTGGCAGAGCACTGGAACAGGCTGCCCAGAGAGCTTGTGGAGTCTCCATCTCTGGAGACATTCAAAACCCGCCTGGACAAGTTCCTGTGCAACCTGCTCTAGGAGGACCTGCTCTGGCAGAGGGGTTGGACTAGATGATCTCCAGAGGTTCCTTCTGACCCCATATAGTTCTGCAAAAGTAATAATTTTAATTTTTTTCGTGTTAATAATGACTTATTGTCTATAGAGGTGGAAACCCAGTAATGCATAATTTAAGCAAAAATATGAGTTGCTAATTACAGATATATATAACTAGTAGGCAAATGTGGAAAAAAACAGTGATCTGCTGTCATATCCTTCAGTAGTGCACTTGCATTTTTTTAACATCTGATATTCTTAATGCAACCAAACAGACATTGCTTAAGAGTCAACTGCCGTGAAGTAAATAGCAGTTTAAGCTGACAGGGCTGACTTCCATTTGCTTCAAACACAATTAACTTCAAGGCTGGTTTGTTATGTACTGCTGCTGCCCTGCTACTGTGTGGTAGCTTGATAAGCTGTGAAAACTCGATCACTTAAAAGGGGTCTTGGTCAGACATTTCATTGTTAAACCCATTCAGCCCTCAGTAACTGATTTCTGTCAACTCTTGATTGTTTTTGACAGTGGTCAGTCACTGGAACGGGCTGCCATCCCTGGATGTGTTTAAGAGTCGATGAGATGTGGTGTTGAGGGATATGGTGTAGGCGAGAACTTTGTAGAGTGGGGCTGATGGTTGGACTCAATGATCCCAAGGGTCTCTTCCCACCTAAATGATTCTATGACAGAAAAGCAGACACATAGAACAACTTTAGAAATTATTAATATGATCTGGTAATGGTATTTTTCATAATACCATATAAATATGGAAAAATAACATTCTTTGCTGTGAGCGTGGTGATGCACAGGTTGCCCGGAGAAGCTGTGGCTGCCCTATTCATGGAGATGTCCAAGACCAGGCTGGATGGGGCTTTGAGCAGCCTAGTGGGTTGGTGTCCCTGCCCGTGGCAGGGAGGCTGGAACTTGATGTTCTTTAAGGTCCCTTCCAACTTTAGCCATTCTATGATTCTTTCTGGTTTTCCATGTAAATTGAGCCATTTGGTACAAAATCCTAGGCTACATGAGGTGAAAAACCTTTCTCAAAAACTTGGCGGCAAAGTTACTCGGTTTTGAATGACTGAAGATTGCTTTTTCATGCAGGATTTTGGGATTGTAATAATTAAGAAATCAATTCTTTTTGTGGTGTATTTTGAAACTGCCTAATTTGAAAATTGTTTGCTTTACCAGCTCAGTACTCGTCTCTAGTTAAAGGTTGCTGCAAGCAATTGCTGTGAAATGCAAAAGAAATAATAAACTGGGCTTTTTTTTTAAATCTCTTCCAGCTAAAAAGAAGAAGAAGCCAAAGCTCTTAAACAAGTTTGATAAGACCATTAAGGCTGAGCTAGATGCTGCAGAAAAATTACGTAAAAAAGTAAGTTTTGAACGTTTCTTGCAGGATTGTAAATAGTGCACAAAAAAATAATAACAATTAACTTACAAAAAGGGAAAATTACTTTTAGACTGCTTTCTGTGAAATTATCTTTTTGAAATTAAATATTCAATGCATGGTTGTCTTTCAAGTTTCATTTCTTTTGGATAGTTTATCTTAAATTTTTTGAAGTCACGAATGTATGTTTATTCATGTGTGTTTGCTCACCTGTAGCCTCGAAAATGTTTAGCTTATCAAAGCTGTTGAATTTCTGTTATCAAAAATCACATGGAACAGGGTTAGATCTGTCCTATCACTGTTGTCCATTTGAGTACAAAAGTCGGCTATTGTCAGAGAAATAAGAGAATGTGAGGATGTTAACGTGGATCTCTCAGTAAGTGTTCATCTGCTTCATCAGCATTAGGTCCAAATCTTTGTGGTGGATGTTGTTTCTGCTGGAGTTTCATATGTGTCCTGTGAATGTCTGCTCTAGTACAACTGCTGACAGCACAAAGCAGATGTTCCTGCTTCTCACCAGTGGCAGCAAGCCATTAACATCAATCATTCAATTGAAAACTACCAAAACTGACTACCTTGTCTGTGAAAAACAAACAAAAGAGCCCCCCAAAAGCCTCCAAAATCTCTGCACTCATCATCTCTGATAGCTTCCAATTTTATTCTTTTATTTGAACATTGCAGAAAACAAGACCTTTGCAGAGGTATCCCTTTTCTAGATGTGAGATGAATTAGTCAAGCGAGACTAAGTGACTGTTAGAAATTACAGACCTTGAGTCTTTTGGGTGGAAATCTTGTGAAAACTCTAGTACACCTCACAGACAGTTCTAGCACATGGAGAACACCTGCAAGACTGTTCTGGATTTGAGAAGACTGAACAATAAGATGCACTATTTTCGGGGCAGCACAATAGAAATTTGTGCTTGGGGAAGTGTGGCTGGAGAACTGCCTGGCGGAAAAGAACCTGGGGGTGCTGGTCAACAAGCGGCTGAACATGAGCCAGCAGTGTGCCCAGGTGGCCAAGAAGGCCAAGNGAGTCCCCATCCCTGACTGTGTTTAAGAGTAGATTAGATGTGGTGTTGAGGGATCTGGTGTAGGGGAGAACTTGTAGAGTAGGGCTGATGGTTGGACTTGATGATCCCAAGGGTCTCTTCCAACCTAAATGATTCTATGATTCTATGATTCTAAATCACTGCAGGTGTAGGATTATTTTTGATTTTTCAGAAGACTGTGCAGATTTAGCTTTACACTGTGTTAGGTCCTGGTCCAATTGGTCCAGGAGGGGTTCGTATCCCTATCCGTGCAGCCCCAGAGTTCCTGTAGGCCTGCGATGAGGCTGAAGAGCTACTACATCGACAGCATGAACCTCAGGCTGCCTCTGCTGCTGCTCTTCACTAGGAGCCTTGTTTGCATGTTAGAATACAAAAATAAAATGCATTTTTATGCTTCCTGTTACTTAAACAACTGGTTGTTCAGAGAAAGGTGTAACAGAAACTTTTGATGAGTCTAGAGGGTCAATTGGCCAACTCTCTCTCTGCCTGTGTCTCTCGGTGAGTTGCAGACCATCATGCTTGTCGTGTGGGAAGCAGGATAAATTTAGTAACAAACCAGACATATGTAATATTTGATAACAGCAACACAGTTGTGTATAATAATCCCTCATATTTATGAAGCTGCAAGAGTTGGAAGTGGCAGCGTGATCTGATGCCAAATTTTGCCGAGTAGCGCTCGGCTCCTGTGTGACAGTGCAGCTGGTTCTTCTCAGCTTCCCTCCTTACTTGCTGGTCTGCATCAATCATGAGAATGCCACAGTTATACTTAGACTTTGTGTGGTACAGGGAAGAGACACAGAGCATGTGTGAGGTGTCCTGAGGGGCATTGTTATTCAAAACAGTTGGGAGAAACCACCACAATCTATGGATGAGTCTTTTATTTCCCCTAGAAGAACCACAGTTGTGATACTAATGGTTGTGTAAGGTATGCAGAGAGGAAATTTCTGGGAATGTATAGAACTTGCTTTCTATTCTTTGTTAGATTCAGTTTGGATTTTGTTATTAGCAGTAGAGGCATTACATTTTGATATAGACAAATTATTGCCATCTCAGCATTTTTTTTTGCAGTCAACAAAGGGAAATTTAGTACAACAAAAAGTTTTAACCGTAGAAAGTGGATAATATTGATTCATGTATAATGACAATGAATTTCTCTTAAATAAGCAGACAAAGCTTACAAAAATAAGAGTGAAAGCTGTTGACTCGGCCCGTGTGATTTTGGGCTTTGGTTTTGGTTTGTGTTTGGGCAAGTTAATGTGTTATTCGGTCGTGCATCCTTCAGCATTTCTATTCTATAGAATCACTGATAAACACCTCTGACTTCCAGGGAAAAGTTGAAGAAGCTTTAAGGGCCTTTGAAGAATTAGTGAATCGATATCCACAGAGTCCACGAGCAAGATATGGGAAAGCACAGGTACTAAAACCAAAAAGAAGATAAAATAAACATTTCTTAATGATAGAGTTCTAAACCTCAGTCAGAGTTCATTTATAATTTTATGGATGTTTCCTAAAGAAAGAAAGAATTATGGCATCTGTCATATTGTATCTGTTTCAGTCCTCTATCCTTCCCCAGTTACTTTGGGAGCTTCTGTCTTACTTTAGCTAATAGCACAATAAGACAATTAGAGTTTTGTGCTGTAAATAACACAAAAACAAGACACGTCCTGTGGATGTCATGAAATCTCTCAGATGAACGCTAGGAGATAAATCCCAACTAATGTCCTTGTGCAGCAACAAAAGGCAGAACTGTTTCCTGCAAGTGGTAAATCAACACATCCGTCGAGTCTGGGCTAAATGCTGCTCTTTTCAAGTGGGAATAGGGAAGGGGATTTGGAGGCTTTTATAGAGAGCATGTTGGATAAAGAACCCATGTTCATACTCAAGGAGGCTTAATTAACATTTTTTGGTGGAGCAAGTTGTTTTCAGGTGTTCTCACCCCCCAAAAAAAGAGAAAGCAATAGAAAATAAGCTCTGCATTTCTAATACTTTGGAGATGTGTTAAGGTATCTCAAAAGAGAATCATCCTTGTATTTTCATGAACAGTAGGATAATCCCACTGCACTAGATGTAATAAAAGACTGCTTGAACCCCTGTTAATCGAGATGAGTGAAGTGAAATCGGCACTGTAAAGGGGAATTGAGCTATTATACAGTTAAGGAGAGACTTAAATTGGAGTCACAACGAGACTTCACTTGCTTAGGAATAGTCATGCTAAAACCAAAGCCATGATTATCCAAAAAACTAACCCACAAGTACTTCATACACAGCAGACTAAATAGTTCCATGCTCTGTGTGAGGGATAGTCTGCTGAACTGTTTGCCTCCTTAGAGCAGGAGACCACTTCAGCTCATGTATGCAATGAACTTAACTCTGTAAATTTTTAATATTTAACTTTTTAAATGAATGTACTTATATCTAAGAATAGGCTTCCTGCCTCCTCACTGCTTTTAGAGAGGAAGGCACATGATTGAAGCCAGCTGTGAAGCTCATTCTCACTCCGAATTCCCACCGGTGACACAACTTCCTTTGTCCCTTTACAACAATTTATAGTCACAACCTACTACTGCAGTAATGCTTAAAGGGTCCTATAGACCAACATCTTAAGTTATAATTAGCATAGACTTTCTGGGAATGTATAAAAACAGCTGTAGATTCATTTCCATTTTCAGTAGCCTTTGTAGGCTGGTATGAGTCTTTTTACTGAACACTCATGTTAACCTGACCAATGGCAATTTCTTGAATCCAGTATGTGTAAATTGAAAGTGTTTGAAAGAATGGGAAAACCATGGGCTTCATGGACAGGGGGACTGGACTAGATGATCTTTCAAGGTCCCTTCCTATCCCTGATATTCTGTGATTATTCTTAGGATTTACGTTGTAACACCATATTACTTTTAAATGAATGTGTTGTATTTGTATAAATACCCAAATTTGCTGCCTCTCATCACTAACTGAAGGTAAAACTGCAGAGAACAGTTAAAGGTAAAGGCCAGGAATTCAGGCCACAAGAGTATTTCTCCATTTCTATGAACTAACATTACATGCTAATTTTGTAGATTTTATTTCTAATAAGACACGAGGATTCTTTTTTCTGGATCTTTTAATAACTTTTGAGGGAGAACTTTGTAGAGTGGGGCTGATGGTTGGACTCAATGATCCCAAGGGTCTCTTCCAACCTAAATGATTCTATGATTCTATTTAGTAGGCAACTGCTTTCCCCAAAATTCTGCAAAAGGTTTTGTAATCTGAAGTGATTTTAAGAAATCTGAGCAATTCATAGAATCATAGAATCATAGAATCATTTAGGTTGGAAGAGACCCCTGGGATCATCAAGTCCAACCATCAGCCCTACTCTACAAGTTCTCCCCTA
>VZTM01027175.1:51440-113503 GCA_013400555.1 Jacana jacana | reverse complement strand
CCCTGTCCTCAAGCAGATCAACACTCCCACCCAACTTAGTGTCATCTGCGAACTTACTAATAGTGTTTTCTATATCCTTATCTATATCATTGATGAAAATATTAAAAAGGAAATTCGCAATTCCTGATTCAATTTCTGGAGCTACACTTGGGCAAGATGAAAAAATCTTCCACAGAAATTGTTAGTGCCTTTAAGAGGCTGAAAAGACAAGTAGATTAAAACTCCTTGTGTGATTTAGAGCATCTGTACTGATGAATTTATGTAGATTTCATGCTAACAATTTTTTTGCCCCTTGCTTATATATCTTTTACTATTCCTTGCCCTGCAATCCCTCAAGAAAAGGAAAAGCAAATTTCCTAGTGGTACACATTAAAGAAAAAAATTTCTTCATACTGGTTTCTGAAGTTATCTCTGAAACCACCTGATCAGGTGGTTGACTGAGTACCCATATAGTTTGGTATTTCCCATGTTCAGTTTCAAAGTAGCCTGAGGTGGGTGTGGAAAGTAAAGTGCAAAAAGATTCCAGGTATTAACTACTTGCTACAGCACATGCTATTAGCACAGTTGAAGCTGTGTCAACTAATGAGTGTGTTGAACAAATTTAGATAGACCAATAAGAGCTTCTGCACCTGAACTGCCTGTGATGCACTTACACCTTGCTCTACAAATTGACTTAAGAATGGACCTAAGCCAATGAAAATAGAGGTATTTGAGAAGAATGCATTAAACACAGAAAATGCATGCATTTGTGTAAACAGTTCAAAGTAATGCTTTAAAAATTAGAGATATTGTCTTACTTTTTTCAGCTATGGAAACAAATTATGAAAATAAAATGAAGTTAAATCAGTGGTAGTTTCCACTAACTTCACTGAAGCTGTAATTTCACAGTAGAGGTCTCATTTCCTTTGGTCTCCTCCTAAATTTAATGAAGAAATGTAAGTTCTGAAAAAGTTGTAGGGTGTATGTTCTATCAACATATGCAAGAGTAAAGCCAATCCCTAATTAGTCTCCAGAGTTTAGAGTTTGCAGGAAGCAAGAATGAAAGGTACTTCTAATCTGCTTTACCACAAAGCACAACCAAATAAGTTATAAATTGTTATGCCAAAATTATATAGTTTAAGGATAATTCTAGAATTTTCCCCATAATCTAACAATTACATAATTTGCCTTTTAAGAAAGCAAAAGTGGTTTTAAGACTAAGGGATTATTTTGTTTTCTAATAACGGTCTTGTGATTCTTTCTAGTCTGAAGATGACTTGGCTGAGAAAATGAGAAGTAATGAGATGCTGCAAAAAGCCATCAACACATATGATGAGGTGGTTAGTCTGCCAAATGTCCCTTCAGATCTGATAAAGCTGAGTTTGAAACGAGAAGCAGACAGGCAGCAGTTTCTGGGTAAGGCTTCGAGGATGGTGTAAAAATTTTGGAAGTTGCCGTGAGCAAGACTTTCAAAAGATCACTAAGGACTTAACAGCACCGAATCCATTGGATTTTACATAGTGCTCCTAATCTCTGTAATGGTTTTTGAAACTTGTTTTCAAATTCTTTAATTTTTTTTCTAGGGAACTAGTGTATTTAATGGCTTGTGCCATAGTAGTGCCTGTAGACAGCAGAGCATGAGAAGCTATGAAAATGGTCAAAAAAATGTTATTGACAGAGAAAGAAGAAAATACTCATCTTTTCCTACTGAAGCTGAGGGAAATCATGAGGAAATTAATGGCACATGCAGAGTAAACATATGCAGAATATACTTTCTGTAAACACAGAGAAGAGTGGAGTGGAACGGAACAGAACGGAACTCAGGGATAACATCGAAAGGTTTAGATCTGAGTTCTGTGATGTATGAGAAGTGCTGGTTAGACCATGAGGCACAGTCAGCTTTGGTGGAGAAAAGAGTTCTTTTCCCATGGGTTGGATTTTCTTATCAACTTGTTTTGATCTTGCTGTTCCTCTGCAAGACCTCATCTAGGAAGTCGAGGAACAGTCTTCATTTTAAGCAGGTGAAGCATGATTAATTTTGCAGTGGAGCTACTGCTTGTGACTAGAAACAAGTTTAATTACTTAATCAAGACTAAGTTTATTTTTATATGTTTGCCTGTTTTTTTCCAGCACTTCTGACCCATCTGTGCATGAAAGAGCAACCAAAGCTTAAATAATGTTGTTATAGCTACACTGTGAAAGGTTCTCCACTAGAGGCTCCCATAACACTGTGGGATGTGCATTCGCAGTGACTTCCTGAAATATTCCTGGTAGGGCTACACCCCCGGTGACAGCCGAGCAGCGGAATATACTCCCGTCTGCACAAGTGTTTTCAAGTTCTGCTTCTTGATCCGTAGTGAAACGGGAACACCTGGCTCAGATTTATGTTTACGTAGATGTTGGTGTAAGCTTCTTACTACTGTTACTCAGATCTGTGGTTGTAATTAAGTCTTGTTCCATCGAATTAGGTCGCATGAGAGGTTCCCTGGTTACTCTACAGAAATTAGTTCATCTGTTTCCCGGTGATACTTCATTCAAGAATGACCTTGGTGTTGGTTACCTCCTGATAGGAGATAACAGCAATGCCAAGAAAGTGTATGAAGAGGTGAGCTTCCATTCCAGTCAAGGGACAAAATTACTTGCATTCGTATGTTTATTCTAAAGATTGCCTGCTTTTAACTTTTTTAGTTGTTAAACAATTTAAATGTCTGGTTTTGAAGGGTTAGTATAGATATTATGTTTTTCTAGTGCAGTTCTTAATTATCTGCTGATTTTAATTCAGATTTCTTTGTATTGACATGCTAAATATTTTTCTTCATAGACAGAGAAAAGCAGACATACATTTTTTCATGCTTGATAATACTTGGTTTCTTATACTTTCTGGCAGCCAGTTTTGGAATATACTGACAACTCATATAGATGTAATGCATAGTATATAAAAAAGATATCTTACCTGTAAGACCCTGAAAGCAGAAGTAAGGCTGATTCTTTAAAGGTACACCATCTGTAACCATGTGATAAAGTTACTCAGTACTCAACTTACCTATTTAACCATTGTTTTTTCATTATTTTTGTAAGCAGCCTAAATTCTGTGTTTTCTTTCATGATGCTTGTAGTGTGGGCTGTTCAGTGGATTTATATGGCTGCCATATACAGAAATCAAGCTGGGGAAAGTTCACTGCCAGGAGGGGCTACCCTGCTCCTGCGATCTAGAAACCCTGTTAACATTGAATGGTTTGGGTTGGAAGTGACCTTCAAGATCATCTAGTTCCACATCTGGAAACTCTGCCAGATGCAGAGTGGGATGTCACTGGGAGAGCACAAGCTGTCAGCACCGGACCGGAGATGGTCTTGTTGATGTTGGCACGCGTTTCGCAGTGCTTGTTTAGTACAGGCAGAGTGCGGTCATCGACTGGTTGTGTAGCCTGAGGATGAGTCAACATGACTGGGACCTCCTCCTGACAATAAAGGCCCAGTTTTTCTTTCCCCACATTCCGAGAGTCTGAGGGGATTCTTATCCCGGGTGGTTTCTCAAAGAGAAGAAGGATGTTCAACCACGCGGTTGGAAGCAGGAGCTGAACCCTGATAATACCTTTTTTATTATTTCTTTTTTTCTCTGGCTCCTGTGGCAGTCTCAGATGTTGCCAGGATAGCGTTTGCTTTGCTACTTTGACTACGTTGTAGGTCCTTCCATAAAACATTTCTGTTCAATAATTTTTGGGCTGGCTGCTGTCAAAATTTCTCAGAGGATTGGAAAAATACCTTTTAAAGATAGAGTATATTAACCACATCTGCTTCTCAAGTCGCAAGGAACTTGAAAAAAAACCAAAAGCTTATTCCTTTTAGGTAAGATTCTCCTGTGCAAGTTTTTAAGTATTTCACTGCAAACAGTATAGATGCTACCATTGCTCAATATCAATAATCACAGGACATTTTATAAATGGAAGAAGGTAACGAGTTTGCTATATAATTACTTTTATACTGAGTTTGATATACTTCAGAAGAAGTGTATATGGCTCTGATTAAGAACAGATATGCAAAACAAGAACTGGTCTACTTTTAATACATTGTTTTCCACGCTTCTGTAGACTTTATCCAGTGTAATTACTCTGTTTTGCAGTTCACTAGCCACTGAAACAGAACAGGTCATAGCGATGCTCTATCCCTGTAAAAGAGCACCAAATAAATACATTTTAAAAGGAGTTGGCTTTATTCTTTTAAATATCATGGGGTTTGTTCATATTTTGGCTTCCCCAGGCTGAATTCCAACACAGTAATTTTTTTCCTTTGTTGTAATTCAGGATCAATTTACCTGAAGAGTTTTAAGAAGGGACACATAGCCAAAGAGGCAGGGAGAAGCTCATGTGTACATACTTTAATTCTTGGTTATACTGAAGGCTTCTTACATGACTTTGGGAAGATTGCATAGGGGGCCATAAGCTCTGCTCTTGACTGCTTCTCTCAGCTGTTGCAGTGGATATTTAGGAAGCGATTGGCACATGGCTTGGAGCTTCTACCATTGGTGCTGAGGGTCAGTGCGTTGTCAATAAAGAGAGGGGGCAAACTGTGAAGAGTGGATCTGAGGGCCTCCAGGAGAGGTCTTCTCTCCCCATGATTTTTGAAAACCATGGGAAACTTCTATAGTGTGGTTGAGTCCGTCTTCTCACTAATGTCATTGATAGAAAAACATAGGAGAGTGCAGACAAGAGAGCATGAACTCAGTGCTGCACAGTAGATGCCACCAATATTTATGAATCTAGGGTTTTGCTTCGCCCTGTAAAGATGTTCATACGTCGTGCAGCCCAGAAAGCCAATCACATCCTGGGTTGCATCAAAAGGTGCTTTGTTAGCAGATCCAGAGAGGTGATTCTGCCACTTTGCTCTGCTCTGGTGAGACCTCACCTGGAGAACTGTGTGTGCAGGTCTGGAGCCCTCAATATAGGAAGGACATGGACCTGATGGAGCGGCTCCAGAGGAGGGTCACAAAAATGCTCAGGGGGTTGGAGCACCTCTGCTATGACGACAGGCTGAGGGAGCTGGGGTTGTTCAGCCTGGAGAAGAAGAGGCTCTGGGGAGACCTCAGAGCAGCCTTCCAGTACCTGAAGGGGGACTACAGGAAGGCTGGGGAAGGGTCTGTTTACAAAGGCCTGCAGGGACACAGCCTGGAGAAGAGGAGGCTCCGGGAGAGACCTAATAGCAGCCTTCCAGTACCTGAAGGGGGCCTACAGGAAGGCTGGGGAAGGGTCTGTTTACAAAGGCCTGCAGGGACAGGACAAGGGGCAATGGCTTCAAACTGGAGAAGAGCAGATTTAGATTGGATATTAGGAATAGGTTCTTTACTCTGAGGGTGGTGGAGCACTGGGACAGGTTGCCCAGGGAGGTGGTTATGGCCCCTTCCCTGGAGATCTTCAAGGTGAGGCTTGATGAGGCCCTGGGCAACCTGGTCTAGTTGGGGGTGTCCCTGCTGACTGCAGGGAGGTTGGACTAGATGACCTTTGGAGGTCCCTTCCGGACTGGACCATTCTATGATTCTATGATCTTTATTCAATCTTTATTCAAGTTAATACGTCCTTATTCTTTAATGCAGAAGGCATGGACATCTAGGAAGAGAAAACAGAGTTCAAGATGCCTCCTCAAGAAACCATACCCCTTGCCTGGCTAAAGGCTCAGCTTTTTGCTCACTCCCTTCTGGTCCCATTCTTTTCTTCGAGGTTGTCTAAATTCTCATGTAGGTGATACTTGTTTCTGCTCCTCAGGCGAGTTCCCAAGTAGTTGAACACCCTTCTGTGCAGGAGAATCTAGACTCCAAATTTCCATTTCCTGGGAATCTGCTTGATTCTTCAGCAAAGGGTACCGGTGTCCTACCTTGCTTCCTGCTATAACATTTCAGTCTTAGCTCAGTGTTAGTGGTTTGTGTTGATCATGGGCTGAGCACACACAGCAAGCTGGACCCTTCAAAGGCCCTGACCCCTACCCTGGGCTTACAGTATACACCATTTCAGACCAGTCTAACTGTAGCTGGTATCATCTCCAAGGAACTGAGCAGATGCCCAGGGAAACCTAATCAATGAAAACTTTTTATTTTGTGTTCAGTAGCCTGTTTACTTATTTTCTAATAAATTCTTGTCTTTTTTTTTTAATCAGACTTAAAAATTGGGAATCCATCACAATTGTTTTAAAATTATTTTCTCCAAATTTGTTATCTCTTAGTAACTGTTGAAGTGTTACATTCAAAAGTCTTAAATATGAAATGTTCCTTCTTTTAGCTACAGAAATGATGTGTGTAAGCATTGAACTTCAGCTCGAGGGAGTTTTGTATGTACGGCTGTAGTGTGATATAGTTTAACTGATACAAAACACACTTCTCTGTTATGCACTTACCAGACTGTGCTGAACCACAAATGGAAAGCGGTGTCCAATTGGAGAGGATTTCAGTTTTGCCTAATATTAAAGTATTTTCTTTTGAACATTACACTTGGGGACGTGGAAACATAGCATTAAAGTAGTCCTGGTAGAATCCAGAGCTAATTTTTCTTTTCAAAGAAAACATAATGTTGAAAGTACTCCTGGTAGAATTTAGAGCTATTTTTGTTTTCAAAGAGCTACACGTTATGAGAAATTCAGTGGAAGAGAACTTTGTAAGAACAGTTACTCTGCCAACAGCACTTTCTCTGCCTGCCGTGCTGCGGCACATCTGCGTGGCTCTGTGCAATGCTATATAGACACGCACAGGCCAGCTCTGATTGAGCTATTTTAGGTACCAAAACCAGAATATCCACATTAACATAGTACTCTGCCCTGGCTAATTAGCCATTGATAGCCCCAGAGGTTAATTCCTATATTCATGATTAATATTTAATGGGCTATGAGCAGTTTAGTAAAACTTATTTCTAAACAGGATTAATATTGCATGCAGCAACAGCAACAGAGTAATACAATTTACATTAAATACTTCCAGTGTAATTTCTGCTGATTGTATCTCTTCACTTCTCTTTAGGGGCTCTGAATGTAGATCATGCCTTAATACAACTCGGCATTGTTTAAATGAACGGTAATGCAGAAAATTCTATTCTGTCTTAATTAATCAGATAGCTTTATCCTATAGTTAAAGGGGCTGCAACGAAATTGTATGGCTAATAAATATTTCTGTCAGTCATTTCATTTCACCCTGTAGCTACAGATTCGTAGACCAGAATGGTTATACACAGAATTGAGGGAGTTGGGGTTGTTTAGTTTGAGGAAGAGGAGGCTGAGGGGAGACCTCATCACTCTCTACAACTGCTTGAAAGGGCATTGTAGGGAGGTTGGTGCTGGTCTCTTCTCACGGGCAATGAGTGACAGAACAAGAGGGAATGGCTGCAAGCTGCAGCAGGGTTGGGTTAGGCTGGACATTAGGAGAATTTTTTTCACAGAAAGAGTGGTCAATCAGTGGAATGGGCTGCCCAGGGAGGTGGTGGAGTCACCATCCCTGACTGTGTTTAAGAGTAGATTAGATGTGGTGTTGAGGGATCTGGTGTAGGGGAGAACTTGTAGAGTAGGGCTGATGGTTGGACTTGATGATCCCAAGGGTCTCTTCCAACCTAAATGATTCTGTGATTCTATGAATGCTGTAGCCAAAAGACGTAAGATGTGTAAGGTGGTACCTTCTTATACTAGGGATCAAGCTTACCCTTACTGTGAATTGCCAGGTTCGCTTTTTGCTAGTGATGTGTCATATTATGGACTTCAGACAGATTCTCAAATTGATTGTTCTTTCAGAGTAGCTCTTTTCTGCAAAAAAAAAAAAGAAGGGAAATGCTATTTTTACCTCATAAGATTTTATACTCATGTTGTGCTGAGTTTGGGTTTCCTTGGATGTAGTTGGTGTGTAATAAGGTTTGAGAAAGCAGAGCAATTGGCCCTGAGGACTTGTTATGGTTTTCTTGTAATTATTTTGATTGAAAAATTAGGTTAGGCACTGACTGGAAAAGGCAGAGGGAAATGACTATAATGTATGCAGACATTTGATCCATGACAGAAGTTTAGTAACTTCAAAAATGGATTTAGACAAGAGAAATTGCTCCTCTGTCCATTGGTTTGTATTTGGCAACTGTGCTAGACATTCAGCAAGTATCAGCCCCTGTAATTCCACTGACTGCCCGGCTCTTGGGATGATCCTCACAGACTGAGGATCTGTTCTGATAAGACCATCCACCCATATTTTAAGGAGAGAAGAAGTCTAACAACAGATTAACTTGACTTCATAATTGATATCACATAGGCTACAAATGTTATTGAATACATAAATCATAGATACGTGGAGCTGGAAAGTACATCAAGGCTTCCCTAATTTTCCCCTTGGCCGAGGGAGATGAAAAGCACTTAAAGTATCCCTGTAACATTGGGGGTATATGTTTCAGAACTCGGGGCAGCCAGTTTCACACCTCCTTTCCCCATACACTGATCCTTTCCTGCAGCTGTCCCCATACTCACAAATCCTACTCTTTCACAGACCCCATGAAATATCTGTCTCCTGGTATTTGCTGATGGTTTTTCATTTTCTGCAAAATTAAGTCAAGTTGTAACTCAGACGTTATCTGGGAAGCAGCTCTGCAGCTGTAGCTTTGCAGCTCTGTAGAGAGATACCTGGAAGTCCTGGTGGACAGCAAGCTGACTGTGAGCCAGGAATATGCCCATGTGACCAAGAAGACCAATGGCATCCAGGAGCACATTATTGGCCACAATAACCCCGTGCAATGCCTATAGGCTTGGGGCAGAGTAGCTATAAGACTGTGAAGAAGAAAAGAACCTGGGGGTGATGGTTGATGCTCAGCTGAAATTGAGCCGACAGTGTGCCCAGGTGGCCAAGAAGGCCAATGGCATCCTGGACTGCATCAGGAATAGTATAGCCAGGGAGGTGATCATACCCCTGTACTCATCTCTGGTGAGGCCACTCCTCGAGTACTGTGTTCAGTTTTGGGCCCCTCACTACAAGAAAGACACCGAGGCCCTGGAACTTGTCCAGAGAAGGGCAACAAAACTGGTGAGGGGTCTGGAGCACAAGTCTTATGAAGGGCGGCTGAGGGAGATGGGATTTGTTTAGTCTGGAGAAGAGGAGGCTCAGGGGAGACTCCATTGTAGAGTCTCCATCTCTGGAGATATTAAAAATCCACCTGAGCACATTCCTTTCCCACCTACTGGACTAAATGGTCCCTTCCAACCCCTACAATTCCATGTGATTCTGTGCATGAATCTTGCTCAGGATACAAAATCTTTATAATTCAACACACTAGGCCTTAGTCATGGGCAGAGTGCAGCACACACCTATGCAGGAAATATTTATCCATCACCTTCTAGTGTGAAAAAGAATTGAATCACTTCTGTGTTACACCTTGCATTACCATATGGTGGCTTTCTCATGGACAAGCATGAGGGGGGACCTACAGGAGAGATGGAGAGGGACTGGAGCAATAGGACTGAGGGGTAATGGTTTTAAATTGAAAGAGGGGAGATTTAGATTAGATATCAGGAAGAAATTCTTTCCAGTGAGGATGGTGAGACTCTGGAACAGGTTGCCCAGAGAAGCTGTGGCTGCCCAATCCCTGGAGGGGTTCAAGGCCAGGCTGGATGGGGCTTGGAGCCTCCTTGGTCTTGTAGGAGTCGTTCCTGCCCATTGCAGGGTTGGAACTCAATGGTCTTTAAGGTCCCTTCCAACTCTAACCATTCTATGATAAACAAGTGTGAGGTCTCCCCGAGAGTGCTCTGGTTCATGGTAGTGCCAAGAATTCCCTTTGCATTCCCAGGGTCTGCACAGTGCCATTATGTGCTGCAGGAATGATTTTACAGCTTTTTTCTCAATTGTACCTCCTGCGCTCCGCAGTGTGGTCTATTTTCTCTTGCCAAGACTAGCTTGCCACCAGCATAAACCTATCTAACTTTAAACTATTTCAGGTATATTTCTACGCTCCACTTCCCTTGACTGTGCTGTGGACTTGTTCAAACACAGCTGCTTTGCTTCAGATTAGTCAAACCTGGGATATGTAACTGAAGTGTTAATGAATGGTGCAGCATGCCACATTCTGTAATTTGGCATGCTGCAACTCAAGGGAGAGGGTGGAGAAAGACACACACAAAAATAATGCAATTCAGAGGTTACAATTGGAATAATTTTACTGCTGAGACTTTAAAGTTTGGCTTGTAGTAAGTTTTTCTGCAAAAGAACAGAAGTGAATGGGGAAAAGAAAGTACAGCCAAGCCAATAATTTATCTGAGAGTCAGGAGTGGAAGAAAATTCCATTGCATCACTAAATAGTAATTTGTGCACAGGTTCATTAATTTGCATGGATCTCTACATGCATATTTAATTCACTTGCTCTCAAACAGGTTCTGAGCCTGGCTCCAGATGATGGCTTTGCCAAAGTACATTATGGCTTCATCCTGAAGGCAGAAAACAAGATAGCGGAAAGCATACCCTACCTAAAGGTATTTTTCTTTTCTCACCTTCGGTAAATATTTTACCTGTAAAAGCTAAAATTGGAATGTATGAAAGGTGTTAAGGTAGAAACACACTGGTCACGGTTTAAGCTCCGTGTTGCAGTGATATTGCTGTGTCACTGCCTGTGAGCTGGAACAAGCTTGTGGATTGAAACTCATCAATTCTTCAACATCAAGTAATTGTGGTTAATCCTTAGTACACAGATGCGACTCTCTAAATATTTTGAGTCAGGCAGTAGGCTACAAACTTAAGGTTCTTGAAAAATCTGGAGAGGGCTTTCCTATACTTCTGAGTTTTTGGGAAGAAACACTACAAAATAAAACCTTAATCCAACTTTCTAAAATGCTTGTGTGTATGTGTATGGGGTCAGGGGCAAGCGTCCAGCTCTGAATACACCTCTGTCTTGGGGGGACTGAGGAGAGAGGCCATGGCATCTGTAAAACTGGTAACATTTCTCAATGTCTTTTTACTGAAGTGTTGTATTCAGTCAACATAATTTCTGGATTGCCATGGTGTTTGTGTCCCCCAGCCAGTTTCACAGCCTGTCTCTTGCATAGAATTGGCAGCCTATTTACAGCAATCAAATGAACTCCTTTAAAAGTCATATTGACATTTCTCTTATACTTTTTTGTTGGTGTTTTGGTTTTTTTTAGGAAGGACTAGAATCTGGTGACCCTGGCACAGATGACGGACGCTTTTATTTTCATCTGGGTGATGCCTTGCAGAGAATGGGAGACAAAGAGGTACACGTTTAAAGTCTTCTTACTTTGACATCTAAACCTCTGCTGGACTGCAGAATCCAGAAAAACTTTTAAGCATGGGCTCAACTTTGAAAACGAGTAGTCCTAGTGCAATAACAACCCATCACATGTGGGTAGAAGTCAAGATGAACAACAGCAACACCAATAGCAATCTGCTGTTGTTGTGACAACACAACCTCTTAGCATCCCTTGCTCAAGAACTAACTTAAAGTTTTGAAGTTTGCATGGGGTATTTTGAACCAAGGGACTAAATGTTTTTTAAAAAATCACTGAGGGTGTTTTTAGAGTCTTTTTTCCGCTCCTACCACTTAAAACAAAGATTTGAGCTGAGGTTTTAAAACAACAATTACTATATGTATATCACTGTATAGAAGTTCTCTCATTAACCCTGATATAAGTGTTGTGTAAAACTCCCTCCTTTTCAAAGTGACCTTGAGCACCAGTGAGCGAGTGTGTGATGAAAGAAGGTGATAAGAGGACTGAATGTGGGGGGTGAGTTATGGTATTTGTTCAATAATCAAAGTAGCAAACATCTCAGCAAAGCAGAGACTTGTGCACAGATCTGTTGCATGCCCAACACAAGCAAACATATGTGACTTAAAACCATAACAGTTACCAAGTTGTTAATTTAAAACCAAATTTAATGTAAAAGCCAAAATTAAATTTGTGAATTAGCACTATTGCCAGGTATAGGAACACAGGGCTTTTTTTTTTTTTTGAAGACTGTTATTAGTAATAGACTTTACAATGGGTAGAAGTTAAAGGCACACAAAAGGAAACAAAAAAAAACCCTACTTACGTTCTTGGATGGGAAATGTAAAAAGAGTAAGAATTTCTAAAAAGCGTAGTGAAACTGGTTTTTAATGAGTTATATAGTAGTAGGACTGAGATGTTGATACCTAAGATACTGTAAAGAATGCTCACCTCTTGAGTTCTTGGCCCAGTCAATAGTCAGTTCTTCAACATGAACTGCAGAAGGGTAGACTAAAATGAAGCCCATGCTAATGGTATTTCTGAAGACCAGATCAACAGGTTAATTTTCTTTTTTTTATAAATCTACTATATCTATACTAAATATATAAATAAATTTACTACGATACCTTATACATGCATTGAAATGTAGTAATATCTATCCTACTTCAGTAAGATTGCCTTCATTGAAAGTACAATAAAATATTAGGGCAACAAAGCTGGTGAGAGGCCTGGAGAACAAGGCTTATGAGGGTCGATTGAGGGAGTTGGGGTTGTTTAGTTTGAGGAAGAGGAGGCTGAGGGGAGACCTCATCACTCTCTACAACTGCTTGAAAGGGCATTGTAGAGAGGTTGGTGCTGGTCTCTTCTCACGGGCAATGAGCGACAGAACAAGAGGGAATGGCTGCAAGCTGCAGCAGGGTAGGGTTAGGCTGGACATTAGGAAAAAGTTTTTCACAGAGAGAGTGGTCAGTCAGTGGAATCAGCTGCCCAGGGAGGTGGTGGAGTCACCCTCCCTGACTGTGTTTAAGAGCAGATTAGATGTGGTGTTGAGGGATCTAGTGTAGGGGAGAACTTGTAGAGTAGGGCTGATGGTTGGACTTGATGATCCCAAGGGTCTCTTCCAACCAAAATGATTCTATGATTCTATGATTCTTCCAATGGAGTTTTTTGAATGTAAAAGTTCATTTACAAGTGAGAATTAGTTGGCCTCTAAGAGTAAACATACACGTATGTGCACGTGCACACACACAGAACATCTGCTTGTGCACTCACTGTCTCTCTGTCTGACTCTGTCCGTCCTTCTCTCAAGAGAAAACCAAAAAGGAAAATCCCTGGATGCTTCTGTGGGATATTCTGTGTTGAATATTTGAACCTAGAGCATCCCGCTGCGATGTTTAACTGAAGGTACCACACAGATGTAATGAACATACATCAGCCCAATCCCCAGGATAATTGTGTGTTAAAGTTTACAGAATTAACGGTGATATTTTGTGTAGAAAAAGTTGTAATCAATGGCAAATGAACTTCTCAGCACAGAGGAGACTTTTCAATTTATCAATGAAAAGTCCACTGTTAAGCTAAATTTTTTTTCACTGACCTTGCTAGACTTGCTGAACTTCAAGATTTAATCAAGAAAACAGGTCAATATTTAAAGAACATGTGAAATTGCTATCACTGAAGGTTTGTTGAAGGTAGATATTCATCTATTAGAGCTAAATTAGGAATTATGAATGTGGTCTTGGTAAGTGTTAGGGATACAGTGTTGAATTATGCCTTTTCCAACTGTAATTTGATAAAATGCCAAATTGACTTGAAAAAAAAAAAAAAGGATAGATTAGAAGTGTAAAAGCTATTATAGAACAAAGAACTGTTCACACAGACTGTATAAATGGAGTGCATGTCAAACAATTACTTTTCCAGAAGAGAAGCTATGCGGTTGTAGCTATCCTGAGCAGTACAGCAGTCCTTATTTAGTCTTTCCACAGCAAAAGGAAAGGTTTCTTGTGGGAACTCAGGACTGGAAAGGATGAGTGAGACAACCTAACCCTACTCCATGCTATCAAAGGCAACCTCACAGCACAACTCTTCTAATAGATAAGGATTAACTGTATTACACCTCGTGATTATAGCTGATGTGTCTTAAAGAGCAGCAACATTCATACTCATCAGTCGGTGGCTGAAACAAGTAATTCATCCTCCTTATCACTTGGGCTAGCTCCAGGCATTGCTAATGAGTGCAGGCAGTCAGCATGAACAATCTATTGATATTCTGCTGCCCTTACCATTTACATCTTGGGAAACATACATTATAAATCATAATGCTTCCATTTCCGAGACTTAACCAAGATAACATCGAAATTTAAAGATATGTTGTGCATTACTCAAGGGTAATATGTAATTTTATTTGGTTTTTTGGACCCCTACACAATTTTTACAAAGCTTCTTTTGAGAAAAAAGATGAAAGCTTATATATGGTCTGCTGTTACTCTGCTCATCCACACTGTTTTTTCCCGTAGTTCAGACAGAAACTGTAAGGCAACATTCTGTTATGGCCTTTCCTCCATACTTCAAGAGAGTTATAAAGATGAGAGTACCTCATTTTTTAAAAGCTTGAAGAGAATTTACAGACTCTCAAGAAATTATCTATGGTTACAATATAGAGACTTATGACCACCCAAAGTCATTTTTTACGCTATATCTGAAATAAAAGATCTCTAAGATGGCACCTGGAAATATTTAGAAATAATCCATTGCATGAAGAATTTCCAACAGCCTTTTTGTTTTCTTGACTGGTAAGACTAAGTAAGTCATAGTAAGCCACACACTGTTCTCATGGCTGGTTTGTACCCAAAAAAATTTTGTTTCTTCCTCTAGCTTACTGGCTAACATGAACTGGTCTCCTAGAGATGTGTTTATTTGTATGTTTTGCTTTCTGCTAGACCCCATACATAAAATTATTATTCCTTAGCTTAAGGGTAGCGCTGTGGCTTTTGTCTCAGCAAGTCTTTTGGTTTACCCTTCATGTCAAATGTGGGCAGATTAATGGACAACTGTCATATCCTTGTGAGTTGGGACAGGAGAAATTACTCTTTGAAAAACAAATATCAATTAAAATAGTTAGCCATGCAGAGAAATTGCCACCAGATTGCACCTGGGGACAGTGTTCATCTTTTCCAGATGTCGTGGTTTAAACCAGCTGGCAGCTAAGCACCACGCGGCCACTCGCTCACTTCCCTCTCCCCCCCTGGTGGGATGGGGGAGAGAGTCAGATGGGTAAAAGTGAGAAAAATCATGAGTTGAGAAAAAGACAATCTAATAGGTAGGACAGATCTGTGCACACAAGCAAAGCAAAACAAGTAATTCATTCTCTACTTCCCATCAGCAGGCAGGTGTTTAGGGCCGTCTCCAGGAAAGCCTAACACCTAAGTAATAGTTTGGAAAGACAAACACCATCACTCCAAATGTCCCTCTTCCTCCTTCTTCCCATAGGTTTTATTGCTGAGCTTGATGTCATGTGATGTGGAATATCCCTTTGGTCATTTGGGGTCAACTGCCCTCTCTGGGTCCCCTTCCAACTTCTGATGCAACCCCAGCCCACTTGCTGGTGGGGTGGTGTGAGAAGCAGAAAAGGCCTTGACTCTGTGTAAGCGCTGCTCAGCAGTGAACTTACATCCCGGCATTATCAACAAATCCAAAACATAGCCCCAAATTAAGTCTACCCCACCCAAAAGCAGCACACCAGGTTTTCTGTACTCATGCTGGAAAGAAAAGTGGAGAGTTTCTGGTTTTTTTTTCGAGGAGAACATGGGTATTTTATGTATTGTGAGACAAGAATACATATTAGATTGGGTGAAGGAGCATGAGAACAAGTCTGGATGAGTTTGACTTAGGAACAGGCAAACCAGAGAGGTTACAGGCTTGGGATGGAGCAAATTAAGTGGTGTAGGTAGAGAGGGACCCTGTGCATGACTCAAAGAGATTTTTGGATGGTCTCTGTTCAAATTCAGGGGTGCTGCCTGCTTCAGTCCTGCTCTGTACTTGAGGTGACTCATCTGGACTCTGGACTTTTTGTGGAAAGTGGGAGTAAGACAAGCAAAGGTCTAGTATTAACCTCAGCAGGTTTCGACCAAGTGGTCAGTCCTGGTGTGGCAACAAATATATTTGAAAGAATTCAAGTGCATATATGTGTTAGATAATTAAGTAACAATTTAGATCTGCAAAGTCAGTACTGTTTTCATCATCACAGCATCTCCATTGGCAGCAGAAGGCAGTCATCTTTAATTCATAGGTAGAGAATTGAAACATAGAGAAAACAAGGTTGACCAAGATGACAGACAATTAGATCTCCCAAGTCCAAGGACAGTGCCTAGGTCACTGACCCCCATTTGGTGTAGATGGTTGTGAGAAGATTATTCTATTTTGCAAATGTTGGATTGGACAGCCTTGGCTGACTGATCTGTTTTGGGGTTGGTTGTTGGGTATTCTTGGCTTTGTTTGAGGTTTGGGGTTTTTTTTCCTTAGAGTGCTCCCTTCTACATTACATTAGAAGAATGACGGCAGCATCCAAAGAGACAGTCTCTTACCTTACCAAAAAGGCCTGTTACATTTTTTTTCTGTGGGAACTTGGCTGATACCAAATTTTGTTGTTAACATCTGTAATCTTGTAGGCATACAAGTGGTATGAACTTGGATACCAGAGAGGTCACTTTGCATCGGTTTGGCAGCGCTCCCTCTACAACGTGAAAGGACTGAAAGCTCAGCCCTGGTGGACAGCGAGGGAAACTGGTTATACAGAACTGGTGAAGGTAAGGCAGTTTGTTTCCATATACTTTGATTGCATTTTGTTTTTAATACAAACTGTGATCTAGGGTGAGAATAGCAACTATAATTCGAGCAGAGAAAAATGCTAATTTCTATGTTCTGAATCACTGCCTTTAAGTACCAGACACCAGTCTCAGACTGAGCAGGAGATTTTACTAAGATACTATAAAATTAGGCCAGGCATTTTCAAAACTGACAATTGGAGACAGGATGGATGAAGCATATTCATTATTTTATTAGTAACTTATCAATAAATACAAAGTTTCTGTGATAGACAAGCATAATCTCTCAAGTGGTAGGACAGTAAGATCTGGTAACGTTTGGCCCATCAACATTGTGAATTTTTAATTAGCCAGGAAAAGCTGTGTCTCTCATCCCGTGTGTAATATTTGGCGACTTCTTTGGAAGCTTTTAATTGCATCAAAGAAACAAGGATAGATTCCCAGTGATGGATTTAACAAAAGATAAAAACAAAAAATTCAACTTATCTAAAGTACTTTTTTTATTTAACACAGGGCAAGTAGTCTAGTTATTATTCATAATAGTTTGTATTTCCAAAATTGCATAATTTTTATTATTATAATTTTAATCATAATTCTTAGGAGAAAAAAAAAAGAGGGAGAATGTGTGTTTTAAATATTTGTGTGTGTTTTAGCAAAATTATGCTCCACAAATAATTTAAAACCATAAGTGTTTCTTTGCAAGAGAGACATTCCTTCAGAGCAGCTTTTTCATTATACTTAGATACATCACGTGATAAAATGCCTACTGTGAAAGGATGATTTTATTTTTTAAAAAGAAAGAAAGAAAGAAATCTAAAAAAGATTTCTCCTTGTTATACTTTTGATGGCAGCATAAATAATGGTAGGAAATTTAAATTAAAGTGTGATTCTCTGGTGTAATCTCAGTCACCCCCCAAAAAAACCCCAATTTGCTTTATGTGGACTAGCATTTGGGAAGATTTCAAACGGGCATGTACTGAACTCATTCCAGAGGAATGCATAGGAATAGATAATCCCTGCCATAAAGGAGATGGAGAAGCTGAGAACTTGTTCTCATACTTTTGCCAAACAAAAAAGAAAGAATATATATTATCTTGTTGATGTTTTAAAGCTATCTATCTGCAGCAATGTTTTACAGTCTCCATTCAAATTCCTGAGTCACAGAAGGCAATGGTCCCTTCACCCTTGCTGTGAGAAGACAAGTCAGCTTTGAATGAATTCAGAAATAATTCCATTTCCTGTTATAAAATGGCCAGGACTCCATCTTGAAGGGATTTTTTGTTCAGATAGATCAGACCACTTACAGAAGTCTTGGTTTGTTTTAGCCTCCTGCGTGGCTCCTAGAAGAGCCATTCAGAAGACTGACCTCATCAAATCCAGACTAAATTGTGGCTGCTGACCTACTTACATAGGTATAATTTTTTGGGGTGGTAAGATTTACATTCCTCAAGGTAACGTTTATAGGTGAAAGCATAACCCCAAAATACAAGTTAAATGCATAAGGATTATTATTTGTATGTTGTCTTTCCTCAGTAACTCAAAGTACTTGAAGTTTTGAAAGAAAGCAGGCTTGATGCTAATAACATGTGACAATGCAAGTGAAATTTGAAGTAGTGTCCTCCAGAAGTGTGGCAAAAAAATCAGTGAAGACATTGGTTTTCGCAGAATCACAGAATCTCAGGGATTGGAAGGGACCTTGAAAGATCATCTAGTCCAACCCCCCTGCCGGAGCAGGAACACCTAGAGCAGATCACACAGGAACGCCTCCAGGCGAGTTTTGAATGTCTCCAGAGAAGGAGACTCCACAACCTCCCTGGGCAGCCCCTGCCAGTGCTCTGTCAACCTCATTCATATTTAAACTCTTCTAAAAGGAAAGCCGTCTTCCTGCTTTAAGACAATTAGCTTTCCATGGACAGGTCTTCCTGAGTCATTGCATCATTCTCTGGTACTTTTGTGCAAACTCACTATAGCAACTTTTTCTATTCTGGTGCTGGCTTAATAAAAGTGTTGAGAGGTACAGTATTGGATTCTGGGGACTTTTCATCAGTTTGAAAGTAATACATCAGTAATGACCCCAGTGCCTTTGTCCTTTTCTCACATTGTGTCCATTGACTTTTGGAAAGGACCCAGAGGATGCTTTGCCAATAATGTACTACAGTAAATACCTGAATGATTTCAGTACATCTTGTATTGTCGGATTTTTCTCTGATGGCTTAGATTTTATTAATTAGGAGTTTAAAGGACAGCAAGAGAAGCACAGAAGGAGAATAGTAGTACTGGCAACAGAACATATACATAATGTTTTTGAAGAGTGATGGCTAGGGCTTAATGGTTTAGCTAATAATAGCTAACCATTTTTAATTAGTGGGAGAAATTAAATTGAATTTTTTTTAATACACCCCCTTTGTCAGGGAGTAGGCCATAGGATGAGGGGTAATGGTTTTAAATTGAAAGAGGGGAGATTTAGATTAGATATCAGGAAGAAATTCTTTCCAGTGAGGATGGTGAGACACTGAAACAGGTTGCCCAGAGAAGCTGTGACTGCCCCATCCCTGGAGGGGTTCAAGGCCAGGCTGGATGTGGCTTGGGGCCTCCTTGGTCTTGTGGGAGCTGTTCCTACCCATGGCAGGGGGGTTGGAATTCCATGATTTTTAATGTCCATTCCAACTCTAACCATTCTATGATTCTGTGAAATATGCATTTAAAGCGTGGCTGGATGCTTTAAGGGGAGCCTTGTGTAGGAAAGATCAGAGATGATGTGAATGCAATGCTGATGTTTGAGCACTGTGGGTGACTGAACAGGTGCAAAGAATCTATTTTGAAAGGTTTAAAATACTGCCCCTTACTTGGAGGTCTTCCATTGTGCCCAGCAGAGACACAGTGACTGGTTGTGAATACTCTTCTACGCTGTTCTGGTAACAAAGTGAAATAGCTTGAAGTCTTCACCATGATTTTATTTTATAGTCCAGTGGATTTAAACAGATGTGCGGTCAGTAGTTATGCCTCCCATGAGGGCTAGTGACCTCTTAATCTCTGCCTGTGTCACTTATGACCATGCATTGAAATGGTTTGACTGCACAGAATAAGGATTCTTTTAATATAATAGTCACACATAAAAATAAACCGATATTAAGAAGTCCCTATTTAAATATACTAACATCTTTGCCAATAAAATCTACGTTACGGCTAGATGTAAAGCAAGTGTAAACTTCCATTATTGTTAGGAACTGTATTTAAAAAAAACATATGGAGGTTTATGGGAATCAGCTGCTCAGGAAAAAGTGCATATGCTCCTAGTGCTGTTTGCCTCCTGAGTCTTCACTTGAAATCAAGATATTACCCTGATCATAATATGAATTTGTTGCTATAACCCGAGGCTTGAATCCCTACATACGATGGAGCATAAGCACATGTCACTTTTTTTTGTAGATACCAGCTCATGGATCAAGAACCTTAAGTCCAAGCCTTAGGTCATTATGTTTTAATGGTGTTAGGTGTTCTTACCCCTCAAGATGTGTCTAAGAGCCAGCAAAATCAGGGAGATCAAGGCTAAGCTGCGTTTGAACTCCCTTAACTGCCCACTTCCTTTCTAGCTGGGAACTGTCTGTCACTCACAGTAAAGTACCCTCAGTGTCTTTTATAGGTGGGGTATGAGGTCCAGGTTTTCAGGAGTACAGAGACGCTATTGTGTCCAAAGCCATTGAGGAGCTAGTTCAAAATCAATGATAAGTATTCAAATCACTCCATATCCAACGTGTTAGGGAAGGAGTCTTAAAAGGCAAGGATAACCATGCACCTTTGGAGGTTACCTTTTGGCCTGTGGCACTTGTGAAGGTTTAGAGGTGACAAAGCAGCTGTTGCCTACAACTCCTTGGACCACCACTGCTCTTCATGCATCATTTTCTCCATGAGTCAGTGCTGCCACTTAGCTTTATTCAGATGAGAGATTAGGAGTAGTTTGAAGAAACAGAGAAGCACTTGTAATATCTATTAAAGTTTTCCAGTTTTGTTGACCTGTATCACTTTAGTTTGAGGCCTGTGTTAAATGCAAGTTATTCTTTTCTTTCTCTTCTCCAGCCAGTCCAAAATCAGGTACTCGGGCTGGTACCTCCTTTTGTAGATAGGGTAGTGCTGAATCAGTATGAGCATTGTGCCTGTATTCATTTTCAGGTGGAAATTTTCAGTCTTCTTTTGTACTCTGCAGGGTAGATTTTAACTAGATATCTGGTAGAAATTCTTAGTGTGAGGGTGGTGAGGCACTGGAACAGATTCCCCAAGGAAGTTGTGAATGTCCCATCCCTGGAAATGTTCAAGGCTAGGCTGGATGGGGCTTTGAGCAACCTGGTCTAGTGGTTATAGGTGTCCCTGCCCATGGCAGGGGGCTTGGAACTCTATGTTCTTTAAGATCCTTTCCAATCTTGAGCATTCTATGATTCTATGATTTCTGGAAAAGTCATTTTTCCAAAAATATGCTAAGAAACATTAAACCCACCAGTGGGAGAGAATAAGGTGAATGGACCAGGAAAAATAGTTGCTCTTTTCCTTTCCTATATGGATGAGAGAGAAAACAATTTGGTAGGAAGACGAGGGTGCTGTAATAATGGAAATACAGTCTTCATTTTCACAAACTGTAGCCTACCTAGGAAATGTTCTAGTGGGAGAAAGTCACTATATTATAGACAGCCTGTTCTAGCCATGGCTTGCTGGGCCTTTTGTGATATATCAATGTACAAACTGTTTTGTGTGATCAGCTTGTCTTTTAATTGAAAACAAAATTCAACTAGAAAATGCATCTGTTATTTAAATGGGGAAGGCAAGTAACCATAGCAGGGTTTAAGGCTAAAAAGGGGCAGTTTCATCCTTGAGCATCACAGAGCTTTACTCAGCTTTACACATCATATAAAGACACAGTGTGGGAACACACCTTAGCCTATTTGAAGTATGAAACTAATTCAAAAAATCTTAAGGAAGTGCTTTGTTCAAGAGCACAAGGGAAACCTGTTTACCCAAAATAAGGTTTAGCAATAAAGCAAGCAGCTGGGAAATGGAAGTCACTTTTACCCAGGTCCATTGTTACACCATGGGTTTCTCAGTTACATTGCTATAACATTGAAATAACTTATTATTAGTAGAATACAAGGTTTTCTACCTATCTGATTTTTACAAATATAACATCCTAAGGTGGCAGACAACAGAATTTTGAATTCTACAGTCTTGTGGGTTTGGTACGTATGAAGTACAAGGCAGCTTACATGGTTTTAATGGTTGTATCCATAAATCATCACCTAGCATTTCAAGTCATATTTGATCTTTTTGCAATAGCATCAGCCTGTGCAAGTGAATCTTTGCAAACCTTTTGTAAGGTTTGGGTCATAACTGTCAGCTGAAGTGGCCTGTTTACATTTGTACCTGTTGAACTGCGAGGATCTGCCAGCACCTGGAGTTCCAGGTTATGTGAGCAGTTTCCTACTTGCAGGAGTCCTACCAGGTAACACGTGCTGTCTTTAAGAAGATCAATACTATTCCTCACTTGCAATACAAAACGATCTGTTAAGGAGCCCTTGGGCTAATCAAAAAGCAAGTCAAAGCCAGGCCTATTCTGCAAAGAGGCTGGGGATTATTGAAATTTTATGATCCCAATGTAATTGAATCTGAGAAATGCTGTGAAAGTTGTTTTTACTGCCATAATGTGTAAGAAGGGAATTGAATATAAAGAAACTTGGTAATGATAATGAACTCTCTTTTTTTAGTGTTTTTAAATTAAAAAAAACAGAGTTAATAATGGATAGGGAAAAATAGAAACAGTATTAAAGCCAAATGCAGTGAGTTCTCAGTGCAGTAACATGGCTCTCACAACAGTCCTTAGAAAAAAATTGGAAGCTAATTCGTGATGAGGGTCTTGCTGTGATGGATAAAAAAAGAAGCCTCTTCCTGCCTGAAGATGAGAATCTACGAGAAAAAGGAGACTGGAGCCAGTTTACCCTATGGCAACAAGGTAAAACATTTTGTATTTCCTCTCTTTCCCCAAATTCACTTTCTCAGATTTATACAGTGTCATAAGGAGTAGCCGCACAGGTTTTTTTCCAGAGCTGTTTTTATGATCACTGAATCTGAAGAAAAAAGGAACTGGTAAAATAGTGTCTGGAACCCCTGTGACAGTGAGTAAGAGTTCTTTATTCTACGCCATGTTGTCCCCAAGCACTTCTAAGAATCCCTTGAGGGTAATACTCCTCTTCTGGCAAGGCTGTCAACGTTTTGCATGGCAGTGTGTAGCACAGATCAGCCTGAGGGAAGACGGGAACGTGGGAGAAGGCACGAGATCTATCATCCAGAAACAGTACGAGCAAAAGAGTGTGAGCTTCAATAAGCCTGCTGCCCTCTCCCTGAGCTCTGCACTGGGAGGCACGACTATTGGAATGGCCTTAAATCCTTACAGGAGTCTGCATAGGAAAGAGTAAAGTACTGTAAAATAAAACATTAAAAGCAGCTTACATCAGAATGTGATCTGCTGTTGAAACGGTATGATGTTGGTGGCATTTTTCATTTTTTCTTTCTGTGCAGCTTCATTAATGATTATACTTGTAGAATCATGTTTAAAACTTGGTAGGAAGCCTGCTGTTCACAAATAATTTAAGAACAAAGATGTTGCAGGCTGCTCTGATATTACAATGTGCTAGTAATTCTGATTTGTAATGTGTAGAATGGGAATAATAATATTTATTTTATAATAATATTTGCCTGTCTTTCAGCCTCAGCTCTTTGAAAGCTTTGTTGCTCTTCTGCAAAGCAGAAAACATGGAAGTATTTGTTCATTGCTCTTACCAATGCTCTATCCATATTTTTCACTAGGAAGAAAAAATGAGAATGCTTGTAAAAGTGTCCCGAAAACGTGCGCTTTATTGGAAAGATTCCCGGAAGCCACTGGCTGCAGAAGAGGGCAGGTACCTACCAAATTTCTTCATTTATTGCAAATGTGTAATGCTGGGAGCAGGTGATTGTGAGGAATGTGTAGAGGGGGATGCGTGACCTTGGTGTATTTAATGATGCATCAAGCACTCAATGAATTTAACAGTAAAAATATGGCCAGTGTTAGCCCTCAGCAGATAGAAGGTGAAATATGTTATCTGTAGCCTTTCTGTGGACTCTTTAGTTGAGCTGTTTTACCTTGTGTTTACTGGAAGCTCAGGGTAGGTAAGTAGTCATTTGCCATGGGTGGTTCAACCAGTAACGACTTATTAAACCTTAGCCCCAAGTGACCCGGTCTGACTCGCAGCTAACGCTGCTTTGAGCAGGAGGTTGGGTTAGGTCATTTCTAACCTGAAAATTCTTTCCTGGTCTGAACATAACTGTACAAGACTAATCCAGTGAGCCAGATTCTCTCTGTGATAAACATCATCAATCTACCCCACCCTGGTCACATTAGACAGAGGAGAATCGCTTCATGGAAGCCACACAACAGGACTGCTGTTACGTGCTTCTTTGCTAAAGATAAGGAAGGAAATTTTACATCCATAAGCTGTGATCCTGGGTGCCAACAAGGTGGTTTTTTTCAAGTACCTGGTCTGCACTGCATATTTGGCTACAAATGAACCTCATTAAATCTTGCAGTAGACTTACATGGTATGGATCAATACGTACGCAGCTGAATGAATGGCCCGACACAGATATCATGTGGTTCTGTGGGGCAGAATTTTGAATTGTGGTGTTGGGTTTTTTTTCAACTTAGTATATTTAACTGTAATGACTACATGACAATAACCTTCACGTTGGAAAAATAAGGATACAAAAGTTGGAAAACAGAGTGTTAGCATAATCCTAATTCAGAGCCTCGAGAGCAGGCATTTGGCTTTTTCACCAGACTCTTGCTTTTGATGTGCAGAAGCACATTAGGTGGCTGCTGCCAAGGGAAAGAACAAGGCTGTTGTTTCTTCCATTTGTTGCAAAGGCTGGTTGTAGTGAATGTAACTGATGAGAGAGGTCATCACACTCGGTGTGGCTGACAGCAAGAAAACTGCTTTCTGTGGCATCTGTAGCCAAAATGGATCTATCCCAGAGAACAAATTCTCTTTGAGAGCTACTATTATGCTCATCATTTTTTGGCACTCAGCGTGTTATCACCAGGACATGGTTTGCAGAAACATTGTGTATTCACGGCTATAGCTGTAGCCATGTGTTTTGAACATGTAAAACATAAAATAATCTGAAAAACAGTGCTTTAGAAGTCTTAAGTTTTGCATCCAGTATTCATGGGATCATGGAATTGTCAGGGCTGGAAGGGACCTCTAGAGATCATCTAGACCAACTCCCCTGCTAAAGCAGGGTTGCCCAGAGCACATCACTCAGGACTGCATCTAGGCAGGTTTTGAAGGTCTTCAGAGAAGGGGACTCCATTATGGTATGCCTAGGACAATTTTGGTCTTATGCCTCAGATTCTTACTAGTAAATTAAATGTAAAGTTTCACCTAATCTCTACCACATACTGAAGTGCCTGGAAACAACAGGAGCAAACGTAATCAGGAAATTAGGGATTTTGTGGTAGATAGACCATTTGGATGCTTTGGGCATCTCGTGTATTGACAAAGATAAAAGAAATGTAAAATAATCAACTGCCTGCTCAGTGCTGCAGAGAGACTGTGTAGAACAATAGCAAGTGATCATATTATTAAAAATTATATCATTCTTTTAAAAAATAGTAGTAAACTAAAAGTGGCATATAGACAGTTTTAATTCTGGGCACTTTTTAACACTTTGGAGTTTTACATTACAACCTTAGTACAATTCATTGGTGGTTCAGGACCATGACCTGTGTGGACAAGTAACATACACAACAATTAATCATTCCCCAGTGCTGGTATATTAGCATTTAGAACACCGTTTCTCAGGGATACTATTAATTATCCTGCAAAGTCAGTCATTTGCATTGCACTAGGTTCTAACAAATTAACGCATCACAAAGTCGCAGAGGTGATGGGTTTGGAGCCTCTGTGTTCACCACAGTCACTGGAGCTCATCACTTTCCATCCTAAGAAACTGTTGGTCAGCTGAAACCTCAGATGGTGGGAAGGGCTAAGACATTAGACACACACTGTCATCTGCTGATTTTGTTACAGTTGGAGAGCGAGCAATACCTTAAGCCTTAGGATTTATCAGTCACCTTATCCCAGCCTGATGTGCAGATTCTTCAGTTGAAAAGACACTTCTCACCACTATCGTGCGTTATTCACACTTCCTGTTCACTGCATTGCTGTAGAATCACAGAAGGGTTGAGCTGGGAAGGGACATCTGGAGATAACCTGGTCCAATCTGTTGCTCAAAGCATGGTGAACTAGAGCAGGTTGCTCAGGACGGTGTCCAGTTAGGTTTTGAATGCCTCTGAGAACAGAGACTCAACAGCCTCTCTGGGGAACATGTTCCAGTGTACAGCAAAAATGTTTTTTTCTATGTATAAATGGAATTTCCTGTATTCAAATTCTGTCCATTGCCTCTTTGCCTTTCACTGGATACTGTTGAGAAGAACCTGCCTTCGTCTTCTTCACTCCTTCCATCAGGTATTTATATATGTTGATAAGATTCCCCTGAGCCTTCTCTTCATGCTGAGCAGTAGTCCAAGCTCTGTCCACTTCCCTTTGTATGTCGGTGCTCCAATCCCTTAACCATCTTCATAGCCCTTCACTAGAGGTGCTCCAGTATGTCCATGTCTTTCTCACAGTAGGTAGCACAAAACTGGATACCGCACTCAAGGTGTCTTACCAACTCTGAGTAGAGGGGAAGGGTCACGTCCCACAACCTGCTGCCCAACCTCTCCCTAATATAGCCCTGGAGGCTGTTGATCTTTGCTGCAAGGGCACATTGCTGGCTCATGTTCAAATTGTTGTCTGTGAGGACCCCACGGTCTTTTGCTAAGAGGTTGCTTTCCAGAAAGCTGTCCACCAGCTTGTATTGGCACATGGGGTTATTCCATCCAAGTGCAGAACTTTGCATTTCTCTTTGCTGGACATCTTAAGGTTTTTGTTTGCTCCTTTCTCCAGCCTGCCAAGGTTCATATGAATGGCATAATGGTAAAATAATAATGTAGTGTATCAACCATTCCTCTCCAATTTTCTACCATCTGCAAACCTGCTGAGGGGGGTGCACTCTGTCACATCATCTGAGTCATTTGTGGAGCTATTAAACAGCGTTGGACCCAATACTGAGGCCTGAGGTACACCTGTGATGAGTGGCCTCCATCTGGACTTTGTGCCTCTGATCACATTTCTCTTGAGTGTGGCTGAGCTGCCAGTTTTCAATCCACCTCACTGTCAACTTACCTGGTTTCTATTTCATCGGTTTGTCAATGAGGATGTTTATGGTTGTGTGGTGTTGAAAGTTTTACTCAAGTTGAGGTTAAGCAATATCCACTAATCTCCCAAGCTAGACATCTCATCACAGAAAGCTGGACAAGTACAATTTTCCATTCATAAATCCATACTGGTTGCTCCCAGTCACTTTGTTTTCCTTCATGTGTTTGGAAATGATGTCCAGGATTATTTGCTCCATCACCTTCCCAGGGACTGAGGTGAGGCTGAATAGCCTATAGCCTACATATATATATATCTTTCATCCTCAGATCCTCCTCCTTGCCTTTCTTCAAAATAGGAACAACATTTGCTTTCTACTAGTCCTCAGGGACTTCTACGGGTTGTCATGAGCTCTCAAAGATTATTGAGCGTGGATTCACATCATCCAGCTCTCTCAGCACTCATGAGTGGATCCCATCAGGACCCATGGACCAGTTTGCTGTCCCCTAACCCATTCCTTCTCCATTGAGGGTAAGTTTTCTTTGCTCCAGTCTTTTCCACAAATATCAGGTGCCTAAGATTCCTGAAGGTCAGTCATACCAGTAAGGACTGAGGCAAAGAAGGCATATAGTGCCTCAGCCTTTTCCATGTACCTTGTCATCAGATCTCCTGCTACATTTAGCAGCAGGCCCACGTTTTCCCTAGACTTCCTTTTACTGCAGATGTGTTTGTAGAAACATTTCTTGTTACCCTTCACTTCCATCCCCAGATTCAATACCATGAGAGCTTTGCACCCACACACTCAGAGAGTATTCCTGGGTGACCTGCCCCTGCTTCCGCCAATTATGATTCCTTTTCATGTATCAATTTTGTCTGCGTCTCCATGATTCCTCCACATGGAGATGAACCATTCTTGAGCTGGCACAAGGTCATCCTTGAAAATCAACCAGCTGCTCTAGACCCCTCTTCTCTCCAGCACGTTATCTCATGGGATTTTTTTCCCCAAAAGATCCCTGAATAAACCAAAGTCTGCTCTCCTAAAGCTGTGGGCAGTAATCCTGGTTTTTGTCTTTCTCCTTTCTCTCATAATCCTGAATTCCACCATCTCATGGTTGCTCCAGCCAAAGCTGACAGTGACCATCACAACCCAGTTGTCATCTGAGAGGGCTTGATCAGTCTGGCTAAGAGAGGCCTTGTGTTTCCTGTGGTCCATCCCTTTAAAAGATTGAGTGTCTGTAAGTCTTTCTATAGGAAAGAAGATATTTTTCTGGTTGTAGATAGGAGATAATTATTTTCAGGTTGAAATATGAATAGTGATTTTTTTAAATAAAATTTAAAATATGCATTTTTAAGCACACACATGCACCCCACAAGACATGGGTTTTGTAGTACTGAAAGCCTTTAGGACCTGAGAAATCACAATTGTTGCCGAGACTCTCACAAAAGGTGACATTGTACTTTTGGCCCATCATCAAGGGTAAGACGTAATGAAGTCCTGAACTCCTAGCAATATGGCTGTGAAGCTGAACGTGTTGAAGGCCCTTTCTCTCTCTTCTTGCAGATCAAGTATTCTATCATGCACCCAGGGACTCATGTCTGGCCCCACACGGGGCCCACCAATTGTCGGCTAAGGATGCATTTGGGCTTGGTGATACCTAAGGAAGGCTGCAGAATTCGGTGCGCCCAAGAGAACAGGTATGGTTTGGGATTTTGGGGATTTTCTTCCACCCTCCTCAAGGCTGAAGAATGGGTGGGACTGCATGTAATAAAATAAAAGAGAAAAAAAAAAAAAGGAAAAAGAAAATGTGTTTTACTGATCAGAAGGTATAAAATACTTCATCAAACAGGCAATTTGCACCCTAACTCTCAGTACAAACATGTAAATAGCATTTGTCAAACAACGCCAGAAGAATCTTGAGAGACAAAGCTGTTCTTCTCTGATGTAGTATGGGAATAACAGGAAGTTTAGTCCATGAAGTCTCTCTGTGTTTTGTTTTGTAATGCCAATCTAATATGTTTGCCAGCAGAGTTCCTCTATTTGTCTTTTGGTTTGATTCTTTTTGTTTGGCATAGAACTCTTTGCTTATTCATCAAAAGCTGAGACTAAGCTTTACCTCCCTTTCCATCACCATAACAGAATGCTCCGGTATTTCTGTTCACACCACTGTGTCAACAAAGTAGAGGTTTTGATCTGCTGCCAAGAGAGAAGGTGTCCACAGCTTACCACCCATTATTATCTGGCTGGCACCCTTCTTAGTCATAACCCGAACAGAAGGTGGCATGGAAATGAACTTAATGGTCTGTTACCCCTCAAAATCAAGAGTGCAGAAATGCCTGTTGCTAGAACACTGCAGATCCATCACTTCAGTGCCCAGGCTCCTGAACCTGGCTCAGTCTTGTCATAGAATCATAGAGTGGTTTGGGTTGGAAGGGACCTTAAAGATCATGGAGTTCCAACCCCCCTGCCATGGGCAGGGACACCTCCCACCAGACCAGGTTGCTCAAAGCCCCATCCAGCCTGGCCTTGAACATCTCCAGGGATGGGGCAGCCACAGCTTCTCTGGGCAACCTGTTCCAGTCTCACCACCCTCATGGGAAAGAATTTCTTCCTAATATCTAATCTGCCCTCTTTCTGTTTTAAGCCATTACCACTCATTCTGTAGCTCCACTCCCTGATCAAGGGTCCCTCCCCATCTCTCCTGTAGCCCTTTCAGGTACTGGAAGGGGCTCTAAGGTCTCCCTGAAGCCTTCCATTCTCCAGGCTGAATAACCCCAACTCCCTCAAACTTATGCATCAGACTCACTCACTTGAAATGTAAAACATTCAAGAGCTGGCTTGCAGCCTGTGCTGAAATGTGATAACTTGAGTTGCTTTTGGCAAAAGCTCTACACTTAGAATCAAAGGCAAGATTTTCCAGGAAAGCATTGAAAGTATGCCTACTGATGGCAATGGAAGGGTGGGTTTTTTTACATCCCTTATGTCATCAAAGGGGAGGTGGGTGAAGTACTGTGGAAGGGAAAGGTAGAGGAGCAAATCCTACCTTGAGCATTTTCAGTTTTTCCCGTCCTGGTGGTTCAGAGCAGTGGTAAAGTGGTTTAAAATAGGAGAGCTGGCTCTCAAATATGAAGGTTAGCATACCTTCATTCAGCATCAGGTCTCTGGTCTCCTGTCCCACCAGTGTGTGTATGAGATAGAGGACAGAAATAATGAGAATTTTGTACCTTTTTACCTCTGTGCCACACAGTGTGGGGGCAGCGTTACAAGGCAACTCATCCTTTGATGGACATCAGCTCAGTTTACTACTGTGTTTCACTCCTTCACTTGCAGAATCATAGAATGGTCCAGGCTGGAAGAGACCTCTAGGGTCATCTAGTCTGACCTCCCCGCAGTCAGCAGGGACACCTCCAACTAGGCCAGTTTGCCCAGGGCCTCATTGAGCCTCACCTAGAATAGTCTTTTTGCAGTTGATGGGACCTGTACACCTCACTGGTATTCTGCACAGCTACAGGAATTTTAGGTCGTTGAGCTATTTTGAAGTCCCGGCACTGTAAAGTGTAGAGTACAATGCATAAAAATGGTAGGTAAATAATATCTAGTTATCAAAATTGAACACCTCTGTCAGACAAGGTACTCATGTTCTGAAATGAAGGTGGAGAATTACAGCCTTCTGCAGAATCCAGTCCAATATCTCCTCTGTAATAGGTGACACTAGAGCTGGGCAGGTGAGATAGAAACTACCCCAAAGTGGCTTAGCACCAAGGCAGGATAATGTGGTCCCTCTGGTCCCACTGTGAAGTGTTTCTCACACCATGAAAGCTTCTAGGAAATACTTATTTGCATGCTAATGGTGGGGTTTGTAATCTGTTCAAAAGGGGCTAATAGTTCTGTCAACTTCGTGACTTTTTCTTTGTTGTGCAAAACAGTCCATCCCATTATGATGTAAATGATCGATCCTGGGTTTTAACCTCTGAAGCTACTTCATCTGGGTGCTTGGAGTTTTCATTGTCCGAGCTTCACTTTCAGGCTATTTAGGGCCGGATTTTTCAGGCTTGGTTTAATTAAAAAAATAATATTAATAACCAACACACACCCCCACCAAAACCCAACACCTTCCCACCCCAAAACAACAAAAACACCCCTCCAAAACAAAATAGCCCCAAATAAAACCCAAACCAAATCCCCTGAACCCCCCCCAAACCAACAAATAAACCACACACCCCAAAAAAGTCCCTAAAGTCAGCTTGATTTTTTTTTTAGCCACAGTATAGCATTATAAGTGGTTGACTCCCATTGTCTTGAGTAACACCAGTGTAACTTCAGGGCAGTAGCAGAGACTCGGGGTCTGTGTGACATGAAATATGTTTATTATCAGATAACTGACGTGGTAGCAGAAAAAACACATGATCATGGATGAAACCTGCAGAAGACTTATTATCTGGGCCTTAAAAGCTGATGCCTTTGTGCAAGCCAGTGTGAATTTGTTACTATGTTATGCTTTCTGGTTTATCTCCTCTTGCTTAAAATATATTTAGATGATAATTTCAGTTGAAATGATCCAATTTCCATTTCCATTTCTCCTCAGCACAATCCCATAAATTTTAATGGTTAGTTTTTGCTTTCGTTGAATTAAAAATTAAAATACTGAGAGGACTTGAGAGTCTAAACTTCATTTTCACCCTGTTCTTGAAAAAAGTAAATTGTTTTGGCTGTGAACGAACATGGTTGAATGAGCTAAGCGATCTATTTCCATCTTTGATGGCAAGATCTTTGCTTCCTTACCATTACAGCTCTTCCCTGTTCCTAATTCCCTTTAAGGGCATCCATCCTCATTGACTCCTTCAGCTCCTAAGGGATTAATTAAAAATTAAATTAAAAAATTTTATTATCATTGTAGATAGACTGTAGGAGGAAACACTTCTTTGACCAGTATTGCCTTGACTGACTGTTATTCATCCAGTCTTCACCTGAAGGGGTGTCATCAGGTCCATGCTTTTGTCCTGCTGCAACACGAAATAAATTTGCAGTGAAGAAATACCTCTGCCTGTCTTACAATAGACAAACCATGTCAGACATGACCAGCTGCTGTGCCTGAATACTATAGGTGAGATTGAGGTCTGAGGGGCTGCAACAAACGACCAGCACTATGACTTCTTGAACTGTTGGGACATTCTCACTGATGAGTTGCTGATTTTTCACAGTATCAGAAATGTGCGTTTAACCAGGCGTTAGACCTCTCCTCAAAATTATGAATCCAGATCTCTGCAGGCTGCAGAAGTGTGCCAGCTGAAACTTCTTGAGGTTCAACAAAGCAAATGCAAAGCCCTGCCACTGATAATGGATCAACTTGGGTGATAGAAAGCAGCTTTGAAGAAAAGAACTTAAGGGTCCTTCCTAGGGGATGAGTTGAACACGAGTCATAATGTCACAAGCGTGTCTTGATGAAGGCTAAGCATGCACTGGATTGTTTTGCTAAGAGTCTTTAGGGGCAGCATTTTTTCCCCCTTCTCTTCTGCACTCAAGACACTAATTCTGGAGTACCCTGTCCAGTTTGGGCCTCGTCAGTAGGAAAAAAAATTCATTGATAAACTAGAGGGACTCCAGCAGAGGATGAAAAAGATGATTAGGAGACTGGAGCATGCAATGCATGAGAAGCTCAGGTAGCTGGTTTGGAGTCTGAAAAAGAGAAAGCTAAAGGGGAGCCTAGTTACTGTCTTCAACTACCAGTATTTGACTGAGTGGAAGACAGTGCCAGACTCTTCGGAGGTGTGCAGTTATAGAATGAGAGGCAGTGGACACCAGTGATAGTGAAGGAAATTTCCTCTAGATAGACATTTTTCACACTGAGGTTGGTAAAGCACAGGAAAAGATGGTGGAATGTCCATTGGTTGCAGATATTCAAAAGTTCACTACTCAAGAACCTGAGATATCTCACCTAACCTTGAAGTGGGATATAACTTAGCAGTGAGTCATGGTCTGAGCAGAGGCTTGGGACCAGATGTCCTTCCAGGTTTTCTTCTGACCTAAATTATTCTGTGATTCTATCCTTCATAGAATTGACAGACCCACTGATTCTTCTGAGAGCTAATCTCTCTTCTACCTTGCTTCTTGACATTGCTTTTAAATCTGGTAATTTTGTTAATTTTTCCAGTTATGTGGGTGCGCGAAACGAAGCCACTTGGAATAAATTGTTAGCATCCCTTTTTGTGCCTAACAAAGGTGCAGATCTTGGAAAAGTACCACTGTGCAGAAATGAGCACTGGGTACTTGGTGAGCAGAGGGGCTTTAAGTTACATGGCCTCATCCTTCTGGTCTAGCTTTAATGTTATATTTAAGCCAATGTACATCGTGGCATCACAACCTTCCCCTGAAGATAAGTCTTTAGGCTCTGTGCTTTGAATGGATTTACGGGAAGAGACTGAACACCCCTGAAATTTTAAGCACAAGCCGGGCCTCTTTCTGTTGTTCTGATTTTTAGAAAAAGAAGGCTGATTTCACGTCATTTCTTTTCAAGCCATATGACCATATTACTAGTCATGCCCTCAGTTTCCATCTCCCATTATGTATGTGTCTGACTAGAAAAGGAGCAAAGTTGATTGCCAAACCATTATGATATATGCTCTGTGCTTACTGGATTCAGCTCATTAAAAGTATATAAATAACAAATCGTAAATGTCTGAATGTGTGCGTGGGCGTAACTAGGCAGAGTGAAAGGAACAATTCCTCAGTAATATGAAGATCTATTGATCTTTCTGTAGTTTATTTCAGTTCAAACTCTGATACTCCAGTCCCTATACTGGGTAGTAAAATCCTGACTGTGAAATACATACTGTTTTAATCATCCCCATGTGTCAAAAAGCATCTTCAGAGCTGATACACAGCTTGCCTGCTCCACGGCCCTTCAAACACTACACTAAAGCGTGTTCTCTGGTTTTTCTTGTGTTGCAGAACCTGGGAAGAAGGGAAAGTTCTCATTTTTGATGACTCTTTCGAACACGAAGTGTGGCAGGATGCCGAAAATTATCGCCTGATATTCATTGTGGATGTGTGGCACCCTGAGCTATCGGCACAACAGAGACGCACCCTTCCCGCTATTTAAGGGGAGCGGAGGAGCTTTAACTCCTTTGGAGTATGCCAGTAATTTATCCAGCATACAAAGAATACTAGCGTTATAAGGGTTAGAAGAGATCAAGACAGCATTCTACAATCACAGAGGACTTGATTAAAACAAAACAAAAAAAGGAAAAAAAGAACTAAAAAAAAAAAAAGCCATATTTTGTTTCATACTGACACAGCACTGATACACGTAGTGTTTTTCTGGCTGCAAATCGTGTTGGCCAAAGAGCAATAGGTCTGGATTTTCAAAACTGAGGAATGTGCAGATGTTTTTGCCATGCCTGTATTATGGGTGCAAGACCAGCCAGCCGGTCACCTGCCCGGCCGCGTCCGGGCACCAGACTTGCAATTCTGTGCCCAGGAAATACTTCCCGGGTTTTGATCTGGGAAGCAACCTGTAAGATATTTACAAACATATGCACACAACTGACTTTGAAAATCAGCATGCAGCTGTGATGTTAGCTGCTTTAGGTGAAGAACATCAACCCCTGTTATCAACTATAGATAATGTGAATGAGTTACGTGTCGTTTGTATTTTTTCTACCTGAGTAACTGTATTTTTCTAGCGTAATTATGAACAAATCTTCTTTAATCAACCACTATTTTTTATAAAAGCAATATATATGTAAGTGCATCTCTAGCTATCCACAGGAGTAGAACACTATATATGAACACAGTTTCGTTTTGCCAGCTGTGGCCTTCTCTTGCCTTCCTGGAAATGCAAACAGAAACTTGCATAATCAGCTACTTAGTGAAGCTTTGTTCTTCTAAAACAAAATAATTCTCTTAGCAGGCAACCTTCAGTTTGGTAATGTGATTTTGGAAGACACTAAGCAAATGTGACATCTGGAGGCTCAGAGCTTAAAGCGCGTGACAGTCCTTAGGATTACATAGTGAACTACTGTTTTTCCTATTGTTGAAAAAGCTTGTGTTGTGATATCCATTTTCTGCCCTGCAAGAGCCTGGGGCACCTCCTTCCAGGGTCTCCTTCTAGGCTGCCCTTGGGTGGTCATTCAACAGAAAGAAAAAAATAATGTGCTTTGAGCAGAAGGACAAGGTCTAACTTTCCTGCCAGAGTGCGGAGCAGACAAAGAGCTTCAGGTTATTAATTTGTATTAACTTCTGCTGCTGGTGTCCTACAGAGTGCTAGAATGATCGTTTAATTGACCTAATGGCATTTCCCTTGTCTTGAAATGACATAACACTGAAGCAGTCTCATCCAAGTACTGTTTACAGTACTCTCTGAGTCTGCCACCCAGAATTTACTGCGTGGTAAAAGGACCTGTTTTCAAGAAGGAAAACTAGTTGGATGTTTAAGCAGTTGGCTGGTCTTCTGGGCCTGTACTGTTTAATGGCAGATGGAGGGTGCAGGACCCTTCGTCGTTAACTTCTCAGAACACTAACAGGGAAGCGAGACCTGAGGTTGCACTGATAACGGTTATGGCTGGCCTGGGGAACCAACTGAGTGTAGATCAGTGTGCCAGGATCCCCAGGGCTCGTTGGGAGCAGTGGCATCGATATTGAGGGTTGGGAGAGGCAAACACTAAGCAAGGAGACGTTGAGGTCACTCAGTCTCCACAGCTTTGGCTTGGTTGGCCAAAAGACACCCAACAGTCACCGTATTTGTTTACCGTTGGGTGGCTTTGGCATCATTGTACCGCGGTGTCGTGACTACGTTTACTGTAGCAAGATGCAGCTAAGAGCTTTGCATTCCCATAAACCAAATGCTTTTTGGGGTTTGTATTTTACTGGGTGATTAAATCTCATAATGCCACGTAACACGTGGTCGTTGCACCATGAATTAGTGTAACCGGTTTCTGGAGGTGTGCACTTTAATTTCCCTTTTGGCTATTAAACCGATCAACCCTCTCTGATCAAGAGCCGGTTTTAGACAGCTGCGATAATTAGGTTTTAATGTGTCGTGTGTATCAAAAATAACACTGAGACTACACTCAATATACAAGAAAGTAACGGTTCTTAGTTAATCCTCACGAAATCTGAAAAGATTTATGTGGTTCACACTTGAGAAAATAGAAAACTACTTCTGGGATCTTGAGGAGAATCATGTGCAAAACTGGAAATAAGGTACTCGTTACGGGATGGGGGGGATCATAGTTTAAAAAAAAAATGGGGTTTTGAATCTCCTGGTAGTTTTTTAGTCAGAAATCTGTATTTTGTATCTCTGTAAAGTGATCGAGCAATGCATATTATAAACTATTTTGTAATTCTCTAAAATAAAGACACAGTTTGTAAAGATAGAATCAAGAACTGTTTAAAACCGGAATTTCCGGTTGGGGAATATTTTTATTAATGTTGCATTCTAGTTTCTGCAGCTCAGAGTAAATAGCAAAGGAGTGCTAAGGGCTTTGGAGCTCTATCCATAAAAATCCATGCCGTCCTTTAGGTTTTTTTTTTCTTGTTGTCCCTTTGAAGTCTCCTAGTTTATCTTTTCCGACTGCGATTGGCAAACAGATAAAATTGGCAAATGGGGACACGTAGTCTACCCCAGCTGGGTGTGTGCCAGAGCAGCACTGTGTGTTAAATTGTGTGGTAACATACTGGCCATTTAAACTCTGAAGGGCCTCGGGTGTGACAAGGTGTCTTATCTACAGCTCCTGCCACGGGGAAGCGGATCTCCTCTCTGCCTGCCTGTCAAGGAGCTGGGAGCATGTCTTTTTGTGAGGTACAGTTGTGGGATTAGCTCCTCACACGGGGAGGAAATATAGAGCAAACTGCAGAAATTACACAGTGAAAAAGTGCTTTATTACTTTAAGGTGTTTCTGTTTGCCAACTGGCATTTCAGCTTGAAAAAAGCTTTTCAACAATGGAAGTGCCCACGGAAGAAGGGAATGGAAATGTTTTTAAATGGAGAACCGTTGCAATTTAAATATTATTTTTTTTTTCTTTTGATTTATTCACAGATGAAAATGAAATGGCAGAGAAGGGCAATGTAGTCTCCCGTTTGTAAGGCAGTATGTACTCCTTGTGACGTTAGGAGGTGGATTCCTCCTTGCCTGTAGCTACCTTGCTTGCAAGCACAGGGTCTGTGTAAGACCTCGCAGTTAAATACAGGCACTGTACAGCTATTTACAAGGCATCATACGTATTTATTCTTGTCACAGCTAAAGAAGATAAATAATTCTAATCCTCTGCGAGGTTTAATCCTCCAGGACTAGATTTCAGTGATATTTGCACTTCTTGGGCAGAACAAGTCCCACTTGAATGAACAGTGATTGTAACAGTTCATCACAAAGGTGCAGTGGATGTAAGTGTATTGACAGAGAAAAACCATAAACCAAAGCATTTCTTCATTCATGCTGCAGTGTAATAGCCAACGTCTGCCTTGTTTTGTCTGTTTGGGTGTTTTATGTTCTGCTTTAAGCAAGCTCACTGTGACAGATCCAAATGTCTGTGAATCTTCATGAGCCCAGGGAAGGGAAAGGACTTGTCTCTAGTACCAGAAGTTGATATCCTAGTTGTGGGATGTCAGGGATGTCCCCCTAGCCAGGGGAAAGGGAAAGGAAAAAAATCCCAAAGATAAATGGGCTTAGCAGTCATGTTGGTTTAATGTTCCTGTAAGCTTCTGCTTCTTTATCTGATGCCTTTACTGCCTTCCTGGGACCATCCACTGCCTTAAAGACCTCGCTCTCTGTCGTGGAGGCCAGGCTTTGTGTCAGAGACGCGCTGGTGCAGGAGGCGGTTAGCCCGATTGAGTCTATTTTGTACAAATACTAGTGGGTAAATCCCAGGTGTGTTGATCTGGCAGGGATGACCTTCCTGCCCTGTGTGTGGGCACAAAATATTGCAGGTAAAGGCGGCATTTTGCTAAACCATCTGTCTGGGCTGACCATGTCGCTGTATCATCACTTCATACGTGATGATGAACATATCATCACTTCAGTGTCTCACTTATGAATTCAGCGGATGTTCCAGAGGCACATTAAAAACTCCTGTGCCTATTGTCATCTCACTTTATTGACCTGGTTTACACTGCTACCTTTGGTATGTTGTTGTCAACCGCTTGTTTTAGTGAATTGTCAATGTATGGCAGTTTGGTTGAAGACCTAAGGGTGTGGTTGTACAGTGGTTGTAACCATTTTTGGAAATAAAGTCACTGCACATGCAATTTGATAATGACTTTTCTTTTATTTCTTTAATCTGATTTCTGTTTCAATGAAGGGATGAGACTCTCTTTGCAGCTAGAGTATATAGAGAAATAACAAACTGATCTTTGGCATTTCAGTTCTCTTATTCTTCCACATTTCCTTCTAGCAAGAGCTTGTACTGAGGCATTAATTCTAAGTTTTTCCTTTTTTCATTTTAACCATGACCTGCCTCTGCAATCAGCATACCCTTCTGGTTCCACCTTTCACTGACTGCAGGGGGGGAAGGGGGCAAATGGCTCTGCAGAGCTTTCATTCGCAATTGTGACCTAAATGAAACAATCTGGATTGAACCATTAATAACCGGTGAATGTGTCCGATGGGTCTCCCTAGCACACACACACACCCCTTCACACACACATCCAATAGGCTCCCGAGTCGTCTGTGGGAAATAAAAAACAACCCACATGGTTAAAATTAAATAATTGCATTTCAGATTGTGCCCACCCGCTGCCCACACAAACTGATTCCACTCAGGTGACAGCTTTATGGGGGCTTCAAATGTTAAGAATAATTTTTGCTAGGTGCTGAAATAAGTGACCCCCTTAGAAGCAGCATGGGTGAGGCAGTCACAAATTGTCGTGTTGAATGGCATTATGCTGGCACTGATTTTTGGTTGGTGGGCTGGGTTTTTTTTCATACAAAATCCTTCTGTAAAGTTTGAGCAATAGATGCTGCTATTTCTGCCCTCTGAGCCAAACTGAACTGCTAATTCCAGGGCAAATTTAAAATTTGAGATGCACTTCTTTAAAACGCACGTAACCTTCGCTTCTGTAAAGCAGAACATTCCTGCTGGTGGCTTCAGGAAAGCTTCTACTGACACACCCTGGTTCCTTTAAACAGAGAATGCAGTCCCATCGTTTCCAGTATTTTAATGTCATAAGTCAAAAAAAAAGAAGAAAGAAAGGAAATTCTGTGTATACGGACAGACTCCTGCGTCAATAGAAATTTCTCAGGTTTTGCTGGATGTCGGCTGCGCGGACAGATGGCTGGTGACAGTTGTTACTCGGTCAAGAAACATGAAGGACTTGTTCTCAAGCAAAACACATGTGTGTGTGTGTGTTGGTGCGTGTGTGGGGTGTGCTCTGTGGGTTTCTGCTACGGTGGAAGTCTGTTCATGTATCTGCGGGTGTTCAGTGCGTGGGAGCTCAGTCCAGAGCCAGCAGCGGTTGGGTGTTCTCGCTTTCCCCCTGGTCTTCGTGCTTCAGTGTGCCAGCTTCCACCACGGACTGGGACCTGGAAACAAGAAGACACACATGCTAAGGAAGGGTGCTGCAGGACCACTCGTCTCCCTGGAGTCCCTTAGTGTCATTTCTTGACTTTTTGCTTCTGTCTGTTTTCATAGAATCATAGAATGGTTAGAGTTGGAAGGGTCATCAGGTTCCAACCCCCCTGCCATGGCCAGGGACACCTTCCACTAGACCAAGGAGGGTCAAAGCCCCATCCAGCCTGGCCTTGAACACTTCCAGGGGTGGGACAGCCACAGCTTCTCTGGACAACCTGTTCCAGTGTCTCACCACCCTCACAGCAAAGAAATTCTTTCTGGTATCTAATCTGACTTAGCTTTTTTTATGATATTTCGTATCACCTCTTTTGGTAAGAATCATTAATAAATTGCATCCTTTGGCACTGCAGCACTTGATCAGGACTGAATATCATGACTGTGAATAACTTGTATGATTCTTTTTTTTAATGCCTGGAGCTCTCATTAAAGGATAATAAAAAATTTTCATTAAAAAAAAAACCTCCAAAGAGAGATAAGAAAAACTGGATGCTCAATGGGAAGATCTTATGCCAAAATTTTTATAGAAAATATGTTTGCTCAAATGTTTTCTTTGTATATTTTTTACAGTAATGTGACATGCCTAATGGTTATGGCTGCATTTTAATATATAAAAGCAGCTGATTCAGGAGATTATGCAAAATGGCAGTTTACATATTTCTGGTATGTGGCAGGAAAAACTAATCATGTGCCTTTGAAACTGGTACAGAATGGATTCAAATCCCAGCAGCAACAGGATATAATTTTCTTTTCTGGACTACCAGATTAAATTTTTTTATTAAATAGTACCTGATTAATACTTGTCCCTGATGTATTCTTTGTTTTTCACCCACTGCTGTACCGTGAATGTAAAAAGTTGCAGATCCATTGTGGTATTTGCCAGCCCACCACAGAAAATTTCTGCTCAAAGTCGAACGTGAAATTTCTCAAAATTTTGCCATTTGAGAGCACTCCTGATTATTGCTGCTGCCATCTCATTTACACCCAAAACAGTTCATGCTTCTGTAACAGCAAGATGCTGCTTTCTCCCCTGTACTGGCACGCAGATGCACTCCAGGTTGGGAGCATCATAATCCCAAACTCTTCCCACGGAGCCAAAATAGCCAGAGCATCGAGTAAACTCATTGCAGCCAACCCGACCTCCCCATTCAAGGTGTCAAAAGACCCAAATGCCATGCCCAGCCCTTCCAACAAACAAGATGTGAGGTCCAGCTGAGAATTTAGTACCTGCCAAGTTCTGCAGCAACAATCTTGTTTCCTTTCCTGCTAGAAGTTCGGACATCTATTTGAAGAGCACAGCAGTAATTTAAGCAATGATCAGCTTTTTCTAAGATGCTAAAATAAAGGACTTGCTCTTTTGTTTGGATCTCCTTTTGCCAAATACATCAACATTTCCATTATTGAAAAAGATGTTTTCAGTTTTGTTTTTACCTTAATTTTTATGTAGGAAGAAAAAAGAAGATTACTCAATTTTCTGCAAGATTCTAAAATAGTTTTTTATATTCCTCCTTTATGGTAAATAGTAAAAATGTAGATGCTCAGAAAAGCATTTTGGCAATATATATGAATGCAGATCATAACCTGCTGTGGTAACTCAACATGAGAGATATATTTTACTGGCTTAGAACATACTGGAATATGTATTCAATAACTGTACTTTATTTAATGATGGAGGAAAGATGATTTACAATAGGCTGCTATTGAAAAGGCAGAAAGCACTTTCAACTGACCGGTAACTGGATTTTTGTGGCCATAGAAATTAATATAAGACAAATACTACTTGAATGAATGCACCCTGTATGTTTTCACCTCGGTTTTGTGTATCCAGCACATATTTGGTTCAAGGAAAGCAGTCGTGTTCTAGGCATGTGCAGGTTTATGCAATATTTAGGTTTTGTACACTGACTCCAGTACTGAACCAAGGATTAAGACTGGTTTCTGCTTTAAAAATACTGTTTTAACTGCATTAACAATTTTTTTTCAGAGGACTTTACAATCACATTTCAAATTTTCAAGTAGAATCCGACCATGGTTCTTGAAAGGTGTTTGGGTGGTTAACTCCACCTGACGCTACCCAAGTCCTTTTGTGCCAACTAGTCCTTGTAATTTACAACCACCTCTCCATTAAGAACAGCAAAACACCCTCTTGCACAGCAGCCTAAATAATTTGGCTGTAAAATGGTAAATGAGCAGCATAGGCTTTGCCTTGTTTGGCAAACTCAGTTTGAGCTTTGGCTCTGTAAAAGCTGCGGTCGCTGTTCTGCCGGTGCCCTGTGGCAAGCAAAAGTTCATGGCACCAGAAAAAAAAAAGTAGTTTTATTTTTTCTGCATTTCAAGTCAATGCCCATAGACTTTTCTAGCCTAAATTTCCAAGGTGAGATGACCTCGCTTAGGAAAGCAAAATCAAAGCGGAGAGGGAAATGAATTCTCAGTCTCGGTCCTGAAGCCTAGATACCATTTGAGTGTGCTCCATTTAAAGTGTCCATCAAACCCCTCACAGTTGTTTTACTATTCAGCAAGAGTATTTGGAAGTCTGAAAAATCAACACTATCCAGCTGTTTCTCCAGCAGGTCAGCCATATATTTCAGATGACAGCACCCCAAAGGTATGTACAGCAGTATGTAAGAGAGCAGACGGCTTCATGTGTGTGGTCATTTTAATGCAACCACCTCAAATTCAGTCAAAAACCATGTAAGAAGATGGCATGCAGACCTTCTAGCTCCACTGATTTTTGGAAGGCTCTTGTCAGAGTCCAGCTGAATCAGCTCACAGTAATTGATGCCTGTTGGGTATCGGGTGTTTTTTCCCATAAAAGGTAAAATAGCAAAATCCCACACTGAGTTAACAGTAACTGCCAGTGTATCGTGCTTGCCTTTAGAGACATCTTGCAGTTCTCTGATCCCTCATTTTATGCTTTTCATCATGGCAGTGCTGCTGTGCTGGTGCCCACAGGAGTGAGAACGTATTACGTTTGTGTTGGACTTCCTCTGAGGGGTTTTTGTGGAGAAAGGAGGAGGGTGGCATGTTTTTTTTCCCCAAATGCAGGAAGTAGATCTCTAGTCCACAGCAGGATCTGCAGGGATGACACTGCACCGCATTTGGCTCTAACCATGGCCCCGTTGCCCATGCACCCTGTCCTGACCAGTGCATCAAGATCTTGCCTCGGTCACATCCCAAATCCAGGGCAGGGGAAAGGCATGAGTGGGAGCTTGTCCTCTCCATTTCCTTTCTCTGCTATAGACTGACTCCTTCACATGCTTTTCTTTCACATGGAAGGAATAGGAGCACCTGCTTGCAACGGGAGTTCTGGGAAGACCCTTAATCCCCTGGGGTGCAATATGTCACCTACCAAAAGGTAAAGCCTAGTCATGGGGACAAATAAAGACTATACTGTAGCAGCAATCAACATTTATTACAGATTCAGTGAGAGCTGCTGAAAAGTATGCAGAATATATCATAGAATCACAGAATTTTCTTGGTTGGAAGGGGCCTTTCAGATCATCAAGTCCAACCATCAACCTAACACCAGCAAAAAACAGCACGAAAACATGTTGCTAAGCACCATGCCTACCCATCTTTTAAATACCTCCAGGGCTGAAGATTCCACTGCTTCCCTGGGCAGCCCATTCCAATGCTTAATAACACCTTCCACTGTAAAAAATTTTCCCTGATACCCAATCTGAACCTCCCCTGGCACAACTTGTCGCCATTTCCTCTTGTCATGTTGCATGTTACTTGGGAGAAAAAAACAACCCCCACCTCACTAAAACCTCCTTTAAGGTAGTTGAAAGAAATTCAGGCCAGGTAATGAAGAAAATTATTTATGTTATATCCAGACAAAAGAAACTCAGGTCAAGTAATGAAAAAGATTTACTTCTCCCACTTTATGAATATTCAATACACTCACATGCACTTGTCATCACCATTCACACTTTTCCTGCTCATCCCCATTTCCTTGCTCACCAAGCACTCTTTTTAGTCCAAGAGCTTCCAGTGTCTTTGCTCAGATACTCCAGACCTTTACTCCTGCCTCATCTTTCAGTTAGCCTTTTTTGCTCCCATCCTGGTGACTCCAGTTCCCAATATCCCAACCACATGAATCACAGCCTCTTCACTTCTGCCTGGCAATAACAGGGAAGAGGGAACCCCTAGAGCAAAGGGTGTCTGTCTTCCTACTCCCCTGTCCTACATCAGAGATTTCCAGTCCTCAGCAAGAACAGCCCTGGCAGAATGACAGTAACCCTGCAGATGTACTATTTGGGCTGGAAAATCACAAACCGCCCCAATGAGAAAAGCCAAAATGTAGGTTGTGGAGCAGCAACAACTTGGCCGGGTGTGTGGGGAGCATCGTGACTCCCATGTTACTCCCCAGCTCTAGGAGCACTTACTCTTCTTTCTTGGAGGGCTCTTTCCTCTCCCAGTGCTCAGGGTAGATAGCGCTGAGCTAGTAAGTGGCTATTTATTTTGCTTTCTTCTAGTGGTTCAGCGTGCGGCTCTGTGGCACGTTTGCTGCATATTATTCCAAGCCTGCTCTGCCTTTGTTAATTCCCTCCTGAGCTTTTCCATGGAGTTCATCAATGCAGCACTTGTGTGCCTCATAAATGCTAATTCATTTACTGCCATAGCATGGCTGTGAGGGTTTGGGGTTTTTTGTTTTGTTGGGGTTTTTTTTTTTTGTTTTCCTTTCCATTTTGCATGTGCAGTGCTGAACTGCCATGAGATTAGAGTCCAAGCATTCCTCGAGTGTGGGGTGCCCAGTTCCCAGGGCTGGGGTTCTGATTTTGCAGGGCGCTCAGTGTTACGTGGCAGCTTGCGTGTTCAAAGCATGTGTCCCAATTGGTTTCTGTTGCAGGTGAGCGTGGAATAGTTCTGGAAATTAGACCCCAAGGTCTACAGCTTGGCAGGCTGAAAATAAGCAATGTACAATCTCACTACCTGTGTGAAGTTTGGTTTAAGAAACTTTCCAGGCTGATGCAGAGGTTTGGGAAAGGGTCGGGGGGAGGGCAAGATCCCCTTCTCCAGGGCTGCACCCAACAGACTTAACCAAAGGATCAGTCCTGGTCTCCATTAGCCCCCCACAACCACCTCATTTGCTTGCCCATCAAGTGTCCTTCTTAGCCCAGCTGCTTAAAGACCGTTATTCCTGCCTCACCTTTCAATCCACCCTGTACCTCCCATCCCACTGAGCCCAGTTCCCAGTAACCCAGCTGAGTTCACTACTGAATCCTTATCTCTCCAGCTCTCCTGCCAGTAGTGGGGAGTTTGCCAAATCCCAGCTCCGTGTCTTGCTATAGCCTGGCCTAGAGCAGGGAAAGTTGTGATTATGAGTAAAATTTGTAATTCCAGAAGCCCTCTGCACCCCATGGCCTAGGCAGGAGATGCACATTGTGGGCGTTGAACCACGAACCCAGGCTGAACAAGTTTATTTATTCTGGGAGGCCAAGCTAAAGCATGAGGCAATCCTTGGGGTCATTAAATGCTAAAATTAAATATGGTTCTACAGAGCACGTGTGAATTCCCTTTTCAAAGGCTTGTAACTCAGCCAGATGTAGGTGGATTTTTCGCAGGGAAGCCAAAGACATAAGCAGTGGAAAAACCATTTGTTTTATTAAGTGTCATGTCTCTAATCTAAACTACTAAACTTTTGGCAAATTTATGGCCAGCTGAAGACATAATTTACAATGCAATATTTTAGGCAGCCTGAGCAGCACCGGTTCTGCCATTCCCCGCCTCCAGCCTGTGTTTGTGTACCCATGCACTGGTGCACTGAGTGCTGCAAATGGGTGAAACTCATGCTGTTGACACCCTCAGAGAGCAACCAATGTCCTGCCCTGCCCCTGGGGACACCCTGCACCAAGCTACCCGTCCCACCCTGTCCTCAGTTCAGCCGTGGCTTTGTAACTCTCATCTCCTCCTTGGCTCCTGAGGGTATTCTGCACCATCTCCCCTGCAGCTTCCCCAGGACCCTCTAACGTGCCAGATCCACTGGCTCCTTTCCATTTCTCTCTGATGTATTAGCAAAATTCCGGTCAAAAGCTATAAAACTGTTCAAGAGCTAATAATCTATGTTACCAGATAATGCGTACATTATGTGATGATATGCACCTCCACGGGACACCTGCTGCACTATCAAGACGTGTCTCATTCATAATCTGGGGTATTGAGGGGGAAGCACTTCTGCAGAAGCATTCAGAAATTCTCTGTTGTTTCAAATAACTCATAATCAAACAGTGAATGTGAGACCTGCACCATCTTTCTCACGTATTATAGAACTATTTTAACTGAAAGCTTGCAGGGAGTATTTCCCTTTGGCCCCAGCACATGTGGAAATGCACCCCAGCCTCAAGCAGAGCAACCCAGGTGCCATCCACGGGCAGTGAGAAGCTTTCACACATTTTCATAATGATTTTTATTTGCTGGTATTTTACTACTTCTGCAGTAAATTGGTGCTGACTGTGAACCAGCATAAAACATGACCCATAAAAGCAGAAACATATGGCAAAGGAACATTAAGGTCACACCAAGGATAACAACTAGAAAGGTCTGTCTTGCACAGCCCAGCTGGGCATATGGAGGAACTGGTCTGAATAAATAAAACCTTACATAAGTCACCCCCATGAATGGCCCCTTTTGGATCTAAAACTGTTCCAGTCAGTGTTAGTGTGTGCCAGTTGTGATACTCTACCCTCTGGGAGCAGGATCCCACTTCTGAGACCCAACAATTAGTTTCAGCAACAAGTTCATTTGAAGATCAGTCCTTTTGAAAGTGCACACATCAGGGGGCATAATGGGCAACCCTAATGTGTACTTTAAATTCCTTTCACTCTAATCTAGGACATAAAAAACCCATATGTTCTGACTCAACAATGTGGGGCAATGCATTCTAGCAATTTTTTCCACTACAATTTTCAAAATGCCTAATACGGGGGCTTTTGATGAACCCCAAAGCAGGTCATTGCATCTTTAGGTGCTCAAGTCCTTGAGGATGAGAGGAAACGGCCTCAAGTTGTGTCAGGGGAGGTTTAGTTTGGATATTAGGAAAAACTTCACCAGAGGTGTTATCAAACATTGGAAGAGGCTGCCCAGGGAAGTGGTTGGGTCACCAACCCTTCAGGTTTTCCAGGACATGTAGCTGTGGTACCTGGAGACATGGTTTAGTGGTGGACTTGGCCATGCTAGGTCAATGGATGGGTTTGATTATATTAAGAGGCTTTTCCAACCTAAATCATTCTATGATTCCATGATCCTACAATTTTCTACTTCACAGCAGGAGAAGGTAATGGTGTCTTGAGGTATGAAATGTACATTTTCACAATTAGCGTGCTTGGCTCTACTTTAAAAGTTTTACCTGTTTTACCTCTGAAGTTCCTGAGTCTCTAACGAGCTTGACGAGGTGATAGCAACCCGTGTCATTCTAGGAATAATTTTTAAGTCCAAATTTGATAAAAGTTATCCTTAATGAAAATTTGATTAAATAAAATAGGTTAAACAGCACAGGTTGTTCACCTAGACCACAGATGTAGCAGTTAGGTGAAAATTTCCTCTCTCTGCAGGGCGATTTTAAATTGCACTAGGCTTTCAGACCTGCTTGCACTGGCAGCAGGTTAAAAGCAAGAGCTCTTTTGATGCCTGAGAGGGCAGAGGAGGAACATTCAGCTCCCAGGCTGTGCATGGTGACCGCACACTGAACAAGCAAAGGCAGAGAACAGTCTTTGTCACTTGGGCTGAAGATCAAGTTCAGACACCAAGAAGTGACCCAGATGCAGCTGCAGAAAGGCAGCTCTTGTAAAAAAAAGCAAGTCACAGGGAGGCAACGTGCTACTGCAGGTTACTTGCTGCTGCTGGACCCAAATGTTAGAGCAGGGTGACACTGGGGACAGAGGAGACTCTTCAAAGAACTGAGCTCCTTCTCATCTTCCCCAGTCACTGAATCTCTCTCTCCAACTGGGGATGCTCTCTCACTGAGGTTAGGTACCCAAATAGCTGCAGGCATGCTTCTCCCACTGTGGCTGGCCAAAAGACTATGCCCTGTGGGCACAGTGATATGCCTCTGACTCTTTAATGCTAGCCTCACCCATCCACCATAACTATTCATTACCTTGCACACCCAGATAAAACCTCCAGCTGTTCCCAAAAACCAACGGCTCATCAACAAAAGCCAGCAGGAGCGCCTCAGGCAAACACTTTGCTTTCCTGTTAGCTCCCTGTTGACTAAAGCAACCCAAAGCCCCTTCCTTCCTGACCACCAGGGCTCGCAGAAGGTTCGGCCACGGCTGAGAGGGAGGGGATTTTTCTTCCCCGTGCTCTGAATTTTCACACCATTTACGCTGCGCTCAAATCCCACAGCTGGTAAGTGACAGGCTCCCTGCCTGGATGCAGGCAGTTCAGGAGAGATGGTCCAGGACCGGGGAAGTGTCTGTTGCTGTTGCTGCTCCCACGGTTATCAAACAAATGAAGCCAAATTCCTGGATTGAACTGACTTTGCTATCACTCTCTTTGCACGTTTATTACCTTGCCCATTTCAGACTTCACTGAGCTGAATCTTAATAAACAGATAGATACACATTCTGAATGAATTTTTGCTATTGTTGCTTATTTCTCCCCCCTCCCCTGGCCATTAAGGCTCATTACGTGGAGTCATCAGCTGTTTTGCTTTGCTTCCCATCTGTTCATACAGTACTTGGGTTCTGGGATTTTTCCCAGGGTGTAAGATAATAGTGCAGATGGGAGTGCAATTTCCACTGTTTTGATTTTGCCCCAGTGGGGGTTCCTGTGGCCACTGGTGGAAAAAATGACAGTTACAATGTTTTTGATTAAAGATTTTCCATATTATAGGAACTTGTCAAATCTCAAGATTTTTGAGATCGTGTTGCTAAATAGAGTTAGTGGCAGTTTTTTTCTAAGAGATTTGTAATCCTTTCCCCATTTACAACACCTCCATTCTCTGAAGCAAATGAGGACTACGATTCCTTTTCAAGAACAAATCTTTTGCAGTTTCAAGTCACAAGAAAAAACAACCCTGCCTGCAGTTGGTAAGCAGGTCACATCCTGCTCCCATTGTTGTTAAGGGGAGGAGAAATTGGAACTTAATGAGACTTTGAGGAGCAAGTCTAGTGTCCTGTGACCACTGGTAATCACCTTATATCAGACCTTTCACTCGTGTATCAATTAGGTTGTCATATTGACCAGCTGTTTCAGTAACTCAATAGCAAACCTACTCCTCTAAACTGCAGCCAAGGTGTACTCTGGTCAGCTTATACCCATTTGATCTCATGCCTAAATTGTCCTTTTTCTCAAATACCCATTCTCTCCTCCCAGTTTTTATTCCCTCCTGTATTTGTAGAGAGCTATCATACCCATTTCAACCTCAGCTCTGAGAGGCCGAACAAACCACTATCTTCCATAGCTTCTTGTGGGAAAAATATGCTCTCAGCTCCCTTCACCCTCCTCACGACTCTCAGGTGAACTTACTTCAATTTATGTGCATCTGCCCTGGTGATGGGAGCCAAAACACTACTGACAGTGCTGAGTCCAGCGTGCAGGCACGAAGCTGCTCCAGCTTCACTTCCTCCTACCGCTGCTTGGTGTCACATCTTCTCCCAGTCTGTATTTTGAGATCTGTTTTAATTTTCAGGTGATGACTTCAGTTTGGCCTCAGGCACATCTTGAAAATGTCCTCTTTCTCCCCCTCTGCATTCATTTTCTAACATAGATTAAGTGGCTCCAAAAGTATTTGGGTCCGTTATTTTCTGATTCTATTTCCTGGCATTTTTCTTTCAGCTCTATAATTTGTTATCTTGATTTCTCAGCATCGCTGCCACTAGAATTGCTAGACACTATATTTGGAGTAGGTTGTGCCCAGGGTGAGCTTCTCTCTAGGTGTGGGATGGCAGAACCACATTTCACAGGGCCACTGCTCTGCAGTGACAGTGCAAGACTCCTAGTTATTCCAGCATTAAGCTCCAAGATGGAGAAAGCTTTAACAGGGCACTGACCCGGCAGTCCTAGGGAGTATGTGCTTGTTTGGCTTCACAGCAAGTGGCCGCAGAGCCAGGAGGGACAACCTGCAACTCTGCACCTTGTCAAGCAGCAGGATGGTGCTCAGGTGGGAGGAACAACCACTGTCCCCAAGCCTCCTGGGTAAATCCACCTCCTGTAAGCACTGCCCTCCTCTGAAGTTATTTACTGGGCAGGTAAACATGCAGTGATATTTGGGACTTCAGAGAGGGGAAGACCCATAACTGTTCAGCAATGTCTTTTATCCTTAAATTGCAGAAATCCAAGAATCACAGAATCTTCATGACTGGAAAAAAACCCTGAGATCATCGAGTCCAACCATACACACACAAAAAATCCCTACTATCTTGGCTATTAGAGAACACCCTGAAGTTACACTTTTCTTAAATACCTCCAGGGGTGTTGACAGTCTTCAGAAGAAGGCTCAGTCTTCATATACCTACCCCTTTCAGAGGAATGTATGTGCTATAGAATGCTTAATCACTTTTTTTTTTAAACCAAACTTTTCAGCACAGAAAAGCTTGCAAAATCATCATGTTTACTCAGGAGTTTAAAGATTTTTTATTCTGTGAGTAGAGGAGGAGGGAAGAGATTTTTAATGGAAGTGCAAAATTGCTTTAATAAGGGAAAAAATGCTATGGCAATTGTGAGGGAATTATATTTAAGATGAAGACTAATGCTAGAAGATCACCTATGCCTGGTGTAAACCCCTCTGGAGTATCCAGGAATCTCAGCCATGGCTTGACACTCTCATTGTGTTAGAGATCTGTGAACCTAAAGAGGTGAGGAGGGGGATATATAAAGACGGGTAAAATTCTCTAGACCTTTTCATAGGCCTTAGATATAAATATGGTCTAATAAATCTAATAAAGCATGCAATTATGCTTTCTAAGCATAGGCTTTTACCTCAAGATAGGCCAAAACATAATTTCAGGGGAAGAAGAATCAAAGCAAGTACTCATAGGGGAAAATCTGCTGAAGGAGTGAACTTTTCACCTCTAACAGCTAGTAATGACTACGGGGTACAAGATCAGATGGTTCACTTAACCGCCGAGTAACGAAATTAGGCTAAAAGTTAGATCTAGTCTGCCCAGGGGCAACATGACAAATTAGATTCATCCACTCGCCATATTTGTATTAATGCACTTTTGTATTAGTGAACAGATTATAAAAGAAGGCTCTGCCTTGAGGCAGAGTTTTCTGGCACCAAACTAATTTTCAAGCTGAGGTTCTCCCCTGAGGGCAAGGTAAGACCCTCCTTTCTCTGTAGCCGAGGACCTGATCCTCAGCAAAGGTTTACCTGTGAACAGCTCTGGCCACTTCGGCGTTTCAGAAACTGCAGGTGTCTTTCTGTAAAGCTGTATAAATTGTACACTTTCAATGTGCATTTTAGTAACAACAGAATATCTATCTAAAATCATCCAGTGTGTTCCACACAACAAAAAAAAATAAAAAATAAAAAAGAAGAAAAAAAAAAGATGTTTTAAAATCAATCGTCTGGGACCGGCTCTGTAAACTCATCCTGGCTCCCAGTATGGGCTGGTGGTCAGTGGTGAGACCTGCTGACCACACAGATGGCCACCTCTCCTCATGCCGTGGCTACTGCAGCCCTGCAATGGCTCGTAGCCCTGCAGCCTCGTGGCCCTGTAAGTCGTGGGACTCACAGCACTCAACATCGGTTGTACGTGGGAGGGTTTCCAGCACGGGGCTTCACTTTGCAGCCATCCCTCTGACCTGGGAGGGAGCTGTGAGTCAATCTGTTTCTTTTTTTCCCTCTGAAGAGGAAAGACAATTTTTTAAAATAAATTGCACGGCGTTATGGCTTGTCTGTATTGTCAGCTTTGATTCTGCTGTGACAAAATGATGGCCGCTCGCTGTCACACAGAGTGACGCCGCGTCTGTGAGCACTGCGCTTGTCAAGTGGCAGCAGAGAGTGGAGGCATCGCTGGGATCCACATGGAAAGCAGTTTTGTGGAGTGTGGTGCAGAGGGGGAGACAAGAGCAGATGTTACACTCCTACAGGAGAGCCAGCCCGGCCACCGCCTCCTGCAGCTGGTGTTGGCTCGGCTGTGCCACCCACCGACCTGTGCCAGGTATCCATCCCTCCTCTCCCATCCCGGCAGTCAGCGCAAATTAGAGAGGATGATACTCTCCAGAGGCATAATTTGAAGCATTCAGAGCTGAACACACAACCATAAGATCTAAAAACAGAGACCTAAAAAGAGCAGCTCTGCTGCCTTAGCAGGGCTGGATAGGGAAAGATGGAGCGGAAGAAGCAGGAGGAGACTAACTAGTCTTCCCTTTAGAGGGCAGTGGTGCTCATCGTACAAAAACTGCGTTTCTGAGGAGGTAAAACCCTTACTGTTATCCACTGGGGTCAACAGCACCGCAGCAGCAACAGAAACCAGCACCCATGTGCCGCTGCTGGCTGCACTACGCCTCACAGAACAGCATCTGATTCTGACATACTTCCTGCAATGCTCTGCACAGGGGCTCATTAATTGCCCCTTATTTTCCTTCACAGTAATCAGACAAACAATTACAGTTTCACAGAGAGGATTCTTTTCTCCTGCCACACAGTGAACGCAGCCCGGGGTGAAGCTCTCCTTTCCATCAACGTTTGCCACGTTACAAACTCTCCCCAAGCCAGAGGAGCCCTTCCTGCTAGATTTATGCCAAACCACGTTGGAAAGTTAAATAGGAGATGGTTTTGAAGGCCATACTAACCTTTTCATGGGTTTGGGTGAGGCCTCCCGCTCCAGGTTGGAGGACGCGTGCTTCACGTGCATGGCGTTGTAGGAGGTGTGGGTGTACTCATTTTCGTCGCTGTAGTCGGGACCAAGTAACGTTCGAGCCCACGTCCCCATGTCGTACGGAGGCAGAGTCCCCCCGAATTCAGAGGGCAGGCATTCAGGGTGTATTAGCTGGTGGAGGCTGTTCAGATTGTTCCCGTGAAGGAAGATCTTTAAGGAAATAAAAAGAAAATTCAAAGTCGACGTCGATTCCTCACTTCATTAAGTACAATAATACCAGCACTAATGAGGTGTGGAGCAGCATTAGTTGACGCTGCAGTTTCAGGTGGGGATTTCTGAAATGCTCAGAGCTGGCTTGGGTGGGCAGGAGCTGGGGGGTGTGTGGAAATTAGCTTTGGGGTGTGTGGCTGTAGAATTAGGCTGTCACCATAAACACTTCTGAAAATCCTGATCCACTTTCTTCTAGCACATGATACTTTCACTTTCTTAAGTATCAGATCAGGGACATGCAAGTCAGGAATAATAACTGATTTTTGCTCCTAGAAGAGGATATAGGCTTGTATGAAGAGCAGTGAGAAGGTAAGGGAGATAGCACAGCTTACTGAAAGAAGGTGTGAAGGTCCTCAATGACTGAGAGGGAAACCCAGTCCTGCACCCTGGGACTGACGTTTCCCAGGGGTCTGTGTTGCCATTTTGGACTGCTTCAGTGACATTTGTCTTTCTAATCTGCTTTCAGGCTGGTACTACCCTGGTCCTGCCTGGTCAGAGACACCCCAGGGTAGACTCTGAGGCCTTCTCAGAGATGGTCCAGTGGTCGTTTGATAGACTGCAGAGGACAAATGCCCAAGGTGACTGTAGGACACCAGTTCACACATGTTTCTTTTCTGCAGCAAACAGCCTTCAGGCATGGGCATTTTTTATAGAAACAAGTGAGTTACCACCATGTGAAAGCAGCCAACTTGCTGAAGGAACAAAATAGGAAATTTTACTGTCATAAAAAGGGTTGAGCTGTGGTTACCCTCACTGCAGGTGACCTCAGCCAGGTCTGATAATCCCTCCACATTGCTAAATCTTTCTGTCCCTCAGCATGTCCCATTAAAATGTATCCACACTTTGTTAGTGATAACAGCTTTCTGGTCCCTGGCTGAGTTATTGATTCCATCCAGACCATTGTAAACTTTTAAGTTTTAATAACAGCAACAATTCTCTGAGGCCATATGAAAAATACAGAAAAAAGAGAATGAAGAAAAGAAAGCAGGCAGGTACTCAGTTGCTCTGGCTCTGCAGATTCCTGTTCCCCCCTCACCCCCAGCCCCATCTAATTACCCTTTTCCTTGTCTTGTCTTTGAGGAATGGTTTGATTAGCGTGTACAGGGCATGGATGTACCAGGGCTGGTTGACAAAATGGACTCCTCCAAAACGGGCAGGAAAGCTGTCCTACAGAAAGAAAGGAAAGGAAAGGAAGGCAGTTAATTGACCCAGTGCTTTAGTCAGGCAGTCAATAGGATTAAAGTCAGAGGACAAAGTCTGCCTCTTTCCATCTGCAAACGAGCACTGGACTTGCTGGGAGGGGGCAGGAGGGAGATGGAAAAAGAAAGATGCCTGGAAATGTTTACATCAGTTTCCTCTGTCAGCAGGCGCAGCCCCTTCTCCCCTCCACGCACCAACGCATCAATGGCTGATGATTTAAAGTAGGCTCTCCAACCACTCCAGCTGAACAATTTTTAACTCCATCGGGGCATCTGACTTGGCTGGGTTGGGTTGGAAGTGAGGGGGGTGCGGGGAGTGTGTCGATGAGCACCGCTTCCTCGAGGGGAATCTTGCCTAATTTCTCATCGTGCGGCACAAGGCGAGCCCTCCCGGATGGTTCCCACGCACANCAATGGCTGACCTTTCGGGGTGAGCGAGCAGAGCAGCGTATTAGGGAGAGGAGGATGGGTGGGAAACGCTGATAAGTGAAGGTGTAGGGAGAGTGCACCATGACGGCACCATGGAAACTGCCGGAGCCCGGCGCTGGCTGCCAGGCTGTGCACAAACACCCTGGGCATTAGCATGCAGGTAGCATCCCGCCGGGGAGGTGTTGGCTACAGCCTTCCTACTCTGCTCAGCCAGCGTGACTTAATGAAAGAGGAGGTTGCTGGCGTGCCTTTAAAGGTTATTGTATATTGTGATGGGTATTTTGTACCTACGCTCTCATCTAACAAATGTCAGTCGGCCCGGGAAGAGCCTAGGATTTTTTCTCAGTGCATAAATAGTGGGAAACTGCAGCTCCTGCGGGGAAAATACACCTCTAGCGAGAGGAGAGGTGCCTGTCTCTCCCTCGTGAAGGGAGATCCTGATGAAGCCGTCCTCATCGCACTTCTGTTCCTAACCTCTACAGCTCAGCGTATAAAGACAGAGCATAATCAGGTCTCTTCCTTCAGGGCTTTGGCTTCTGAACTCAGGCAGGTTTATTCCCCTCACAATTAGCACGGGGTATCCTGGGGCTTTCTCTCACCTTCCTCTGGAGCAACAGAAATTGAGCACAGCTGGTGAGGGTATGGGGTGGATTTGTGAGATGATATGGAAAAATCCCCTTATATACCTGCTCAGTATAGCTTCTGTGCCGCTTCAAGGTCCAAAGGTTTCCCAGACTGCACTAAGTAGGTATCCCGCCACCTCCTACCACCTAGGTCAGATTGACAGGACTCTCTGTGATCCTCAGCAGTGGCCATGGATTGCCCAGGCAGTCATCTTAAACTATACTTGGGTAACATTTGTGAGTGTCCACAAACATTAAGTGATATCTTTTTCTTTTGCTATAGAGTAGTATAAGCAGCTTACACTTCAGTTGACCCAAAATCATTACAGATGTCAACGTTGGATGCGGTGGTCAGGCCAGCAGGCAGGAGGCCAAGGAGTGTAACAGAACAGGTGATCCTGTTTTAAATCCCAGAAAACTATAAGCTGAACTTTTTTAAGGATGGCACACGCATCATTCACTATGAAGATGACTGTATTTCCATCACTGCTGGAATATTCATTAGAGTTTAGGGACACAGATCAGACTGATACAAACCACTGCAGTGCTGCAAGTTGCACTAACTCCATCTGGGTTGTGCTGAGAAACAGCCACAGAGAATCTGAGCCCACCTAGAAAATACATTGACCAACCCAAGTGTGAAATGAAACCCAAGGTGAATTTTCTACCCTAACCTAAAATTGGGGCTTAGAGCAGACCAGAGCCAAAAATGCCCATCTCGTGCAAAATTAATTCTCAAAAGGAGCTGCTTTCCTCCCACATGGGAATGAACATTTGAAGATTTGAAAAACTTTTCACATAATATTTATATTTTTTTTAAGTTCTATATTTGTCAAGGCAGCTGCCATCCCACAAGCTGTGTCTCTAAGGCAAAAGTTCTAGACTTCTTTGCTCTTTGGGGCTAAGCTGCCACAGCCATCCCAGGTTGTCTTGTAGCAGCACAGGTCACAGTAGAGGACAGAATATGAGTTTGAAGCCAAGGACAGCAAAGAAATGAGAGATGGGAGGCAGGGGAATAACTTTAAGACACAGAGATTTATACTGGCCTGAAAAAGAAAAACTATTTTGTCTTCTCACTAGAAGGCACAAATGACATTAATCACAATTTTCAGCGAGACAGAATTCAGTTCCAAGGGGGAATGTGGTTTATTTCAGAACATGTTGCCCAGCCCTAATGACACCACATTACCTGGAAATGTCTGAATGACAAAACTTGTAGGATCCAGACAGAGGTTTAAACTGGAAAAGGTCAACTAAGGAGAAGGATGCAATTTCCTACATAGGAAGGTGAATTTTATGCCCACTCAACATCGAGTGTTGAGTCCATAAACTAGATTCTGTCTGGTACATCAGTAGATTAAGTATTACAGGAAAGCTCCTCACATAACAGTTTTATTTATAGACAACTGCTTTTTTTTTCATTCAGAAGCTGCACCTGAAAATGCACAAAGACCCTTAAAAAGGCAGCATGATGTCCAGGGGCAAAAAGAAACCAACAACCAACAACCAAAGACCATTTTTTGCGTGTGTGTAACTTTCTGCTAATTTTTCTTCCTTACTCTATGAAGCACAATAAACTCATTTTGACCTTCATCCCTCCGTCCACCTGCATTTGTAAGGCTGTCAATTAGAACAAGGACAAAGACCTTTTTTTTTTTTTGAAACCAAAGAAATTTGATATGGGAATCATCCAGACACTGTTTGGAACTGCAACATACCAATTTTGCAGAAGTCCCTAATTAGAGCAGAGCTGTCTTGGAAAGAAAAGCTCCCGTCTGGAGGTCTGCCTCGCGCAGTTCCAGGAAGATGTATGAGACCTTTCCCACACCCCACTTAGTGTCTCTGCTGCTTTCCCTGGGGCAAGGTGAAAGTAGCTGAAATTGATTTTCTGCTGGAGAGCTTTTGCTTTTAGGAATTCTCTTTTGATTTCTCATGTCTTGTGATTCCTTGGGAAGGTGGATTTGATAATGAGGTACATTTTTTGGAGCCTACTGTGAAAAGGACCCTGGGATCATGAAGCCTGTTCTCAACCTGATTCCTTAAAAAATACTCAGTCCTGAGTATATGCTGTTTTATTCCAGTGGCATAAGTAAAAAGATAACGTGCAGGAATTAATCTAATTACTGGTGGGTGCTCCTGTCATTTTATCTGAAGGCCAGGCTGGATGTATTAATATGTTGCTCAGAGATAAAAAAATACAACCAACCCAGTGCTAATCCAGCTAACTTGCTACTCAGCAGTAGCAGGGAAGCAACAGTGAAAAGACTCCAGGTATGGGGGCAGCTAGCTCACACCAGAGTCACACCAGATCTACCTCACTCCAGACTCACACCAGATCTTCTTCACTGGAACCCAAAGTGAACTAAAATGAGGAATATCTCAAACCATGCTGCAGAGGCACCTTTCACAAACTGTAAAGGTAAACCCAGAGAGATAAAATTGTCCAAGTGCAGGGTTTTAGTTGTTCCTGTTGATTGAATGAAAATGACGTCAAAGATGGGATTTTTCTTTTGCCAGATATGTCTTTTTTAATTTACATGCTTGGCTTTGGCTTTTGGTTTTTGTTCGGTTTTTTGTTTTTTTTTCCCTTACTGGTTTTGGTTATTCTCCTCTGCATTATCCCCAAAGAAAGACAGGAACACTTTAGTGCCACAGTGGAGCTGCCCCAAACACCCCCAAATCCATCCAGACCTCGATACAGCTTTCATTTTAGATGGGAGAAGTGTCTCCAAGTTTGCAGATCAGAGGAAAACATTACGGAGATGGTTGTTTCCCTTCTCAGCTCAGGCTTCCTGTGCCGAGAAATTTCGGAACTGAAATGAGTGTGGGACTGAAAACCCTCAGTACATAATGTTCCACTAAATAGCTCGGAAGTGATAGCTATGAAGTGAACGAGAGACAATTTTTCACTATTTCTGCCTGTTCTTGCCTTCATGACATCTATTTCTTTTGGCATGAGTTTGCATCAGAAACCTTCTACTCATTTGTTGTTCTGAGCCGCTTGAAAGCTAAAAAATCAAGATGATCTTCCAGCATCTCCTCACACCAAAGTGTGGCAGGAAAGCAGAGCAACCTTTGGAACACCAATATCAAGAATAAATCTAACCTAATGCCCACAGCCAATACTTTCAAACTGCATGAATTGGCTTCATAGACCTATGACATGAGCTCAAAAACTAAATTACAGCATATTTCTAGGTTACAGAACATCAGAATTTATGACACAAATACTTTTAAAGTGATTTCATAACTTCTACCCTTTGCAATCAAAAAATCAAACACACATCTTGCCATCCAAATGAACTTTAATCTCCATAATACCTGCCAGTTTACTGCACATCAAAATATAATCGCCTTTGAAAGAAAATAATATTCCTTAGATTCAGGAAGATTTAAATCACAAACAATACTGTTTAAACCTAAAGGGCATTTAAACTGGGGATAAAACCAGCATCTTCATGGCTGTGCACTTACACAATCAGTCCTGGCAGTGGATTAAAGCCCCTACAGACCGTATTAATAGTTCAGGAAGATTTTATTAATAGTTTGGTGATAGTTTCTCCACAGAGAGTTTCTGTGAGTGTGTGATTTTAATGGGTTGGCATGATAAGGGAAGGGGGCTTCCCTCTCTCCAGCTCTGGCTCTAAACACAGCCTCTGAAACAGTAGCAGTGGTTGAAAGTTGTTGTTGTTGTCGTCCCCCCAATTTTACAGCTCTGTCAGATATTGGCTAGGTCATGTCTATCCCAAACACGTTTGAATGAATGCCACGTAACACCCTGGGTGCTGGCAGAGCACACGGCTTACAGGAGACGTTAGGAGAGAAGTTAAGGTGTCCTCCCTGTCACTACAGCTTCAGCTTCTAATTTTAATGCAGCTCCCAAGAAGTGAATGCTTAGTTCGGGAAATCCCACAGGCAGGAGGCAGTGGGAGACAGCGGTGGGGCTGGGGGCCACAGGGACCCCGGGACTGTGCTGTTCCCGTGCCTCTCTAAGCCATCCCAGAGGCTGTGGGAGCCACTCGCCCACTGAGGTGTCTGCTCAGAGCCTGGGCACGTTTCAAAGCTCCGTCCGGACACGTTGCTCATCTTTCCGTTATCTCTCTTTGCTCCCTCGTGTTTTTGAAGAGAGAGGAATGCAAAATTAATGTTGCCGGTGGCAATAATTGCAAACTCGTTTTCTTCTACCTTGGCATGCCCTCAGAGTACACAGGGCTTGGAAATAGCTGCAGAGTAGGGGAAAATCATTAAAAAAAACCTCGATTAGTGGTAGCAATATGGCAACGTTGACCTGCTCGAATATGACCGTAAAAAGAATTCTTGCAAAGAACTCATTGATTTGGGGTAAGCTGTGACTGTAACCACTCACACTGAAATGCTCTCTTTTTCTCTGAAGCATGCAGCAGCAAAGGACTGGAGGAAAATCACAGGAAAATATGACTGCTTGGTTTATTTTTACACTGCATACCCACATATGTAGATGAGAACACTCTGAAGTACTGCTGTCAGGGAAATGGAACCGAAAAATGAACACTGGGATGCATTCTCCTAGACATTTTTCATTATGTTTGTTATCTCTCCTGCTACCCTCAATAACTTTAAAAATTCAGTTATTTGCAGAGGGTTTCTCCCAGTCATTACTGCACATTAGTGAGGTCCTACAGAGCATCTGTTCATGGGTATTGGCAGATGGCACCAATAAATCAGGTTATAGAACACAGATTTGCTCAGTAAACTTTGATTTGTCCTGATAGAATCACGCTGTCATATCATCTGGTCTGACAAAATAACTCCTAACCTTGGGGCAAAAGGGGGTTTTCTTCACTACCTTTTTACAAGAAACCTTTTTCTGGACCAGCTCAGAATAATGTAGGAACAGAAAATTTCCCAGAAGCAGGGACTCCACTGGATTAACACCGTAGCTGGGTGCTGCTTCTTTGCTTGGCATGTGCCCCTGTTGATTTCAAAGCGTTTCATACACTTCAGGTGCAGACTGAAGATCCTTTTAGAAAAAGGAAATTAAAAAAAAAAACAGGAAAAAAAAATTAAAATAAATTATATTGATAGAGAAACAGCAACTCCTTGGTTGAGGAGCTACACAGAGAAAGAGAGGAATTCAGAAGGTGATTAAAAAATAAACAAGTACAAAGAGCACTGACACACTGATCTGGAAGAAGCCCAGACCTGTGTGACTGGGGTGCCACAGTTTGCTCTAGATTAGGTCAGATTAGGCGATGCCAGGTGAGGGAGCTTCTGGTGGAGCAGGAAGAATGGAAAGAGTGGAAATCCCAGGGTAAGCTAAAGGAGGGGTAGTTTGGGTCACAGGAACAGCAGGTAAAGGGACATGAATTTGCTGGAGGCTATTTTTCAGAGTTAATTTAGGAACTTGCTATGATCTTTGCAGCCAGCTCTAGCAAACTGGGCTAAATTATCTCTGATGTCCTGATTTTTGGTGTAAAGTGTAGCCCAGAAACACTTTCATATCCAGCTTTCTTAAGTGAGGGCGACTGCAAGCTGAGTCGCTCCTATTCCTGTATCTCACTGAATATGAACGTCTAAAATTAGTCGTGGGGGGAAGGAAAAGCATCAGGAAGATCATCAAAGCTGCAAGTAGTTTGGGGCTTAATTAGAAACTGCAAAATGTTCTGGGCACAGCATAAGCCTGGTCTGGAGGCTTGCTGGAGTAAGGCAGGTGGTGCTAGCTGAAGTGTGTGACCACCAGTCAGATGTGATGCTCTCCTGGGGGTACCAAGCCCTTGGGCTGGCTGTGACCTACAAGCTTTGGTTGCTTACTCAGAATCATCATCAGGAGAAAGTCTCTGTGCAAGCGTCACATTTCTGAGAGAAGTGACAACCCTCCATTCCTTTCCCTGACACCAGAAGTCAAAGAAATGCTGTTCATCTCTGAGCTGTTGGCGGGCTGTGTGGGTGTGAGTTGCTCTCAGTTTTGGGTGTCTGATACAGAAGTGTTCTTTTCCTGTAGCCGGATTTTAATGCAGGACCTTCTGAAGCAAAATGGCCACCTTCCAAATGAGCACATCCAGCAATGACAGTAAAAGTCAGCATTCAGGCATCTTTAAGTGAAGACCACCCTAATTTCCTTGCACCTGGAAAAGGATCCACCCAGGGAGCACTGGGGTTAAAATGTTGCTGGGACTGTTTAGTTTAAGGAAGAGGAGGCTGAGGGGAGACCTCATCACTCCCTACAGCTACTAGAAAAGACAGTATAAAGATGTTGATGCTGATCTCTTCTCGCAGGTAGTTACCAATGGAACAAGAGGGAATGGCTACAAGCTGCAGCAGAGTAGGTTTAGGCTGGATATTAGAAAAGAATTCTTCCCAGGAAGAGTGGTCAGACACTGGAATGGGCTGCCCAGTGAGGTGGTGGAGTCACCATCCCTGAATGTGTTTAAGAGTCGATGAGATGTGGTGTTGAGGGATCTGGTGTAGGGGAGAACTTTGTAGAGTAGGGCTGATGGTTGGACTCGATGATCCCAAGGGTGTTTTGCAACCTGAATGATTCTATGATTCTATAAGTATGGAATGGAAAACTTAACCCTAAAATGTTCTAGTTTTAATATACACTTTTTGAACAATAATAACTTAAATATTTTGAAAATAATTTTTAAAAATTAAAATATAAATCTAAAATCTAAACAAAATTAGTTAGCACTATTAGTCATTATAGCCAAAATCTACATTTTTGCTTAGCTGACCCGATTTAAACCTGTCTCCCCCTGTCTATTTCTGCCTCCATAGCCAGGCTTTGCACCCATCCTGAAGGGTAGTAGATCTGGGGGACACTGTAGTTGAAAGCACAGGGAATGAAGGAGTTCAGGGCAGAGAAGAAAATGACACTGAGGCAAATCCACTAAGATTTAAAAGACTATTGAAAGAAAAGAATAAAGTGCATGCAAAGAGCCAGTCCTGAAAAGGACAAAGTACAGACCCTTATTTATTGTCCAGCACTATTAGGGTTTTAAACAAAAAAAACCACCACAAATTTATACAAAGGCTGCCTCTTTAGATATGCATTGTTATGCTGAGAATCTACATGTGTATGTAAAACATTTATTCTGTACTTTTTTCAGATCTCTACTTGCAGTACCTATGTATCTGCTCCCTGCCAAAATAGCCCCGTTCTGAGCAAAGGGGCGACGAAGGCCATAGCGTCGCGGTGAGGACAAATGCCCACAGCATTAGTTAAAGTCAGCCGAACAAAAGCAATTAAAAAGGGTCTTGTGGCACTTGCTTTTGTTCTCAGGAGACCTATTGGCTTTGCAGAAAAGCTTTCCATCTCGCCTCTGAAAGTGCCAAGGTGTTACACAGAAATCAAACAGTCGTATTACACTCGTGTTGTGATTGAAAGGTGATGATGGGGAAAAGGAGATTTTCGGTATTTATAGTGCTAGGCAACCTATTTGGCGC
>VZTM01027175.1:0-51344 GCA_013400555.1 Jacana jacana | reverse complement strand
CTTTTTTTTTAAACAGGGGGGTGGGATTGGGGTGGGGGTTGGGGGGTGAGGGTGGGTGAGAAAACCCTGCAAACGGAGTCAAAATGCTAAATTCTGGTGCAATGGAGGAAACCCAGCTCTGAGGGGATTCACTATGAGACAACTCACACTGCTTTAGACAGACACCTATCAACCACAGCACCTTTACTTTCTACAACCCTTTGTATTGTTTTTCTTCAAAGCAACAGAAGCCTAGGGAAAAACATATATTCTATTATTTGCATGATAAANGCAGGACCTTCTGAAGCAAAATGGCCACCTTCCAAATGAGCACATCCAGCAATGACAGTAAAAGTCAGCATTCAGGCATCTTTAAGTGAAGACCACCCTAATTTCCTTGCACCTGGAAAAGGATCCACCCAGGGAGCACTGGGGTTAAAATGTTGCTGGGACTGTTTAGTTTAAGGAAGAGGAGGCTGAGAGGAGACCTCATCACTCCCTACAGCTACTAGAAAAGACAGTATAAAGATGTTGATGCTGATCTCTTCTCGCAGGTAGTTACCAATGGAACAAGAGGGAATGGCTACAAGCTGCAGCACGGTAGATTTAGGCTGGATATTAGAAAAGAATTCTTCCCAGGAAGAGTGGTCAGACACTGGAATGGGCTGCCCAGTGAGGTGGTGGAGTCACCATCCCTGAATGTGTTTAAGAGTCGATGAGATGTGGTGTTGAGGGATCTGGTGTAGGGGAGAACTTTGTAGAGTAGGGCTGATGGTTGGACTCGATGATCCCAAGGGTGTTTTGCAACCTGAATGATTCTATGATTCTATAAGTATGGAATGGAAAACTTAACCCTAAAATGTTCTAGTTTTAATATACACTTTTTGAACAATAATAACTTAAATATTTTGAAAATAATTTTTAAAAATTAAAATATAAATCTAAAATCTAAACAAAATTAGTTAGCACTATTAGTCATTATAGCCAAAATCTACATTTTTGCTTAGCTGACCCGATTTAGACCTGTCTCCCCCTGTCTATTTCTGCCTCCATAGCCAGGCTTTGCACCCATCCTGAAGGGTAGTAGATCTGGGGGACACTGTAGTTGAAAGCACAGGGAATGAAGGAGTTCAGGGCAGAGAAGAAAATGACACTGAGGCAAATCCACTAAGATTTAAAAGACTATTGAAAGAAAAGAATAAAGTGCATGCAAAGAGCCAGTCCTGAAAAGGACAAAGTACAGACCCTTATTTATTGTCCAGCACTATTAGGGTTTTAAACAAAAAAAACCACCACAAATTTATACAAAGGCTGCCTCTTTAGATATGCATTGTTATGCTGAGAATCTACATGTGTATGTAAAACATTTATTCTGTACTTTTTTCAGATCTCTACTTGCAGTACCTATGTATCTGCTCCCTGCCAAAATAGCCCCGTTCTGAGCAAAGGGGCGACGAAGGCCATAGCGTCGCGGTGAGGACAAATGCCCACAGCATTAGTTAAAGTCAGCCGAACAAAAGCAATTAAAAAGGGTCTTGTGGCACTTGCTTTTGTTCTCAGGAGACCTATTGGCTTTGCAGAAAAGCTTTCCATCTCGCCTCTGAAAGTGCCAAGGTGTTACACAGAAATCAAACAGTCGTATTACACTCGTGTTGTGATTGAAAGGTGATGATGGGGAAAAGGAGATTTTCGGTATTTATAGTGCTAGGCAACCTATTTGGCGCTGAACAGAAGCCTGCTCTAGCTTGGCCTGAACAAAGCCTGGAATCATCTTAAAGCTTTTGCATGTGCATTCATACAGAGAGTGGCACGTAAAGGAGATTAGAAACTATTATTGTGATGAGATTATAACCTAGAAAGAAAAATGATTTTTCCAACTTAGGTCGAAAAAAAAAAAAATCAAGCAATTTTTCTATTGGCATATGTTAACTGAAACAAACTATTTGACAGAAATTATTCCTTTTCTGGTAAATCCCGCTGTATCTAGCAAGAAGTTAAGAAAATCTTTTGTGTTGAGTTCTCCACATTACTCCTTGAAGGTAGCTTTGCCTTCTAGCATCCAGTTTCTCAAGGCTATTTATTGAAGAGGAGCTAGTTTCCAATCTTATTTCACTAAGAATTTCAGTTTTTACCCTAATTTGTTTGAGATTAGAACCTCATTCTAAAATGGAAGATTTCCCTTCACATACAAACCATTTTTAAAAACCATCTCCATGGCCTCTGTCGTCTTCGATGAATGTACCCTGATAAGCATCCCCCTGACTTTTCCAATTCTTTTTTTTTTAAACAGGGGGGTGGGATTGGGGTGGGGGTTGGGGGGTGAGGGTGGGTGAGAAAACCCTGCAAACGGAGTCAAAATGCTAAATTCTGGTGCAATGGAGGAAACCCAGCTCTGAGGGGATTCACTATGAGACAACTCACACTGCTTTAGACAGACACCTATCAACCACAGCACCTTTACTTTCTACAACCCTTTGTATTGTTTTTCTTCAAAGCAACAGAAGCCTAGGGAAAAACATATTCTATTATTTGCATGATAAAATCTCTGTCCTAATTCTAATATCTTAGTGAGCTCACTCATCTTTCTTATCTGTCCATGCTGATGGGAAACTTGTTTCATGTATTTGTGTCTCTCATAATCCCACGTAGTCACAGGGCTGAACTGACAGGAGCAGACCAATGTGTTGGCTCTACAATAAAATATAATCTTTTTGTATCTGCCCTTTTGTAATCTCTTTTTCTCTCTCTTTATAGTTTATTTATTTATTTTTAATAATAGAGCAGTGCCTTCATAATGAGAAACCTGACCATCATTGAATGCCCTTGAAAAAAGTTTTGAGAATAAAAAACATATGTGAAAAGATGTAAAAATGCATGTAAAGATACTCGTGGAAAACATTTTTAGGAAAGCTATTTTTACAGTGCCAGACAGCATTTTAAGTGTCATGACATTTTCTATGCCCTGCATTTAAGAAACAAGTTATGAAGATCATTTTGCAGTGCAGAGCCTTGTATTGTGCAGTACAGAGGACACATTGATATTTTCCCCCCATGATCATAAAAGAATCATAGAATCATAGAATCATTTAGGTTGGAAGAGACCCTTGGGATCATCAAGTCCAACCATCAGCCCCACTCTACAAGTTCTCCCCTACACCAGGTCCCTCAACACCACATCTAATCTACTCTGAAACACAGTCAGGGATGGTGACTCCACCACCTCCCTGGGCAGCCCATTCCAGGCTCTGACCACTCTTTCTGTGAAGAATTCTTTCCTAATGTTAAACCTAACCCTACCCTGCTGCAGCTTGGAGCCATTCCTTCTTGTTCTATCGCTAATTGCCTGTGAGAAGAGACCAGCACCAACCTCTCTACAATGCCCTTTCAAGCAGTTGTAGAGAGCGATGAGGTCTCCCCTCAGCCTCCTCTTCCTCAAACTAAACAATCTCAACTCCCTCAGTCAATTCTCATAAGCCTTATTCTCCAGGCCTCTCACCAGCTTCATTGCCCTCCTCTGTACTCGCTCCGGCACCTCGATATCTCTCTTGTGTTGAGGTGCCCAGAACTGGACACAAGACTCAAGGTGTGGCCTCCCCAGTGCTGAGGACAGGGGGACAATCACCTCCCTGCTTCTGCTGGTCACACTATTCTTTATGCAAGCCAGGATGCCCTTGGCCTTCTTGGCCACATGGGCACACTGCTGGCTCATGTTCAGCCGCCTGTTGACCAGCATCGCTAATAGCACCCCCAGTAGCTAACATTGTCTGAAGTTCCATTTCCATTTTGTTATCTTTGCCAGAGTCTTAAATTTTGGGCTCAACCATTTCAACAGGTAGATAGACATATTTTTTATGGAGACAGCTTTAGAGGCTGGAGGGTGAGGAAGTGATTTGAGTGTTTCTCAATGGACTTGGGGGGGAAATATAGTTTTCTGCACTTCAGAAATACTTCTGTGAGTACTGGAGGATGGAGATGTAAAGCTCAACGCCTTTGGGGCATGGAACAAGCCTTTCATACAAGGTACTCCTAGTACATCTGGTTTTACTGCCGCAGTGAGACGTTGCAGCTCTGTGTGTGCACACACCAGAACACATGCAGGGAAGCCTGGAGGTTGAGAGGTTTTGTAAACTGGACTAGCCATAGCAATACCCTCTTCCCTTAAAAGCTGTGATCAGTCAAAATCCTCAGAGTTCATTAGCTACGTTCTCACAACAGAGGAGCTGCAGCCCTGATCTGCGGGTGGGAGGCAGAGCTCTCCCTACAAGTGGTTGCCCCCAGAAGTGTCATAAAACACAGGTGGAGTCAGGGCCCCCTGAAGCTGTACTTTGATACTGGGATTTCTCATCTTCTAAGTGCGTGACTTTGCCATTTTAATGTTCTTTTTGTGCTGTGTTCACCACCTAAAGAAATGCTAGGTGACAGCCAGTGCTGCTCGTCACATAATCACTCAGAACCCAGGGCTTTCATCAGTTTGGCAGCACTAAAAGCTGCATAAACTTTGTACTCTTTGTTACGCAAAACGCAAGTTTATAATCTCTGCAACAGCTCTTTCATTTCCACAGCACAACTTCCCTTCTTGTGTACAAGTTTTCTAGTTTCTAGTCAGAAATAACAGCTTGTTATTTCTCACTACCTTGCTTTGCTGCAACTTAACTCTGCCTTCAAAACAACTGTAAAGGAAAGCAGGAGGAAAGTGATGTCTGCTGTCTGTGCAGGTGCAATGAAAGCAGGGCATTAATCACTGCAGTTTCCCAGCCTTTTCATTGTCGTGAGCCGAGCACAGATATTAGACTGAGGGGATAATTCCAGGATACTGTTTCAGTCCTTTGAGCTCCTCATGTTATCACCTGCTCCCACTACAGTCCTTGAACAAGAGGAATCTGGGGGTTGCCAGTAAAGTTTGCTGCCCAAGAAGTGCTTGCACTGCTTACCCCAAAAGGTTATTCTTAATTGTGTTTTCAAGCAGCACAGTGTCTGTTTGCAAGCTAATGATTCTTCCATTCTCCTGTTCTACACTTAAAAATTTGATCTGACTTTTTTTTCTTCCCCTAAGGCCAAGAACAAGAAAAAACCCACTTCTCTGAGTTTGCTAAAACTATAGCAGGTAGGAAAGTATGACCCCATTTCTCACACACAAATTTTGCTCCCCCTCTTTCTTTTCATATTGGATTAAAGTCACACCTTAGGCGCTGTTACATGATGTCTTAAATGAAATAGGCTTTTTCCACCCAGAGGCTTGAAGTATGCTGTGTCATACCCCTGGAGGTCATTATATTTGCTGGGTAGATACAGGACAGCCAGTTTGTACCTTCTGCTTTGAAGGCTTCCCATCGAGAGCTCTTTCCACCTGAAGGCATGCAGCAGCCTGTCCTCTGTGTTCAACTCTAAGCATTTTATTACTGCTCCCTGCTTGAGTATCAGGATTTGCAAACCAGTGGGGGTCATTCACCTTGAGTTCAGCAAGGTGTTAGGCAGGGTGACCCAGATTGTCCCTCTAGCAATTTGGAGAGATTTTGTTTGGGGAGGTGGAGTACAGTGTAGGTAAAAATTTGATCAGAAGGCTGGGGCTCAAGGGTTGAGATCAGAGATACAAAGTCTGCCTTGTGGTCTTTTACTAATGCTTTCCCTCAGGGGTTGGCACCGGAGCCTGTACAGCTTAAAGTCTTTATAAATGTCCTGGGTGATGGTAGGGAGTAACTAACCCTCAAGAAGCTTTTCTGATGGCACTGGGCTGTGGAGTACAGCTGATGTGCTGAAGGTTAAGGCAGAAAGTCTCTGAAAATTCAGAGGGTTTCCTGACAGGATGGAGAGACAAGTTGCTGGGAACCACATTAACAAATGCAAAGTGCTTTATCTTAGAATAACCCCATGCAGCAGGACCGGTCAGGCACCAAACAACTACAAAGCAAATTTTCAGAAGAGGACCTGGGCATCCTGGTGGGCAAGCTGAATGGGAGTCAGCAGCGTAGTGTGTTCTTGTGGCAAAGGTGGCCAACCATATCCTGGGATGCACAAGCAAATGCCTAACCTGAGGATGAGGGAGGTGATTCTTCACCTCTACTCAGCAACTGCGAGACCACATCTGGAGTGTAGTGTCCATTTCTGGCCTCTCCACTGCAGGAGAGACTGACATACTGAACTGAGTCCACCAGAGGCTGCTGAGATGGCCAGAGGCTGGAGGAAGTAATGTGTGAGGAGAGGCTCAGAGAACAGAGTCTGTTCAGCCTGCAGGAGAGGAAGTTAATGTGGAATCTCACTGCTCCCTGCAACTAGTTAAAGGGTGCCTATGGAGATGACAGCCAGACTTTTCTCAGGGAGAAAAGACAAGGTAATCAACAAGAGTCGCAGTTGTGGTGAAAAGCAAAACCACCTATCAGGAAGAATTTTCATGGCGGGCACACAAACACAGGAACACGTTACCTAGAGAGGCAGTGGAAAGCCATCCTGTGGGGATCACAGAATCATCATGGTTGGAAAGGACCTCTGAGATCACTGAGTCCAACCATACACACACAAAAAACCCCTACAGTCCCAGCCTTTAGAGCCTGCCCTGAAGTGCACATTCATATCTCAGCACAACAAGACCCTGAGTGACCTGATCTAAACTCAAAGCTGGATCTAACTTCAAAGTTTCCCCTCCTTTCAGCCTTGAATGGGATCAGATGGCTTTTGGAGATTCCTTCCAACCTTAATTATCCCATGATCCTGTGGTCTTTTATATGTGCACGTATGCATGCATCTGAAGTTGTCAGACTGTTCCTGCTCTGTAATTTCCTTAGTCATAGTCCAAACTCAGCACTGACTGATCTCTGGTTACTCAGGGCTTCAGGTTGCAGCTTCCACTTAAAGCTGAAGCTTTTATCATCTTTAAAATATGCCACATGATTAATTATAGAGTGATGGGCAGGAAGTTAAGGCTTATTTAAGATATGCTTTGCCACAAAGCCCATATTATGAGCACAAATGGCAGCAATAAACAGAAGAAAATAATCTGTCCAGACCAAAGGAAAATCTATATCACCAAGTCCCTGCATTGTGATGTTGTTCCAAGAATGAAGGATCTCCCTCTAATCAGGAATGTGCTGGGTCAACAGAAGTCATCAGAAAAGCTGCATTCCCTATTAACTGCTGCAGTATTTCACACGTGTCCCAATGCATATTAATCCCACTTATGTCCATTAACTTAATTAAAACTTCTCCATTATTGAAATCGATGACTGGCACGGAAAAGCATCAGAGCTTAATAATGAAAGAGTGTTCATTCGTGTTGTTCGCCAGACAGCTTTCAGTAGTGCCAGGTTGGTTCTGGTAGGAAATAAACAATTTCAGCTGGAAATCCAGCAATTTGGAAAACACTTGGAGGTTGCAGCCACAGCCAACATTTGTCTGCAAGCATTAGTGAGAAGTTAATAGTACTGATGAACACATTGCAGACGCCTGACCAGGGATTCTTCTTTTAGTCCTTCTCTTTTGGCAATGACATACTTTTGTCATATAAATATATATATGCAGTAGTACACCTTTACACAAAAATTCAAGGTAAGGGCCACTGATAGCACACTTATAATGCTGAAGTTACACTAATATATTCCTCATTTCTATCAGGGAAAAGTCTGGATGGCAAAGTAATTTCACTGTTTATTAGTATCACGATCTCCAAAATTTTAAGACCAATTCGTTAGCAAACTTCCTTCTTCCCTCCCCACACAGGAGGAAAGTGGAGCTCCAGGCTCCAGGCACTCCATTTTTTTCAAATTTGGGTTTAAAACAAACCCTGGATACAATGTGTTCTTTTACAGTCTGGGGTGTGCGTGGATTGCTCTATTAAACAGGCTCTGCTATTTAAACTGGTTGAGTTGTGAAGGGATTCAGGTTATGAAAGCCTGATCAGTGCAAAACCCACCACTGAACACAGCAAATTCTTCACTCAAGGTCATTATTGAAGAACTAATTTTACCAAGAACAAACAGCAAGAAAATATCCTGAACAGAAAAATAGAGAAGCTAAAAGCTTTGCCAGCACCAAAACTCTTTCAGACTGCAGAAGATAATTGGGGTCATTTGACTAGTACTTCAGTCTGTATCCGTGAGCCAGAAGTGCCACTGGAAAAGTAGCCCAATTTCTTAGATAGGAGTTCTGGAGCATTTATAAAAGATTTGAGCACTAATTTGATCACTACTCTTAAGGTAAAGAGAGACATGTCAGATGTGTGTTTTTAGACAGGCATTACAGAGGAGGTGCTAAAAATGAAATTACTTTTGTGATTGTTAGAAAGTTAGAAACAGACTCTCCAGCTTGTGATAAGGTCACTGCAAAAAAAAAATCATTCAAGGCAGCATCTACTGAAATACCCAGAATCAACTTATGTCAAAGCAGTTAATGTTTCTAAAGCAATGAAGGGCTTGCCTGAAGTTTGAGAAGGTTAGATGTTGCTTTGATGCTGTGGGAGCAAAAAGAAACCCAGAATGTTCCCGCGAATGAGGTTGAGGCAGGAAAGCTCAGCACCGTTGGTGTGGGAGTCCACAGAGCCCAAGACTCTGAGAAACTCGGAATGGACAAACAACTCGTGCAAGACAATATCTGCCATTTGTGAAAGACATTTACATTTGTAAATGTCGCTACACAGACATTTACAAACACCAGCAGAGATCTGTAGAGGAAGCAGATGCCTTCATGGTATAGTAGAGGGTGAGTGGACTGGCCACCTGAAGGTCCATGGGGCATGGACTAATTTTCTGTGATGTTTAGGTACATCAGGGACACCAGTATCAGCGAAGACAAGTCACTGATGGTAAGAGTCAACGAAACTCTGGTTTTATGGAGGTAAATTTTATTCCATTATAGAATCGTGTCGGTAAGTGTTTGAGGGAAGAAAAGTACTGAAAAGTTGAAATTTATAATAGAACCAGAAGGAAAAAAAGCTTACTATTGATTTAAAAAGATGCCAACTTCTGGATCTCAGTGAGTGAATTCATTCAATAGACAGACAAATCTGAAGAGGAAACTAAAGATGCTGTCAGGAAATGCAGGAACTTTCAAGAGAGTGTGGAATAGAGATGAAAGAATCAAAAAGGTCCATGGCTCGTCCACCCAGGAAGGTTTCTTTTGCCTTAATTCAGGCAACAATAAGAGAAGCTTATTGCTCTAGGGAGAAAAATATAACTAAGGAGAACCAGTGAAGGCAGTGCTCTTGCAGTCATGTAAAAAGCAAGCAAACCTTTCATTTGCATACAGATGACCTAAAAATGGCATCTATTGCAATGTCTCTAATGAGAAGCTGAAAGGGCAGTAACACTCTGGGAGGTGACCTTATGAAACTGGGGCATCCATTTGTGCATGCTCGTTATCTCTTTAGGAAACCATTTTCTTTGAATGCTGCTGGGTTGCACTGGGCACTGGAAGATTTTTGCTTGGAAATACAACACATTTGATAGTGCAAACAGTACTGTGTTACTATGTTCTGCATGATTTATGTTAGATATGGAGGGGAAGTGTAAAAAATCCTGTCTGAAGGCTTCAAGTGACTCAGAAAGCACAATAAATTCTGACATAAACTAAACAATTAATGATGTAGAGCATACAAACATATTCTAGAAAACCTCACAGGAATATCTATCCCCAGCAGACCCCTCAGATGAGGGACCTCTAAGGAAATTTGCACCTAATCAAACTGCCTGCATCATCAGCTTGAGAGGGCTACTGAGAAGATACTTGCAGGATGGGTAGATCACAACCAGGTCTTTATTTAACTGGGTCTGTATTGTGCAATTACTGTGTTACCAGTGATGCACTGGAGGTCACATGAGCTCTGAAGACAAGATGCTTGTGCTTGTCAGCCAGCAAAGGGTCACTTTGGCCTGACATGTGTCTTGAGACAGATAGAACAAAGCAGCAAGTCCAGTGCGGTTTGTGAAATGATGCTGGCAGGAATAAAGGTTGGAAGCAGTCATACCAATGTGCAGTGGACTCATCTCAGGTGGAAGCAACACTGCTGCGCCAGATGGACACAAGCAGAGGAGAAGTAGGTAGAGTAGGATTTCTCAGTTGAGGCGACTGAGCCCCAGGACATATAACAGCAGGAGCTGAAGGACCTGTCCATGGCAGAAATGGCAGCATGGATATTACAGCTGAGATACAAGGGACCATGTGACAGTACAGCACACCTCAGGAGTTAATTGAGCACTGATAAGTGATGGTCTTTGAGATTCTGAATTGCACTGAAAATTGGTGGTGGTAGTTGTGGAAAAACAAAGAACTTGTAGAAAGACCTTAACATAGGCACTTGGTAATAAATGATTACTGATCCTTTTCCCTGTTCCATCAATCCAGCCATGACCAGTTTATTATGCCCCCAGCCCCGTTGCTGTGCTTAAAACTTGAAGCAGAGATGTGAAATTGTACTTTCTTTGTATCTCCTTTAAAAGTGGCAGCAACAGCCTCTTTTCCCTTGTAGGTGACACAATAAGGTCTCCCACACTGCTTACGGTGAACCACATTGGTAGGAAGCACCAGTAAGGAAGAGAAGACATGAAGGAAGAAGAAGAAAGTAAGAAATTTTTTCTCCCTGATGTCATTCTCACAACTGGATAATTTCTCTGGCTTCAGATGCCCCAGTCATAATAGCAAGCCATCTGTTCATGGAAAGAACACACTTTGAGAAAGGATAGCTGGCTCAGTCATCCAGTCACATCCTAGCTCAGCAGGGTTTCTTTTCTTTTAGTAAATTTAGTTTCATGTTTAATCCTGTTTCTCCACTCTTTAAAGAACATTTTGATGTTGCTTGTATAGTCTAACCTGTCCATTCCTCTGAAAGAAAAAAGCCACGCTAGACAAATAATCAAGCATCCTACAAAAGCGTAAAGTTCATAGTATCATCAAGTGCATAGTACCATCAAGTGACAATGAGGCACAACTGCAGTTAAGATATTCTGGAATTGGATACTCTACCAGAGAGTTTGAAGCACTCATAGAGTTTTTATGATAGGAGTATCACCCGTGTTTAATACCAGTGGCAGCCAGGGAAACGCACAACTCTGGCGTTTACAGCAGGGGGGCAGGACTCAGCTCCCTGTGGTGGGTCTGACCTCCCTCCAGGACACATCCCAAGGTATAGACACCTGTGGGCTAAGTTCCCAGGACCAGCTCCACCCCGTGTGGCTGGACCTGTCCTGTGCCCATGGATGAATACATGTGCACATTGCGCAGTCCTACAGTTTCTCCCCGACCTTCCCTCTGGCCTCTTCTCTCTGAGCTGCCTGTGTGATGTGGACAAGCTGGAGGCAGAGGTGCAGGTTAGTGGGACACTACTGTTTCATTGCTCTGCCTTCTGCTGCCTTTTCTTACTCCAAGGAGGTCCCTGTATAACAGCTAGGGAATATTTGGTTCTTCTATGTTGCAAGGCTTGTGGCAATTTTCAGATTCAAATGGCTATTGTTCTTGAAGTGCCTTTTTTGTGCCTTTCCCCGCCCCCCCCTCTTGTTGTCTTCCCTTCACCTTTCCCATCTAAATCTGTTGAAGCAAAACTCTGGAGAGTACATTTCAGTGTGCGCTTTGTCTTTCATCTTGATTGACTTCCCACGTGTTTTTAGAGCCACGGGTCAAAAACTTCATTGCTCCCTGCTGCTTTATGAAGTATTCTTCTAAATAAATAGTACATACCAAAGAAATGTCTGACTGTCCTAGCAAAACATGAAGCTAGCAGTGCCTGTTGGAAGCTGAAGAAAACAGCAGCTGCCTGCTCGCAGCAGTTCTGTGTCATTCTAAAAAGACAGAGACAGAATGAAAAGCCTTGCCTCTGCTGAGACACAGGAAAATGTACTATGAAGTGAAACTCAGCACATGAACATGGGGGGGCAATTCTGAGAAAGTAGAGAGGTTGTCATCCAATCACTGCTAGTAACCTCTGTAGAGCTGCTGGTTACCATCCCTTATGGCACCTGGCCTTGGGAGGGTCTCTACAGCATTGCAAATAGAACTTTCCAGGATGGCTTAGGGGAACGGCATGTATTAGCTCTGAGACATCAAGAAGTATTTCTGGACCTCAGCTGCAGAAAGCTAGAACATGAAGTGTGGATGCTACCATGTGCCCATCTCTGGTAGCCCACCAAGTGTACACTCATGAGCTTTGAGTGTCTTAAACCGATCTCTGCAGAATTGTGGTGGGTTAACAACAGGTACACTGTCATTTTTCACCTCCCCCAAATAAAAAAATGGTAATATGTAAAGTCTTATTAGTTTATATCCATTCAATCATGTGTTTATTCTCTAACTTGTTTAGAAAATGGGTTTCATAGGATTAAGTTTTTTAGATGTCAGATAACTGAAGAAAAGTGTAAAACCTAGCACTTGTGCATTTTACATACAGAAGGTATGGATAATGCTTTCTCTATTTAGAACATGACCTGAGTACAACATTTGTCAGTGCCTGAAGCAATGAGATTTTCTGTGTATGTTTTTTTTTCTGCCTAATGAGTGTCTCGGTTTTATGGCAGATTTTAATGTCAATAGAAACTGCAGCTCCAAAGTACAGCCTCAGCTCTAATGGCTTCAGTGTACAGAATCCTCAAAATGAGTGACTTCTGAATGACTCTGGCCTCAAGGGCCTGACTCCACTGAAGAGAACTAAGAACTTTTCCATCTAATTCTAATTTACACCTGATTTTCCACACTAAGCTTTGGGTCAGCCATGTCTCACATGTATTTCGTGTAATAGGTAGTACAACCTGGGTGTGGTTTTGGTGGAATTGGCAGTGGAACAAGAGGGAATATTTCAGCTGAGCTTTTATTCTGTGATGTCCAGCATCAGCTCCAGGCATGCTGAGATATGCAGCAAGCAACTAGATGGGTTTGCAATGGTGAGACTGGGGGTGGAGAGATGGCAGATATTCCTTTAAACATTGCAGTGGCTGTGTCTGCAGGAGCTTCACCCACATCCCTAAAGAACCTGATGTTTCTTTTCATGCTTTGTGGTATCGGACTTTGAGGAAGCAACTGCACTATCATAGTCGAGTATTTTAAAAGTTGTTCTTGCTGTCTTGGGTTTGGGATGATGAATAACCTGACATTTAAATGGACTTAATACTGAATGCTGATTTTGCGTTATCTTGAAGGGCTGCATTTATTGGTAGAAGACCACAAAGGAGAGTTGCCAGTTCGTCTTGATGTGAGACCACCAGGGAGGAATATTCATCAGACAATATGAAAGGGCATCAAACATGCCTGACAGGCGAGTCTCATGGTGGCTTGACAGCTTGGACATTTGCATGAGAATCTGCTCACCCTTTGCTTGCTTTTCATTGAATAACACTGTACATTGAAAACTCTACCTTGCCATCTTTGCAATCTCAAAGCCTCTCCATTGCAGTCAGTGGTCTTTGGTGAAGCCATATTTTGGAAGACTTCTCAGGGCATCTTCCTCTCTGAGGCTGCCTACCAGCTTCTTCTCCCCTCATGCTCCCTTCTTTTTCCTTCAAAGGAGAAAGCTATTTAAACAACATAGAGCTCTGCCAAAACTTTAAGGTGGGCCTCCCCATCTGACCTGGTACCCTTAAGTTTGGTACATGAATGTTCCCTGGTATTTTTGTTATCAGAGAAAGTGGGAAATATGATAGCAGGAAATTCCCCAAGTCCTAGGACTGGATCTGAGCATTGTTTCCTTCCTGTTGCCTTACTTGCTTGTGCAAATGGCTGGATGCTGACACCAGTGTGATCTCTGATTGCCTTTTCTTTGCCTCAGGGATAATAACAACAGCACAAATATCCAGGAACTCAACATTTTCTTGTTCAAATTCCCTTTTTTTCAAAAATCCTTTCATAACACCATAAGAAAGGCCTTACTGGGCCAGATCCAAGTAGCCCAACATTTTGTCTTTGGCAGTGGTCAAAGATGGACAGCCAGGAAGTAGTACAAAAACAGGATAAATGTCTCCAGTTAATGGCTTCCTGTATTTGCTCTTTCCCTGAAAGATTTTTCTTCTCCAAAGACAATTGTTCTCTAATGACAATTCATTCGTGATTCTCCATCCTAGTAACATATAGGTTAAAAAAGAAAAAAAAAAAGAAAAAAAAAAGATTGAACTAAAATTCAAGTTTCAAGGCTGGATGGGGCTTTGAGCAACCTGATCTGGTGGGAGATGTCTGTCCTTGCCCATGGCATGGGGGTTGGAACTTGATGATCTTTAAGGTCCCTTTCAACCCAAACCACTCTATGATTCTGATTCTAAGAAAGTGATGGGAATCTTGAAGATTATTGATACCTTGGGAGTCCAGCTTTCCTGCCTGGGAATAGATTGCAAGGTTTAGCTTTTTCCTATCAAACCATTCCTCACTAAAGCAGGAGGGAGCCCACAAGATGCAACACTGTCTCTGGAAGTCAGGGTTTGGTATGAAAGGGGAGGAGATATGATCATGATTTCTGTTTCTCTGGTTTTGCCTCTTCAGCATATTTTAGTATTGTACAGTCAATAGCTTATTACTTCCTTCACTGAAAGACTCTTCTGGGAATCTCTGAGTCTTGTAGGAGAATTTTCCACTGGAAAAAATAGCAGAAGACATTTTTCTGGGAGGGGTCAAACCTATTATTATCATGAGAGTATGAATCATGGTCCAAATGTTGCAGTATAATGTCCTTCCAGCTGCTCCTCCTCCAGGTCTCAGATGAAGTGTTGTCCTGTGTGCTCCAGGAACATTTCAGTGCCAGCCAAGAAAGTTTTACATGTACTTCTCAGATAGTAGTGAATCCTGTGAGAGTTTTGCCCTCCCGGGCTCTGCTTCAGCAACGAGACTTAAAAACTTGTAATAAACAAATAAACAACAAAAAAAAAACCCATGCAGAATCTTTGTGATGATGTTGATTACATTGCTTTGTATCATAGGTAACTTTGCAAGTCAGAGGTAGTTGGAGCTGAGAGCAGTTGAGAGTATTTTGCAGTGTGACCATGACCTCAGGACCAATACAGCAGCAGATCTCCTTGGACTACCCGAGAACCTGACCTGGCTCAGCACTCTGGGGTTGAACACTTACAAGTACAAACTCAGGACCTCTCCATAGGCTTGCTTGTTTTTCATTAGGTTGACATTTCCTTTTTAGCTGCATTTCCAAGCCTGAGGCATATGGGCTTTCTGAGGTGACAAAGGGTTGAATAAAAGGTGATGACTGATTGTAAGAAAACTGTTTGCAAGGAAAGCGCAAACAGCACTTTGGGCCTTCATCCGGGAGCACTTGCCATTTGAGGGCTCAGCACTTGCCATTCTGTGACATTCTGCAGCAGGGCTGCTGGATCTCCTGATAGCACCAAGTCTATAGTAGGGCTCAGTGTAGGGTAAAAGGGATAAGAAGGGTATTAAAGCTATCTCAGTTCACTGAAATATGACATATTTAAGAGTCCCTTAGAATTTGTTATAGTTAACTGTCTGGTTGCTAGGAGTAAAATGCTGACTCTGAAGAGGTCACGAGGACTACAGTATCTTCTAGAAGGTATAATACCTCCCTTATTCTGCTGCTTTTTATTTTTGTAGCTGTCTTTACTCCTGGGAATGCAATAAAGTGTATTTTCTAAAAACTCCACGGTACCAGACTAATAAACACCGTGCTTTTGCATCTACTCAGCATATTTTCTGTCTGATACCAAAACAGGTGAAAATAGAAATGAGAGTCATTATTACATATTATTGTAAAAAAGAATGTCTCCTCCATAAAGCCCTTTGGTTTTAGGAAAAAAAAAATCCCAAAACAACAATCCATGAAATCCATAAAGTGTAATTCAGCCTCTTCATGGAAGCAATTCACTGCAGCTATCCAGACTGCTGGAGGGCTGCAGTGCTTGTAAAAGTCCTTGGCCAAAAAAAAATACATATGTAAAAAAAATATAATTAAAAGCAGCAAGGAGGTATAGTCTCCTCTGCTTGCACAGGACATACTGACCTCTGAACAGCCTTCCCTTGGAATCCAGATGTGAATATCCCTATCCTCACCATAGACCAAAACCCTGCCCCAGGATTTCTCTCTCTCTGTTGCCTGGCCCACAGGGAGCACTTAAATACTCATCTCCTCTGGTCCTGGGAACACCATCTGTTCCACCAAGTAAACAAGCTCCAGACTGGGAAACCACAGGAAGCCCTTTATAAACACTTAACCATTCTTACATGATCATTTAATTGTTTAGGTAGGTAAACAAGGAATGAGATTGCTGACAACATGTCCAAACTGAGATCCTGCATCCCTCAGTGAAGGATGTCCAGTCTTCCATTCAGTGCTACATCAATTTTAACACTGCAAGGTGATAGAATTCAGTATCGATTTGTTTCAGGTAGTAACAGCTGGACGGCAACAAAAAAAGGTATTATTGCTGGGGGACAACTTCTGGCAACATCAAGAATTTGCCATCCAAGTCAGCAGTTGTTCAGGAAAGCTGCACAGCTGCACTAACATCTTACTGTACCTGTCCAGAATATTTGTATATCGTATATATACAATATATATTGTATATACACATATACATACATATGTCTGTGCGTGTATATATATGTACGCAAGGTCCTGCACCTGGGTCCCATGCAAACACAAGCTGGGCAGAGAATGGATTGAGAGTAGCCCTGAGGAGAAGGACTTGGAGGTGTTGATGGAAAGAAGCTCAACATGAGTCGGCAACGTGCGCTGACAGCCCAGAAAACCAATGGCATCCTGGACCACGTCAAAAGAAGTGTGGGCAGCAGGTTGCAGGGGGGTGTTTCTACCCCTTTATTCTGCTCTGATGAGACCCCATCTAGAGTACTGTGTCCAGCTTTGGAGTCCTCAGCACAGGAAGGACATGGACCTGTTGGATTGAGTCCAGTGGAGGTCCACAAAGCTGATCAGAGGACTGGAACCCCTCTGCTGTAAGGACAGGCTAAGAGAGGAGGTTGTTCAGCCTGGAGAAGAGAGGACTCCAGGGAGACCTTATAGCAACTTCTAGTACCTGAAGGGAGCCTACAGGAGAGATAGGGAGGGACTCTATCTGGGACTGAGTGATAGGACAGGGGGTAATAGATTTAAACTGAAGGAAAGGAGATTTAGATTAGATATCAGGAAGAAATTTTTTGCTGTGAGGGTGGTGAGGCACTGGAAGAGGTTGCCCAGAGAAGCTGTGGCTGGCCCATCCCTGGAGGGGTTCAAGGCCAAGCTGTATGGGGCTTTGAGCAACCTGGTCTGGTGGGAGGTGTTCCTGCCCATGGCAGGGGGGTTTGGAAATTTATTATCTTTAAGGTCCCTTCCAACCCAAACCATTCTATGATTCTATAAACTTACGCAAAGTAATATATATGCTTGCATCTCAAGGCAACTTCTTAGCTCAGCTGCTTGTCACCAGAGTGCCTAACCATTTTTCAGGCTAGCACTAGCAAGCAGGGGTGTCACAGTATCTGTCTGCCTCATCTGTGGAGACAAGGCCTACATGGCGAAAATTTCTTAAGAAAGCAACTTATTCATTGGAAACAAAAGACTGTCTGAAATTACTGGTCTATCTGGTAAAGCATCTTGCCAAAAAAGAATGAGGCAAAAACATCAAGCAAAGGCACAAACCAAGGTATTTCCAGCTTTCATTTTGAACTCTGATTTCTTTTTCATATGCAGCTTCAATGTGATATGAAAAGGGAGAATGAAACATTCCCAAATGACACAAAACCATTTTGCAAATCAAAGAACGAATCGGATGCTTTCTGTTTTGGTTTGACCCACAACAATTGCTTTTCCAACTTTAATACTGGGACAACGACTTAGAAAATCAATTTGTTCATCTCTAGTCATTAAGAAGGTAATGAGGCATTCAGTGTGGTCCATGGCCACATTGAATAAACAACTTATTCAATGTCATTAACATTTTCAGCCTATGAACTCAGGAGTGCCCAGTAATGCTCCTTGTTGTGCAGGGTGGCTGAAACGGATGAGAAGTCTTCACTGTTTAACAAATCAGTGTTAGAAATCGAGACAGTTTTCTAATTTTTTGAGCATTTTAAGTGCTTCTTTATGGCAAGATCTGGGTGAGGTGGGCTGATGATGTACACATCTTTTCTGTCAGTAGAGCATTTACTGGATTGTGTTAAATTGTCATTAAAGGGGGAGAAGCAGGTATACTGGGAGTGGGCGTGCATCATCCTGTGATTTTGCTGCATTGTGTAGATGTCTTCCATATTAAAATGTTGCAGGCATCTTATTGTCACCTTAAGGATGAATTTTAATCAGACACAATATAGAATAATGTTAAGAATTAAACTCGTGAGCATATATTTTACGTTAAATAGGTGCTATGCAATGCATAAAATTATCATTCAATTTCCACAATAGCACAGCGGGACTTAGATTGGAGCTGCGATTCGTCTATTCTGGTGTTCTGTGATAAGCTCTCTCAGTTACTGCTTTTAGTCACCATACCAAAAATGCAGCTGTTATTCACACCTGTATAGCTGATAGATATTCACAGCCTGGCCAGGAAGCAGGAACCCTCAGCGCAGTTCAGGCACATGACTTGAACGCTTGTCAAAGCCCCAGCGCTGTTCCTGCTGTTTAACCCAGAGGAGCTGCGGGCTGTGAATTCCTGGTGCTAAGAGGACGTGCCCAACTGAACACCTCTGAAACTGGAAAGCTATCCCATTCCCTCTTTTGTTTGCAGGGCTGTAAAATAAAACATTCAACAAGAGGCAGGCAGCCCATGTGAAGTAAGAGTGAATAAAAATTGAATAGCAAACACTTCTCCAATTTGAAAACCGACCTGGAAACAGATGAAAATGCAGCCTAGGTGTGAACTGGGAGGGCAGAGCCAGCACCAGGTTTTGGCTGGAGATTGAAATAAACAATCTTTTCATATTATTTCCCACCCCCTAACATGACTAGGCTAAGGTCCCTCAAGCCCATTTGTAAATCACCACTGGAAACTATATTCCCTTGGCCAAGAAGTGGAGCCACTTCCTCCTACCTAAATAAAAAAAAATGTCTAACTCTCTTTATGCCATACATCCAGGCAGAGAGAGACCACAAGGAAATCTGAGGAGACTGTAAGTCTGGGGAAGACTCAACCCTCCAGTGTTGCATCTATCTTAAGAAATTAGCTTCTACTGCAAAATACGTTATCATGTGGATTCTAAATTATTGGAAGTAGAAGGTATATCATGTGTCATGTAATCTCTACAGAGATTTCAAAAGACTATAAGAACCAACCTTGTATTTATTCTACATCTGGATGCATGGACTTTCCACAACCAAATGCCACATTCCCTTCTCATTCAGAAATATAATAAAGGTAGTTTCATTTTGCTCATGCAACAGGAAATCAGTCACACAAGGGGAGAGGGAGACATCAGGACCCAGGGAATTGGGATGTCAGAGAATAAATTATCAGAAGATTTATATACCTAAACATTTTCTCTGAGAAGGCTCTAGCATGGATTAGTCTGAAATTGGAATTGTTCCTGGTTGGATGGTCCTGCTTTTGTTTCAATATACAGTAGTCCTGTGTGTGGAAGCAGTAAAGCTTTGCTGTTACCCGGGCAAATGAACTTTGAAATGAACCAACAGTCTTAAGTTGGTCTAAATTTCTAAACCCTCATTTTAGAGTTGCTTGGTTGAATTGATGTGAGCAATCTCCTAATCCCATTGGCAAATAATCCTGATTGGAAGTAAATGCAAACCTACTCTTAGAAGTCCATCATTCTCTGTTGATACCAGAATCACCTGCCCAGACATGTGCAGAGATGGGATACAATTTTGCTGGTTTTAATCATTATTGTCATAAGAATTTGAACTAATTGAGCTGGTTATTATCAGTTGAAAATTGTACCATTCCCTGTTGAGTTCAACTTCTGGTATAATGAACACATATCTAAACATCTTCATTTTCTTTCTTGTCCTGGCTGTTTTGCTTTAAAAACTATTTTGCCTGGGAGACTTAATGCATTCATACTAATTTTGCAGTCTGTACTTTACCTAAGACACGAAGATGTAAAAACTCTGAAAATAATCTAACAGAGGTACTGGTTAAATGAACTATTTGAGAAAGCGTATTTTATAACTCAGCGTTCTCAAAGACAGCTCAACAAGAAAGTTTTTCCTCAAACCTCACTAAAGGAAAAGGATGAGACATGCCCAGGACAGTACCATATACTTGATATTTAGGACAATAATTTTTCTTGTGGAAGAAAAGGAAATGAGTCAACAAGACAAGCCTAAAGGTACCGAAGTCATACCTACACCCCACCAGAGTGCATCCCTTGTCTACCCATGACCTAAATTAGTAAGTCCACTTGCTGTGAGGATGTGCTACATCACACCTGAAGCAGTATTACTTCCTTCATGTCTCTCTTATTTAGCTCTCTACTAGTTACTAAGCTGATAATCTCAAACATTTTATGCCTCTTTTCTTGCCATATATATAAGCTATACCATACACTTCCTCTGACTCAGTCTCCCATCTTAAATGACTTGTTTTTTCCTCTCAGCATCTGAAGTTCCTTTAGCTGTGTCCTGTGCAGGCACAGGAAGACCTCTGGATGACAGAAGTGCCAAATGCTTTCACCCTGCATCATTATTTTCCAAATTAGTAAGCATAGCTTGCTCTGTGTCAGTTCAGTCACCTTCATGCTAGAATAATGGGGATTTTAATTACATGTTGTTAAACCTCTCACTCTGATGTAGCTATGTATTGGAAGGCTCATCATCAATTCAGCAGTCAATTGAGGAAACCTTGGATAATGAGAGTTTATTAACCCAGGTTAATGAGCCTCGGGCAAAACTGAGGGATTTTGTCCAACTGAAGAGGAGCACTGAACACAAACATGGCTCCATGAGCAGAACTCAGCCCTCTCGAGATCTGCCCAGGAAATGACAGAGCATTTGGTAGAAATACCAGCAACTGGATGCTGAAAGCAGAACATCTGTGTTCTCAGGAGTTACATTTTTCAATCATGTCCTTCAGATCTCTGAGGAGGGGTAGATATCCCAGCAAGTGCACCGGCAAATGGGGAAAATGGCTCAGAAAGGCAGTGAGCATGATGGATATCCCTCAAGAAGTCCCCTAAGCACCTTCCTCAGGGTGTCTCCTCCTGTTGCCCACCCTGGGACTCATAACAACTCTGTTACCAGCAGCACTCCCAGTCCTCACTGAACCCCACACCCTGTCCCAGCTGCAGAGAACTAACAAAAATTTGTGGTGCCGAGCATAAGCAACAAGCTATTCGCCTCCCCTGGAAGACAGCCCTTGGACAAATCACTGGCCTTATCACAAACACTCACAAGGGCACATGTTCCCATAGGATGACTCAACGGGGACAGGGAAAAGGGAAAAATTTCCTGATATCTGAAATAACAGTTTACAGTCATACGACCCCCCCATCTCTTTGGTCTCTCATGCACATCTCCACCCCTGGCATTGTGCCCTCCCTGGTATAGGTAAGGAAGTGAGGAGCAACACATCACTGCAGCAGAAAGGGCATTTATTGGATTACAGCTAAGTGTTTGAAATTCATAAAAAATAGTTTTGCTACGAAATTGCTTTAATTGGGTTTGAGAGGTTTTCCACACCTTTTTGCAGAGCTGTAAATGCAGCTAAAATAGCTGAATAGTATTTCAGAAGTATCTGCTAATTTGCAAGTTGCAAGTGACAGTCATTCACAGCTACAGAGATGGCAAGAAAGCCAACAGAGGAAAAATACATGAACATCATGAATTTCAGTGCTGCACAATACTCCTCTTTCCCGTAATAAATGCCTTACTTAAATTATAAATAAGTATCTGCAGTTCAAAAACACGGTAGCAGTAGTTTTCTGCATTCCCACTTTTGTGTCCAATCCCCCGTGATTATGAACTCTGAGAAGAGCAAATAGCTCAGAATGACTCACGAGGCTGAAATTCTTGTTCCTGAAGTCAGCAAAAGATTTGCCCTTGTTGTCATTTCTGGGAATTCATGTAAGCAGTACATTTACTCGTCAGATCTTGCTGTTGGCAAAATTCAAATGGATACAAAATCTTTAAGCTAGTGGATGGAAGAGAAAATGGCCCAAGAGAAAGTGACCCTTGATATTCTGAAATAAAAAATTGGAAGTTTCTATTTCATATTTCTGCATCTATTGCAAAATGTAGCTCATGAATTAAAGTATCTGACCTCCTTCCCTATAGGCTATCTTATCAATATTCAAAGAAGGATAAAAGGGCTGCCAAAAATATCAAGCACTAGGAATTACCTGTAACTTTGAAATGAAAACAGGTGGAAATGACTGACTGAATTGTATATGGCCCAAAGAAAGTTGGGTGCACATTAGTCTTAGTTTCAATATATGTAAAATTGTAAAGCTGTGGTTCAATGAAAAGAATGGCAGCTCTGCAAAAAATAGATCTGTGATAGATCTGGGTAAGTTTATTGTAATGTTGGTTGTAAAATTTCCACTGTGCTTCTTCTTCAGAAGGCAAATTCTTGCAGTTCTCATTAGAGTAAGACCTCTACTAAACAAAACATACATATATACATAGATTTCCTCATATATTATATTGCTATATATATATATACATAGATTTCTTGACTCTTTATCAGGAAGTGTAGTGGCAGGACAAGGGGCAAGGGTTTTAAGTTGGAAGAGGGGAAATTTGGACTAGATACTAGAGAGAAATTCTTTGCTGTGAGGGTGTTGACGCTGGAACAGGTTGCCCAGAGAAGCTATGGCTGCCCCATCTCTGGAGGTGTTGAAGGCCAGGCTGGGTGGGGCTTTGAGCAACCTGGTCTGGTGGGAGGTGTCCCTGCCCACGGCAGGGGTGGTGGAACTTCATGACTTCATGACTTCATGAGTGCCTTCCAACTCTAACTGTTCTATGATTCTATGATTCTAAACGCTCCACAGGTTTTGTCCCCAAATTAGAACCATATTCAGACAGGGGGAAAAGCTCCTTATACAATTGATGACAAACAGAAGATCCACAGAACCACAGATAAATATTTGCTTGCCCAGGAAGTTCTCATTCCATATTTTTCCCCATAATATCTATGCAATTATCGTTATGGCAAAAATGCATCCATGCATTTGTGAGGAGGTGCCACTTCCAATTGACAGCAAACCCCATTAGGACTTGAGCTTCTGGTGAGCATGAAGTGAGGGGCCTGGTCCACACCTCCTGGAGGTCATGCAGCAAACTCCATAATACAGAGGTCTGTGGTGAGCAGGACATCAACACTGGAAAAGACTTTCATCAAGCCACCACGACCTTACCTATATGCATATATATACATATGTATACATGCCTGTATTTATAAAAATATGTAAACAGTTTGGGGTTTGTAGCTTCATTACTGCTGTCAGGAAGGTGGGTTTTGCTACAGTGTCGTACCATGAGTCATGTGGGAAGGTTTAGAAGTGCATGGGAGATTAATACTAGGTTTGCAGAGTAGCGCTCCTGGAGCAGGACCATGATTCCAAGAGGGGTCTTGCTTTTTACCCCTTGCACTATTAATCCACAAGGAGGAAAACGTGATTGCTATCCAGCGTTGCAAGGCACGTCAAAAGCTAGACAAGCCTCTGTGGTGACCATCTTTTCTGCAGTCTGGGGTATGTACGCAGGTTGTAAAGCCATTTTCTAGCCCCCTGCAAAAGACCCTGAGCACTGCTGGGCAGGAGGGGAGACTTCAGAGGTTGGAGCTAGAGGATATAAGGAGCAAAATAAATACAGTGTTTCTCTGTAACACAAGGAGTAATATCTAGGTCTGGATTCAAATAGCCACTTGTCACTTCAAATCTTCTGATGAACTTTAAGACAGGCACTTGCACCAGAGTATTGTCAATTCAATCTACAAAATCCAAAAGTAGATAAAGAGCTAAGGGTATTGATTAAACTATGAACTAGAATACCGCTTCGATTTTTTATATCTGCAGCTACAATAAACATATGTCAGATGAAAGTTGTAACTGTTTTGTTACCACCATCTGGAGAAGGCTCAAGACAAGGTGAGGAAAACTAATGATTTAAGAACACAGAAACATATACAGCTAATTAGTGTGGGGATTGAGACTTCATAGGGGGGATACTTTCAAGCTCAATAAGCAAAGGGAAAATATAAAGAAATACTAGTTCCTCAGTGCCTATATAACATTAAGGGGTTTACAAAGTTCTAAGCTTTTTAACTCTACGGGGCTGACCGGCAGAGAGCAGGGTACAGCAGCAGAGAGGCACACACACAGTTATCCTCAGAACTTGCTCTGGTGCTGGCACGGCTTTCAACTCCAATTAGCTACTTCGAAATCATAGCCCTGACAGAGAACTGTCATGTAGGAATACAGACAAAGTGTGCTAAAAAAAATGATGATTCAGTAGAATACGGTCCTGTGCGCTCTTGGTACTGGAAAGACACTCCCAGGAGTGATGAAGGCCAGCCGGTGCTGAGCGCTCTTGCCAGCAAAAGCTCTGAGGAGTGAAGAGACCTGACTTTTCATATGGATGAAAATATTGCTGGTATTGTCCAGTTGTTGGAATTGATATGTTCCAATTGGTAGTGATTAGTATGGTGTTCCAATCCACTGGTATTGGAAGTGATAAGATCACTTTGGCTTCACATATTAATCGATGGAGTGCAAAACAGAGACCAAACCCTGCTGTTCTGAAAAATCCTATTTTCCATATTCAGGCCTATCAACAAGGAGGAGATATAGGCCTTGTAGTATTATGAATTATTAAAGTTAAGTGCCTGATTGCACTTGCAGGCTTCTTGCAGGTCACCTGACAGGCCCTGGTGGTAAAGAAAAAGGGTAATATGGTAGACCTCTGTGTGTGCTCCCGATCCCAAACCAAGATCCCCACAAGAATGCCTGGGTGATGCTCCATTGCTATCCCCACACAACCTCTTAAGATTTCTCTGTCCTTTTTGGTCTGACAACCTTGGAGTCCCCTTGTCTCTTCTCCACCATCTGCCAACATCTACACCCAGTGCAATGAGCTGCCAGGACTGGCTGAACCCACCATTCCCCACCACAGGACCAACTCCTTCACCACCACCACCCTCACTCCCAGGAAAAGACCCAGCTCCTGCCTCTCACAGGCATTCCTAAAACCTGCATACAGGCTGTGGTTCCCAGAAGTGTACTTTAAAAGGATGCAAAGAACAAAACAATAAAATCTATTTCAGGAAAAAACAGCTGTATTTAGACCCTTGATTTTCTTACTTTTACTCTGCAATCAGATCTGGACCTTTGTTTTCTACAGGATTTGGAAAATAAAACTGGAGAAAATGCACATGTACCGTTTTTTCCTCTTCTTTTTTCTTCACCCTGTACCTCTGTTTGGCGAAGAGATTAACCACAAAGAGAGCACTTTTACCTTTATCTCCCTCTCTTTAGCCGCCTATTTGAAAGGAAGGTGGGGGAGGTGAAAGGGGACTAAGATCCAAAGAATTAGAGGTTACTTGATCTTCTTTGTAAATAAGTGCAGTACCATCGACTGAGTGCCCTGAAGCCCAGCTGCCTGCTGACAGACTGCTGCATCAGCAAATTTTCTCTTGTTTTGCAGAAGCCTTTAAAATGATTAGGGTGTTAGAGAAGGCAGGTTACAGAACTAACTCACTGACAATCCTTTATGACACAGAGTAGCTTTCCACAAATGAGAACAAGGTATTTTTTCCTTTCTCCTCGCACCAGGGATCTTACTTCAACGGTGCTTATCAATTCTTCCTTTCTCATGGAGGGTAGACCTTTGGTTGCTTTATTCTCACTGAACCATTTCCACCCCCCCCCATTGAGATTGCTCGTTGCAACCAAAATGCAGGAGGTTATTTCATTAATGACTTCTTTAGTCCTGTTTTCACCTTTGAAAAAGACACTTCATTCTCCTCCATTTATAGTGCACTATTTCCTACAAGGCACTGTAAAAATATAGCTGAGGTTCAACACTCTTTATTAATCCTTTTTTTTTTTTATGATAAAATAGCTGGGTGAGGAGGCACAAGGGTAACCTGGATAACAAAACCTTGCTAGGTACCTCATTTAGACCTTGTCATATTTCAAAAGTCCTTGTTCCAGTACAGGAAAAGGTGTGCTTCCTTGTAAATTATACGTTTGCATCCCAGTCTCACAATGATGCCAGTGGTAAAGAGGTGAACAAAACCCAGGGTGCAAGGGAACTTACAACAATAGAAGAACATTGTGAGTTTGAAAAACTACTGAGTGAAACTGGACAAGTAGGAGTCCTTGTTCTTTAGCCATGCAGAACTTAAAAGGACAGAATGAAGCAAAGCTGGACTATTACTTAACAAAAGACACTAAATTTTCAGCAAGTGATTGCTGCAACCTGCCCAGTAAATCCAGCTGGGGATAGCACACATCTTCAAGCAAGCCTTTAAGCCTTCACTAGCATAGCTCAGATGGTGGAGGATCTGCTGCACTCCTAGATAAGATGCTGTAGTGGTTGACAGCGCACATCACTAAGTAGAGACCTTTTTAGTGGTCTGAACTGGTTTTTCAACAGTAGATGAAGGGCTCTTACCACTGGCACAATTTTCTGAATTTATGGTCTTCAAATCAAACTGTGCCCATTTTGCAAGGGATGAGATAAGGGCTCTTTTTCCAGCTAAAGCCTTCAATCAGCAATACCACTAGGCTCTTCCCTTCTCACTCATCCCCTCTTCATAAGAGTTCAGGGAATGTGCAAGTGGCAGCAGAATTAAGTTTTCTATCTCCTTTCTGGCTTGATTCTGCAGCTCTTTTGGGAGCAAATAGCACAGCTCTTCATCCTCAAGGTAAGTCTTGTTACAATGACTTGAAACGGAAGGACATAATTTCTCAAATATTAACCCCTCATTCTGAGCAAAAAAAACACCCCATACTGTCACTGTGCAAAAGTAAACACATTCTGTACAAATACAGTTCTCTGTACAAAGAATTCATTTTACTTCATCCAAAGGAGGAGGAAAAGGCTCATATCCTTTTCAGTAATGAACCATTTTAGCTGAAAATAATCAGCATTTCCATGGAAAACACTTGGATGTGGACCTGGTGAGGAGGGAAGCATCGGAGCTGCTCACAAACCCACGCTTAGTACCACAGATGCTCTGTACATTCGGCTGAGAGAGGTGGTACCTCTCCATCCATCCAACCTAACCACCCCGTTGCCATCACAACCGTATCCAGTGCAGCTGTCTCTTCTGTACGGCCAGCAGCAGCAGCAGCCACGCCACAAGTGGGCCTTGCCAGGCAGTGAGGGCATATGTAATGCTCCAGTTCTCCAGAGATACAGAAGCAGCACTGGCAACCAACCTTGTGATTTTCAAAGATTCTCTTGAAGGCTGAGGTGCTCTTCCTGCGATATTCCATTAGAGCTTGGCTTTTGTTAAAATGGGAAGCAAAGGATTCCAGCCTTTATGGCAGAATCTTGAAGACATTGACTGAATGCACCTCAGAGACTCAAAACCTAGACTGCAAATGCAAGGGAAGAGTCTTAAATTTTCTGTTTCTAATTAAATCTCTATTAAAAAAAAAATAATAATAGAGAGAAGCACGGGGGGTTTAGGATGTTTTCATAGGGAAACTGTAGCAGTACTATGGAGCAGCTGCCCTGACAGATAGTCTTTTGCCCGCCTGGAGGAGAGGACCTGCTGTGAGGTTTCCATGAGCTCCTCAAAGAGAGACAGGTGGAGCACAGTGGCAGCAGCAGCAGGGATTTTTGGATGAAACTCTCTCCCTTTTGAGTCCTGTGGTTTGTGCCGAACTCCTGCAAAGAAGCTGAAAAGCTCTGGGAAAGATGGTATGGTTTCCTTGCAAAGCACAGCTGGGGAATTTGGGGGTCTTTTGCTCTTCCTGTGCTTCAGGCACTCTATGGGACATTGAAGTAATAGTGGCACTGTCCAGCTTTCAACTCACGATCATGACTTCATCTGGCCCCAAGACAGGGTGTGTGTTGCTGGAGAGGGTGGAGGAAAAGGCTCTGTGGTTTCTCCCTCTCTGTCCTTCCCATCAGTGGTGCTCACTCCAGCATTTCCAGAGGAAACACAGACCTCCAGCTGCCCACCCACCTCAGTTGGACCAGCAACCCACCAGGGCCTTATGCTGTCTTTTGCAAAAGAGGCCACCAGGATGGCAACAAGACCATTTAGGAGCAGGTGATGATCAGCAGGGATGACTGAATGCTCCGTGCTTTTAATCCACCAAACTCTGCTATGGCCATGCGTAGATAAGCACCGGGAAAAATACAATCAACTTTCCACTAAATTTCAGAATTTACTACATTTTTACTAGCATCTTGTTTGCTTGAATATGTTTATTTTTATCCTTCAGGCAAATATTTCTGCCTCCTGTGAACCTTTTATGTAAATCAATGGAGGCATTTGGCAAGCCATATCAAAACTGCAGCTTTACATATCACTGAAGCGGAAAATAAATGGAAATAATTACTGATGCCTCCAAGTAGAGATTTGCTTGAAAATGAAACATGTGGCTCGGAGGGGGTGGGCAAAGTATATGCAATGATTTCCTGTTTGCTTACACAGCATTGGCTCAGAGATTTTTATTTCATTCCAGGATGTGTTTTTACCCTCTTTTGGGGGAGATCAGGGAGACATAGTGATTAGTTTTTTTGCTCATTTAACCATATTGGATAGAATCAGTTCTTTACTTACTTAGTAAACCCAGATGATATTTGTAAATCCCTCCCTCATGCTTGAAAGTGGAAATAAACTGATGTTTGAAGGAAGAAAAGGTACACACTGCTGTGCCAGTAACATCACTAACAGAGCAACTGACTGAGCAAACTGTGATTTCTATATAATGGGCTTGATCAATATTTATAGGGGTCAATACTAATTTGTTTTCATGTATTTCAGCATAAACCAGTAATGCAAGTCCTGACACCGCTGAGTTGCACTGACAAAAGGAGAACCGAGTCCTGCAGTGCCATGGGCTGCTCCTGAGCTATCATTGCAGTCCATTGTCCTGATGTTGGTTCCATCCCAGGGGAAAATTTAGGAGACCACTCCTGCTTGGTGTCTTTGCACTCTTGGAAACAAATGTTTTATAACTGTTACCATGTCAAGGCAGTACCTGAAGAAATCACTGACTGAGGGCAGGCAAATTTTGCTGCTTCTGGAGCAGAAGGCAGCCATGCAAACCCGACCAAAGACCCATCTGGTCTTGTATCCACTCTCTAGACCAGCTGCCCTGCACAGCTGCCACGGGAAGAGGAAGAACAGAGAAGTGTGTCTTCACACCACATGCTCTCAGCCTTCAGTTTTCTCAGCTTTTAGTCAGATGTGATTCCCATCCTCAGTCACCCCTGCTGGATTTCTCTCACTTTAACCTGCTCAGGGTCTCTTGATGTCATGTAACATCCACATAACCTTGTAGACAAGGACTTTCAGGTCTACATCTCACTGCAGGAAGAGCTGCCTACTTTTCTTTGCTCCAAACAAACCTGACTCCTAGTAGCTTCATTTGCTACCTCCTCATCCACGTACTAGTGATTAGTCACAGGTGCCATTAGTGACAGTGGCAAAGTATAAGCCCCGTGCTCCTTTAGTTTTTCAGAGCAATAGCTCCCAGGGTTCAGTTATTGCAGCCTCACTGTTATTATCAACCCCACAGAGAGGTGGTTTGCGGTAAATTCTGGTTCAAAGCTTTGTTTCTGCTGGATCTAGATTTTAAACCACCATCAACAGCTGGACTTCTTATGGTGGGTCACACACCACTTGGAATTGCCATGCTTTCACAAGCTCCAATTTGTTTATTGCTCCTCTGTGTGTAACCCCAGGGTATAAAAATATACAGGCAGTTGTATTTTAAAGGCTGGCTCCAGTCCTATTTAATTTGTCCCAAAGTTTATTTTATCTTCTGCTGCAGGGTGAGAATGAATGGGTATTTTGGAAAAGCACTTCTGTTGCATTCCTATCTCATCTCAGCACGTGCTGATAGTACACAAGTCCTGGTAAAGTCTACAGTATGAAAAAAATCACAGAATCATAGAATGGTTTGTGTTAGAAGGGACCTTAAAAATCACCTAGATCCAACACCTCTGCCATGGGTGGGGACACTTCCCAGTAGACCAGGTTGATCAAATGACCATACCTTCCACCTCTCTACGCACTGCAACTCTTTTAAAGCTTTTAAAGAGAGTAAGAGTATTAAATACAATCTGACCTTTATTCACTGTAGACGATAGAAAACCTCCAAAGAGACAGTACCTTGAAGTTCAGGCAGAAATTATTTGAGAGAGGGCATGGGAGAGTGAAACGGCATGTTTTCTGCTGTATTTAGCAAAGCAAACTGCAAATATCCTTCCAGTACTACCTCCTGACAGGAAACTTATCAATGTTTGATGTGTTGCTGCTGAGCCCATTTACATAATTCTGATGCTGAGCTGAAAAAACCACCAACAACAAAAGAGAAGAAGAATATATGGCACTAGCTGTTCTGCTTCATAAAATCTCCCATCATGGCAGTGTAACAATACTTGGGCTCGTAAATCTCCGCTGTGCATTAGCGGCTGGAGAAACGCAGAGGAAAAAGTGAGCTCGTGACTGAACGGGCAGAAAAGGTAGACAAGAAGAAAGAGATAAATCATTTTAAAGTTGGTGGTTTGCTGCATTTAGCATGTACAAAGAGTATTTTGAAATGTTTATAGATCTGCTTCACAAGCAGCGACAGTTTAATGGCAAAGAGATCAGAAGGGTTCAAAGTCTTCACCTGTGTCACATCTTCCAAGTCTGTCCCTACTGGTGGCAGGTTTCTCAAAAGGATGAAATACACACAAAAAAACAACAAATGTTTCATCCTCAGAGAGATGTTCCTGCCAAGAGTTATTTCACATCTTCTTTCAGTGCGAGGACCAGCCCAGATTCAGAGAAGCCTGCCTTGAAGATACAACCTCCAGGGTCTGGGGAAAGGAGGCATGAAGTTGCTCTCTGGGCTTGGACACAACCTCCTAAATATACAAAATGAAGGAGGCATCAATTTTGGCCTGTGGTTACCACAGTCACATCAGTAGTGCTGGTGACAAATATGGTGCTTCACTGTGCTGAAATTCGGGATCACTTGCCCCAGTTCATGCTGGTGGCATGGATGGTGCTTACTGACTGGTCCAGGGCAATTTGAGGAGACCCAGTAGAGCTGCTGCTGCTGAGGGAAAACTGCAGCCTGACAGGTAAGTGCGTGGGAGTACGTTTAAGTCAGGTATTTATTTTCAGCAATGTGCATGCCCTACAAAGCACTCTGCTGTTAAACAGAAATTTCTGAACATCATGTGCTAATGTTATTACAAAATTTGTACTACGTAAAAATTCCAACTTAAGAAGAATCACCAAAGGACTAACTAATTTCCAAAATCTCCTATAGGCATGCAAGATCATTTCCTTTTTTGTTTTTCTTTTGGTCTAAAGCTAGAATCCTACAGATGTACTTTCTGCATTGGCTTCAAAGAAAAGGAGAAAAGGAATGTACTACTACAAAGTGTTGGGGTTTGCTTTTTTTTTCCCTTCTTTTTTTTTTTTTCCCTATATACACACACAAAGCTGGGCAATCCTAAGAGATAGATGCCAAATAAATTTACTCACACTAAAGGCAACGGTCACTGATTTTATTAGTTTAACGAACATTCCTGAGCTAACTGGATGAGAATATCTCTGCAAAACAAACAACAGTGAAGTGGTGTAAGCAGCCTAAAATACTTCAAACATCTGATTTTTTTCACAGATGGCAGGAATTTGCCAGTAAGATTATTTATGCATTCTCAGGCAATACTGTTCAGGCATAAGTTATCTCTGGAACAAAGACAAATCTAAGCTATTTTCATTGTCTTTTAAGACAGTTCAAATACAATTTATTTGCCTTCCTTACTCAGCAAGCTGGATAAGAGGTCTAGCCCTTTAAAAGCTGTTGTTCCAGTTTTAGAGGATAGAGGCTATAAAACAGAGGGGCTTCATTAAAATACCATAGCTGGCACCTCTCAGAGGCACAGGAAAAGAATACTCACTGAGTAAGTAACACATTATAAATTATAATTGAGATTCAATGCTCCCAGGGAGTAGAGAAGGTAACTTGTCATTTGAAGTGTTGTGAGTTTTTGAGAGTGGACTAGGAGTTTAGAAGGTATAATGATATCATTAAGAAATGCCCTTGCAAAGCAAGCAAAATTATACTGCGCTGTTTCTTGAAAACCACAGGAACTCTTTATTGTTCTGTCAGCAGCAGTTCAAAGAGCTATGTGACCCCATTAACATTCACTCAGGCATAAATAACAAATTGGAGGGGGGAAATTTCTTGAAGAGTTAATTATATTTGGTGTGTCTGAGTACCTAACACCATCATCCATGTGGGCTCAGCGCCACAAAGTACACACCTTGTACACCTGCTTTACCTCACAGCTTTATTTATCTTTTACTATTTAGAGGAAAAAGCAATAGCAAAGGCAGAGAAAGAGCAGGGAGGGGGGGAAGTAGAAAAATCTAGATAATGGGTAGCTGATTTGATGGCCGTGGCTAAACTGATCTGGTATGTGCAGTAGTTCTGCTTTGCACAGAAATTGTTATTAGATGACCAGAAAACCCTTTGAAGCCACATAGTCATGGCAGGAGCTGGGTAGGAATATGTGGAGTGATACATTACAAGCTTAAACTAGAAACTTGCAGAGAAAGTGAATTTCTCTGTTTTAAAAAGAGGCAGATCTTCTGGCCAAACTATTTATTTATTTCTATGTGAAAAGTTGTGGGCTGTGGGGGGTTTTTTTGTAGAAAAGCTTAATTTCAGAAATTCTGATACAGTATCTGATCAGGATTGCAGCTTGGCTGCTTTAGTCCTTTACCAGTCTGGTTCTCCAACCGGCTTTTCTACACCTGATACCAAAAAACTACAGGCAGTCTCCACGCTGCAGTGATAGTTGACTCATCTTAAGGAAGGAGAGAGACCAGCAACAGAAACTGAGGTTTGCCTGGTTTTTTTAGGAGTGTACACATTCTCTTTTTGCTTAAAAAATATTTGGGATTTTGTCTGAAAATACAGAGGCTTAAATTATTTGCATAGTAAAATTGTTAACTTTTTTTTTCAGAGAGTGAGTAGTAGATATTGTCTCCAATGTTAGGAGAAAACACACACACAGTGATTAATTAAGTCAGAAGCTTTATCTATACCAATTAATTAATTTCAGCTACTCTACAGATTGAGGAATACTTATCTCTTTAGGACTGTTCCCTTGCAACTTTCCTCACACTTAGAAATAATTTTGATAAATGATAGGAAAGGACCTTCACAAGGAGGTGAGCGCTATCTGTGTTACACTGAGGACATGTCATTTCCTGAGAAACTTTTAAATTCAGTTTCTTTATATCTGTAATGAAGTCCAATAAACTTTGGAATGTCAGTGGGATTCTTTACGAAACTGCACACAAAAGTTAGAGTAGGACCTTTTGTAAGTACTACAAAGATCTCCATTTACATGAGCATTCCCACCAACCCACCAGAAGCCATCTCCTCTGGACATTAATCACATGTGCTACTGAGCACATTTCTACTAATTCAAAGCTGCTTCCAAATTCTCTTGGAAAGTAGAAGAATAAATTTATATTACCCTATAAGCCTAGGCAAGCTTGAATTCTATTTTCAGTTTATTGAAAGTTCTGCTGTTATCCTTCATAACTCTTAAACAGGGATCAAATTCTTTGTTCATTGCATATATATTCATGCTTCTGCCTTTTTTTTTCTGAAAATCTGTCAATTTGATGACGTTCTAAATGTATCTGCTATTTGAAGACTATTTGCATTGTAATTGTATTAAGGAAAAAGCTATTCTTTTTCTTCATTGCATTTTCATTGCATGTAGATTGGAGTTGATCAGAAAGCCTCCTCTGAAATGGAAATTATTTTTATTACACTTCAGCCATGCTTTAAACTGGTTCTGCTTTTCACATTCTGTGATTTTGTGGTACTGTGAACAGTTTGAAACAGTGGGAATGTGCTCAGAGTAAAAAAGCAGAATGCATATTCAAATAGTCTAATACGTGTCTACCAGAAAGGGATACAAAACACATCCTACACAAATTGTAGGAAGGTTTGAATTACTGGACAGCACAGCTACTGGAGAAATTTCCGCAGAATTTCCTCTTTCCTCAGAAAATGCCCGTTTGTCAAAATCAAAGCTTAGCAGGGGGCAAGGGGTAGAAGGGGTAGAGGGGAGGGTAGAAGGAAGTAGGATGAATTTTTCATTACATATTTTCATCTTTCCTTGGAAGACTGCAATGTTTGAGATGTTTCAGGTTGACATTTTTGCATCAAGGAACCCCTGCTGTGCAGGAATGCTTGTTTCAAGTATTAAGCTCTACACAGTAAAGAGGAAACATAAAAATGTTTGAGAACAAAACAGAGTGCCTCAAGATCACTATACAAGGACCTGATTGATGTACAGAATTTCCCAAAAGTGCTCAGATATTAAGGGATTTATTCTGCATATCTGAAAAACTCTTGTGAAGTGGAAAATCTCTTCCTGCCATGGTGGAATTAGAGCTTCCATCAAGGCAATGGCAGAAGTCCCATTCACATCAACAGGGACTTCATCTCAGACTTACTGAAAACATTGCATTCTCTTTTGACCTTATTGACCATACACATATTTATGACCATACAAAACACTGAGGAATTTATAAGTTGCTTTGTTTAGGGGGAGATAATAATAACAATAAGTGAGGCTTTAACAAGAATTGTTATGTGCAGTAGAAAAGTCCTGTTTTTCTGCACATAATGGGAGTCAAACAACAAGCAGGCAAGTGTATCTCAGAATCATTGCCTCTCTGCAGAATTTTAAAATATTACTGTCTGCAGCTCTTTGTTAAAAACTTGCACCATATATTATCACCTTGCCTGAAGCAGCAGAGAGGACGGTGTGAACGCAGAGTCCTAGCACGAGCCCTCGGTGCAGCTGCGTGAGCTGAGCTGCTGGGTCTTTCAGGGCAGCAGTCAGGGACCCATGGCCAGTTCCACTGATGCAGCACATCCTTGAAGGCATGTGCTAAAAAGGGGACTTTGAGCTGGAGGTTTAAGGGGACAACTGGTCTTACACTGTCTCAGCTGTCTTCCCAGGGGACATGTGTTTCAGTCCTGCTGCTGTTAGTGAAGTTCCAGCAGGAGTCCTCTCCCCGAGTGAACCAAGCCTTTATCTACCTGTGCTCAGGGGATAATCCATGCCACATATCACAGTGTACAGTCATATCTTCACTCCTCCTCATCCTCTGACTTCCTCCCTCTCCCTACCCACATGTCCCTCCATTGCCACCCCACATCAAACAAAATAATACCTTTTCCACCTCTGGTGGCTTGTAGCTTTCCCTGAAATGTGACTACTCCTGTATCTTTCTGGACTAGTCTTGCCTTTTGTAGTGCTTTATGTATTTCTCATAGCAAAAAAGGTATCTAAACACTCTCTTTGGGAAGCTTTCACTCAGTTTCCATGCTAAAACCAAAAGGTCATAGAATCATAGAATTGTCTAGGTTGGAAGGGACCTTTAAAATCATCTAGTCCAACCATCAACCTAACTCTGACAAATTCCATCACTAAACCATATCTCTGAGCACTGTGTCTACCTGACTTTTAAATGTCCCCAGGGATGGAGCTTCAACCACATCCCTGGGCAGCCCATTCCAATGCTTAATAATTCTTTCAGCGTAAAAAAAATATTCCTAATATCCAATCCTAACCTCCCCTGGTGCAACTTGAGGCCATTTCCTATTGTCCTATCTCCTATCGCCTGTGACTTGGGAGAAGAGACTGAGACCCACCTTTCTGCACCCTCCTTTCAGGGAGTTGTAGAGAGCAAGAAGGTCTGCCCTCATCCTCCTTTTCTCCAGGCTGAACACCCCCAGCTCCCTCAGCCTCTTCTCATAAAACGTATTCTCCAGACCCCTCACCGGTTTTGTTGCCCTTCTCTGGGACTGTACAAAAAGTTACACAGTTATTAGAGATGCATCACTCCTGAAGTTCTGTGACATTAATGAGGAAAGGGACGATGTAAATTAATGCAAGTACATTTCGCCGCATTCACATTTTATAAGAGGAAGAAAGGTTCAAGGTACAACATGAACCACTTATGCCAATGTTGGTGGGAAGGTTCAAGCATGCCTGGTGTTAGCTCCAGATGCTGTTTTACTGGCTACCAGTAAGAAACAGCTGTTTTCTGTTCTAACCAGACTTACAGCAACAAACTTTCTCATTTCCTTGACAGAGCTGAGAGTGTTTTCTTCCTATCTAATTCTGAACAGGTCCCCAAGGAGACCTTTACTACAATGGAATAACTGACATTAAAAAAAAAAGACTATGCACTTAAGACATCCAGCCTCCCAGGGTGTCCACATTGCAGCTTATCCTTTGCTGACAGCCAAAACCCCCAAAGCCTCCAACTGGCAAAGATGGCTGGCCTGATCAATTCTGCTTAATTCAGTTAATTCCAATTTTCAATTGACAAATGTGAGTCTATATCCTACTACGCTTTTCTCTTTCCTTGTTCCAGCCCACTCCCTTTTCTCTAGAGAAAGCCCAGCTTTCCCTAGAGCAAAGTCTGTTTGTCTACCTTTATTTTATATATAATGAGTCAATCCCTTTTCTTGTCTCCTAAAATTTCAAAGGCCCCCTCAGTGACAGTTCAGCGAGTATTCGCCCTACATAACACAACAGCTGTTAGAGACAGATAGCACGAGTGTTTCTGGAGTGATTCAAACTGACCTGCTGTCAATGGATACTAAGTGCTCATCATTAGCTGTGGCTTGAGGTCCAGGAGTTCAACAAAGGTCTCTAACATGAAGCACATTCTAATATTGAGGAAAAAATAATGAGAGATTTGGAAACTTCAGGAACAGCATTTAATGGAAAAAAAATGGTATACTTTTTATGTGTATGTATTGGAAATGGTTTCATCCACGTATGTTTGTCAATATGAAAACTTACATTTCATAAAAATAGTGGATCTGAAATCAAGTTGGGTTTTTTTTATGCTACAGATGTTTGGGAAAATCCATTACATCTTAGATCATCTGCTAAATTATGATCTGTACCTGTTTTCCAGATGCCGAATATCATTAGAACTTGAAGCTGTCTCTTTTCAGAAACAGTTAAATAATTACTACTGGGAGGAGTTCTTTTTTGTCTTCACAGACCAGATTTGTCCCCATCTGCAGGCAAACCCATGTTTATATAGCTAATCTTGTCTCTATGGACATAAGCTTGAGCTATTAGCAGATCTTCTAGAGTTATTCACAGAGACTTTGGGAAGGTACAACATGCCTTTTGGACATACCAACACATTATGATCATGACACAGGAACATCCTGGTTTTGTACTCTGAGGAAATTGTCTGCCTTCTGGTAAGCCACTATTAAAGAAGCAGTACCCATTCTCAATGAACCCAGCCTAAAATATCCCTTTTTCTTCAATTTCTGTCTTCTGAGGATGTTAATGACAGGGTTTTTGCACAATATCCAAAATCTAATTTTAAAAAAAATATATAATTTTTCTTTTTACAAATCTTTAAATCTACTAGTAGTTACACTACTCCAGCAACTGGCCTCAGCTGTCTGCTGAGTTTGGTTTTTCAGATTTGGAACGTGGAAGACTGAAGAACAACATAGCAAATGAATGAGTGACTTAAGAGTCTGCATTTAGTCATTCAGAGATAAACACCAGGTGTTAAGGGTTTTTTTAACTTGTCCTTTTCCAAGCCAGTGTATACATGTGTCTATATATGGTTTTACTTGCCTAGCTTCTATTACTAAGGATTTGATCTGTTCTGCCTTCAGTAGGCAATGACAGAGAGCTCTCTGTCTCTTTGTTGTACGACCTGTTATAAATACTTGATGAGACATAACAGCATCATAGGGTATTTATAGCATAGACAGATTTCTCCCTGCTCTACAGATTTCTACAGAAAGGCTGAGTTACAACAAATCTTTTCAGAGTGCTCTCTGGTGTGTTATGATATGGGTTCTCACTCACTTTTAACTTTCAAGTAACAGCAGTATTATGCTTAGAAATTCTATAGAAAGACTAGCAGTATCTTACACTCACTGTGTAAGTCACCTCGTAGCCTGCCTCCTTCACAGGACTCATGTTCAACAGGAAGTACTAACTCAAAAACAACACACCTACTTCAAGTTTCAGAGTATAAATGTTCTTAAGACACGAGAGAAGAGTCAGTTCCGTGCTCAGGGTCCAGGCTGGTGAAGGAAAGACCAAGAGTGCAGGGCAATCCAGTCTCCAGATGCATGAATCATGGAATCATAGAATTGTTAGAGTTGGAAGGGTCCTTAAAGATCACGGAGTTCCAAACCCCCAGCCATAGGCAGGGACACCTCCAACTAGAGGAGGTTGCTCCAAGTCCCATCCAGCTTGGCCTTGAACCCCTCCAGGGATGGGGCAGCCACAGCTTCTCTGGGCAACCCAAGGAGTTCCCAGGTTCTATTTAGACCCCTAGTTTGACCATAAAAAAAATTTGGTCATACCCATTAACCCAGCTCCTGCTGATCTGAAAAACTGTTCCATCATCTCAGCTTGATTTCAACTCTGAAGAAGCAAGAACTGATGAAAATTAAGAAAGAAATCAAGTGCTTCTTGCCACTCATAATGAAATGGAATGTTAAGTATTTTGATTTTCCAGATAAAAATATTTAAAACAAACATATTTCCAGAGTTTTCCAGAGAATTTTGGAAACATGGTTCACTGTAATACTTCTATTCTGAAAAAATAACATTGCTTCAAAAAAAAAAAAAAAAGTTTTACACTGGAAAAATTGTATCAGCTCTAAAAGCTTGTATATTTCTGTAAGAGTTGGGGAAAAAAAATTACACCTTTCCTCCAGGCTTTACATCTAGTCTGCATTTTGAGCATATTTTATATTACAGTTCTTCCTTCTGAAGCACAACAGGAAAAATATTTGATTGTATAAGGTAGTGTCAAGAGACAAGTAATCTGCTGCTATAATTTAACTGACATTAAGTTTCTCAATCCCACATAATTACAGTAGGAGGGAATTTCCAAAAAAAAAACCCCAACCGACTTTAAAAAAAACTATTTTAACTTCCTTAAATCAATTGCTCATATTAAAGATTTAAAAGCTTCACATAATTCTAAGCGGGCTGAGTTTTCCTTCACGTGGTATTTCATTCCAGATTTCAAAGTGGGATAACCTCCAATAATGTCCAAACAAACCAGTCAGCTTGATTATCTGACTTGATCACAACGTTGGTGCTATTCAGGACAAGTGTACCTTAAACAATTTCCCAAGAGAAGCTTATACAACTTTACCTCCTTTGGAGATTTTTTTTCAGAATAATTTCATCAGTACCAGTGCGTGATTAAGATGTTCTCAAGTTAAGCATCATTGATTTCCTTTCATTTCCTCCTCATCCCAGAAATACTAGTTTCCACATTCACCAGATGATGACAAACTGAAGATAATTTAAAAAAGTAAAAAACCCTTACTGGATGTCCTGGTGGACATTGCTGGTTATGACTTCTGCAAGGCTACTACCAATGAAAACCTAGGGACAAATCCATGTTTGCTGACCTTGGTTGTTCCCCGTTGTTTCTGTAATTAGCTGCAATGATTCTGAAATATGAATCAAAGCCCTGTTGGACCCTAAAGATGACTCCTTCAGTAATTTATCATTGTCACAAAGTAGGCATAGGGCTTCTTTTCAAGAGTCACTGTCCTCTCAGTTTTGAATCCAGCTTGCTGATTTGTGCCATAAGCCATCTAGCTGGGTCTTGGTAGAGAGTGATCTTCTGGCTTTGTTTTTACTAAAGTAATAGGAGGAAAGATCAGACCTTATGCTGTTTTGTAAGTTTGGGAATATTTCTGGATGTTGAAGAAGTTGCTGCTCTTTAATTCAGGTTACTGGCTGGGGGAACTTCTAAACTGGCATGGGTGTGCATGTTCACAAACTGCAGTGCATAGCTCTGGTGTTGGATAAGGCAGAAGCAAACTGTTTCTCTATACCAATTGGTAGGAACAGCCTAAAATCAAAAGCCCTGACTGTAGGCAAAGCAAATGAGAAAAAAACTGAGAAAAAACCTCTGAGAAAAAACCAATCAGCATTAAAAAAAATAAAGTGTGGGCTACACTGGAGACCCTGGCTACGTTCACTGGCTATGTTCACTTCAGCCCTACATTTCCGTGTTTATCAGAGGTCTTCAAACGCAGTATAGTCAGCAGCAAACATCCTGCATACAAAGACATGGCCATTTTTCACATGTTTGACCTGCTTCACAATTGCAACGTGGGTTTTTTACCTTTGCTATTAGACTCTGATGCTTCTAAACTGTTATGCAAAATGCCTACCAGAGATCAGTCTCCAGTTAAACCACAATTAATTTTTGTCTACCATCACAGGATAATAACAAGATCAGCATGACACACAGAGAAGTAAAGCTTCACAGACTTCACAGACTAACAGAGGGGAGAAATATGCTGTGAAGGGGAAAAAGTATTCACATTAAAAGAATAAGAATCAGAAGTCAAAATTCATTAGGCTATGGGCAAAACAGATTGCTTTTATACACAAGTCTTTTCTCAGCTTTCCATCTGCACAAGAACCGTTAATGTTGAAACTGAAAAGATCAGTAAGGTCTGGAAAGGAGTATGGTATGAGCTCAAGGCATAGAGTAGCAATTGTTTTGTGATAAAAGAGCAGAATTCATTAATCAGAGATGGTCCAGGCACTAAGAAGACATTTGTCCCTGCGCTGCTGTGGCTTAATGAGAATTGCCATACTGTACAAATACTTGTTTAGCATCTGAACAACTGTTGTTTAAAGTGGAGACATAAGGCTAGTTTTAGGTCATTAAATAACATAACAGAAACAGAGTAGATGCCCTGTTGGGTTATAATGATCTGTTTTGTGTGATGTAGTATATACAGAAATCCAAACAGAACAAAGAGTAGTATTGAGCAAAAGGTGCTTTCAGCCATGTGGTGGGGTAAGTCAGACTTCTTGTCCCTGAGTATTCATGGGCTTTATAGGATTTGGAACTGACCATCCCACATAATAACGACACCAGCTCCGCAGACAAGTCTATTCGGTTCGACCAGTGCTGGTCTTACAACACAGAATGGATCAAAACACGCACCTGTGTAATGTTTGTTCTCTGCACTTTGTGACAATGCAATATGAGGAAAAAAATAAATTTAACAGAAATGCAAAAAATGAACTGCCAATATAATAATATTTGGCTTAAAGCAATTTGAAAGTAAGAAAAAAATATGAAATGCATACATTTAAAATATTAAATGCATTACTGCTTATTTTTTTAGCAGTTCTACATTTCAGAAGTATCTGAGACACTGAATCAGATGAGAGCACAACAAAATTATGGGAAAATGGTTTAGCTATTGCATTAAAATTACCGTTACAGAGAGGCTAGAAGTTCCTGACTCAGATACCAACATGTGAACATACGGATTCAACCTCATCAGAAACTGTAAGAGATAATTATTTTCTTTCCATCCACATCTTTAGACTTACACAAGATTTAATATGACCCCAAATCTCTTCTTAGAAAGGAGGGGTGGGACAGCCATGTAATCTGCCTGCCTGAGGATCTAGCTGTGAGAAATAACAAGGAACTAAAACTTGCTTTTATTCAGACATTTTCATCTCATGAGAGTAGAACCTGACTTTGTCACTTTCAGTGACCTGACCTCCAATGCAACTCATATTGTGACTCTTCTTTTTCTGTATATAGGTCTTGCCTGCATTCAATTATATTTCACATAAATTTTACATTAGGATAGCAGTAGTTCTTTTAAAATAATAATAGAAGAAAGCCTTAATGACAGTAACTCTACAGCAATGATGAGAGCCAAAAAAAGCCCACCCATAAAAAATCCCCACCAACATTGCTTGCTAAATATGTGCTTTATTAAGCATGAATGACTTGCCTCTGAACCTGGTGAATTGGAGTGCAGCATTCACAACTCCTACAACTCATCAAGCCCATCAGTGGTTAGAAATGTCTAGGACGCATTATTCCTATTTGTACTTTTTAGAGAGAGAGAGCTGTACCTCTATTTATCATGGAGAAGACAACAGAAACTTGACTTTGAATGAGAAATGAAATGTCCACTCAACAAAAAGGAAGGCAGCCTCCTTAAACTGCCCGTTTGACAGTGGGCTAATGAGACAGTCACAAAATCAGCTTTGGTACTCTCAGGCTTCTATATTCCCAGAAACATGCTGTTGCCAAGAACTGCAAATAAAATGTAGGCAGATAACCTGGCAGCACTGTGGCCAGAAATCATATGGGATGGAACATGGACACTCTCTTACTGGAGATTTGGAAGTGCAAAATTTGAACAGGCACAAAGACACCTTTGGAATTTGATTTCCTTATGAATGTCACTTGGCTTTATCTTCCTTCTGACTGGACAGGTTTTTTGAACCCCAGAATGCTATTCTGTGAAGGAAGACAGATTAAGTTACAGTATCAGCAGGAGAAGATAAGGTATTGTCCTAGGGAGTAATTGCACAGCTTGAGCTTCTAATTTGTTAGAATAGATGAAAATTCCCCACAAAGGGGAACACAGGCTTAAAACTGCTAGTGGATATTTATACCTCATATTTGAATAATAACATAAAGTAGAGATAATCATGATCTAATTGCAGACAATTTGTTAGACAAAAAAAAATATTAGTTGAACAAATTGTTCTTTCTAGTATATAAGTAAAAGTTAAAATACACACACACCAGGGAAGATTATTTCTGATGTATTTAGGACTGCAAGACACCTGAAAAGTACTAAAAATAAAACGGAAAAACAATGACTTATAAAATCTCTTCTTTTAAATATGTATTTACATGAAACATGGTGCTTAAGCAACTTGGTCTAAGAATGAATCATNCTCAAACTAAACAATGCCAACTCCCTCAATCGATCCTCATAAGACTTATCCTCCAGGCCTCTCACCAGTTTCGTTGCCCTCCTCTGTACTCGCTCCAGCACCTCGAGATCTCTCTTGTGTTGAGGTGCCCAGAACTGGACACAAGACTCCAGGTGTGGCCTCCCCAGTGCTGAGGACAGGGGGACAATCACCTCCCTACTTCTGCTGGCCACACTATTCTTTATGCAAGCCAGGATGCCATTGACCTTCTTGGCCACCTGGGCACACTGCTGGCTTATGTTCAGCCGCCCGTTGACCAGCACTCCCAGGTCCTTTTCCGCCAGGCAGCTCTCCATGAAGTTGGTCCTGCTTTGAGTAAGGGGTTAGACAAGGTGATCTCTAGAGGTCCTTTCAACATAAATAGTCCTTGGATTCTATCAAATGCCCACAATTAATAAGATTAAGATCATAGAATTGTCCAGGTTGGAAGGGATCCTTAAGATCAGCAAGACCAACCATTAATCTAACTCTGACAAACCTACCACTAAACCGTGTCCCTAAGCACCAGGTCTACCCATCTTTTAATACCTCCAGGGGCAGCAATTCTACCACTTCCCTGGGCACCTGTTTCTTTTGGTGAAGAAATTCTTCCTAACATCCAATCTAAACTTTCCTTGGTGCAAGCTAAGCCCATTTCCTCTTCTCCTATCATTTGTTATTTGGAGGAAGAGACTGACCCCCACCTCACTGTAACCTCCTTTCAGGTAGTTGTAGAGAGCATGGCAGACTCACCTCAGCCTCCTTTTCTCTAGGCTGAACAACCCCAACTCCCTCAGCTGCTTCTCATAAGACTTCTTCTCCAGATCCCTCACCAGCTTCGTTGCCCTTCTCTGTACTCGCTCCAGCACCTCAACGTCTTTTCTGTAGTGAGTGGCTCAAAACTGGACACAGTACTACTCAAGGTGGGGCCTCACCAGCACCAAGTACAGTGAGACGGATCATTGCCATAGTCCTGCTCACCGCAATGTTCCTGATACAGGCTAGGATGCTGTTGGCCTTCTTGGCCACCTGGGCACACTGCTGGCTCAAACTATTCCGAACCTAAAAATCCATTTTGGATCTAACAGTAGAGATGGGCTTAGGCTCTAGTGAAAAGGACTAAAGTCCTCTCTGAGGACCACAGTTTGCCCTCATCCTCAGGTTGCCTCATCAGGCCTCAGCTGCCTTGTCCTCACTTTCCACATAACCCTGTAACAACCCGCAGTTTTCACTTGCTCCTATTTATTTGCAAGCACCAAATGGGAAGCCCCAGAACAGTCTGAACCATAATGTAATAGGATCCTGCGTGACAAATTAAGGCAGTCAGAATGAGGGCATGACAGGGAGGACATTCTCCCTCTTCCGCTTTTCCTTCCAACTCAAATGGACCCTTGTGAACACAACAGTACACTTCCAACGGTCTCCTCTCCTCCCACCCTCCCTCTGCATGCAGATGTGCTTGCATGTGGGCTGCACGCTCCAGAAGGCAGATGCTGCTGGATTTTAATCCCTCTGAATTCTCCGATGGATTAATCCTCAAATCTCTAACTGTCCTTCTTAATGCCGCAGTAAGTAACAGGCACATTGGTTACACTGATTTACAGCTGAAATAAAAGCGAAAGACACTCAAAATGAAACGTCTGAAAATCAATCTATGCCACCAGAGGATGAGACACTAAAGCATTCTGGATTATTTTCTTCTACCAGCCGTGACCCTGCCCAGTGCCTTGATGAGGCAAAAATCATTGGTAGTAGCAGTAAAAGTTGCGGGTACCTGTATTAACCTCCACCTACCTGTAATCCTTCAATGGCCAGTTTGAGAATAGATGGCGTAAGCTTGGAGGCTTGCTTGAAGGAGAAGTTGCTCCAATCTATAATTAGAATGAAGCCATTTATCTGAAGCTCTTGATCTTCGATGAGCACTTCCAGCGACAGTAGGATAGCCCGGAGGATATCTATGAAGGAGTTCCTAAAACCAAAACAGAAAAAAAAAACAAACCAAAAAAATCAATGCTTGCAGTTATCTTCAAACCTCAAGATACTCAGCTTTGCTGTGGATGGGACATGAGCAAGAGATGGGGATTTATTCTGGTAGAATTCTGAAAAGAGAGTTAATTCAGAAGTGTCACTGAAGGGCTCCTGCTCCAAAACTCACATTCCTCTGCTTGATGTGATAAGTCCTGCTCACTGGTGGATAAAATAAATCCTGAATTAAATCTTTTTGATTCTTCTGGCTTCCTTACAATAGATTTTAGCTAAGCTACTTTGGGAAAATATTTCTCTGTGGGGAAATGAAGCAGATTCAGGCTATCAGTTTAAATCCCTGTTCCTTTGGATATACTTTATCAGTTTTTTTGTTCGCTTCCCCCCCCCCTCCCCCTTCTTTTCTATCTATTATGAAGAGGAAAATCAGAAATGAAAAATAAATTGCTACAATATTCATATAAACAGTATGGTTACAACTAGGCTCCCTGGCCTCCTGCTTCAGTGGAGGGAATGATCCAAGGCTTTGTACAATAATGCTTGATTGTTCCCTTATTTCTGCAAACCAAATGCAACATGGAAAATAGCTGCATCCACTCAAAAAAAGAACTTGCTATTAATTAGCAGCTACCAATAGGCTGGCTGCAAGGCTTCCCTCAGCTCTGGGAAAATAATTAGAAACCTTGGAGGCCCTGAAGGAGATAGCAAGTGACAGACAAGAAAATGTTTAAATGTTTTTTTTAATGTGAAAGTCTGTACTGAGAAACCTGGGCTGCCTCTCTACTTCCATCTCATGCATTTTACAAAAGCAAGCTGAACACTTTAATGATTTTTTCCATATTTACACCTGAGTAAGCTGAATCAGCACCTCTCATCACCTGCCCTTTCCCTTAAGATGATTTACAAACAACAGATTCAACAAGCAAGGAAAGCTTCAGAAAGTACAGCTTAACCTTCTGTAAAATGAAATTGTAACATACTGCTATTGCTGTCTGCTTTTCCCCTGCATAATTCTCAAATTTGGATGCGGCCTAAGGTCTATTATAGGGAAGGCTCTCACCATGTTCTCCCACGGAGATTTTCATTTAATCCTTTTCTGCTGTTTTTCTTTAATTTAAAGCAAGTCATCTAAGCCTGCAGGAGCATTGTTTCAAATTCTGCCTCAGAGAAAGAACCTACGTGCAGCCAAAACAAACTTCTCTGCCGTCAAGGCCTCTACCCCTGCACGGCAGCACCATACGACAAATTTCTGTTAGAAGTAAATGGTGAAGTGTTTTCTTATTCTTTCTATTTTCTTTCAGCAGGTTTCAATTGGAAATGTACATTCTTTCCCTCAAGACAAGATCCCTCAAATAAGCTGATTCTGAACCGTACATCTCTGTCTAAACTGGAAGCTTCTCTGAAGTAGATTTGCTGAGGCAACTTGCAATACATAGAGATTAAAGCTATTTAACTGTGTTGCTGCTGAGAATGAGACCACCCCTTCCTGGCAGGCAGCAACAGTGCAGCCTTGACCTTTTCAAATCACATGGGGAAGCTGTGCTAAACAGACCAGCTGCAGGAGAACTTTCCTTAGCAACCTAAGGTGAAGGCATACCGATTGGATTGGCAACTGACATTTTCAGTCTAAATTTACTTCGAAAAACTGTGATATGAATAAACTACCCACTGCCCAGCTGAAATGGGTGAGGACTTTCACACAGCAGCATCACATAACTGCAATTCAGTTTCACCCCTGGACCGTATCATATATCCTACATTACTCTACCCCAGCATCCCCATTCAATGGGGGTCAGTCTTCCACAAGACCTGCCCCATGGAAGGTCTTAGAGGTGTGCAGTGTCTTATCACACACATCATGCCTTTTCCACTCTCTTGCTGGTGTCAACACAGAATGTTATCACCCTTTATGGATGGTCTTTCTGGCTAGAATGGGGAAGACAAAACTATTTCAGAGCTCAACATAACCCCATAATTGTAAATCTTAAAGTGGACTGGTAATTTGTTATTACTGAAAATGTGAAAATAGGGCAACATTGAGAACATAAGAGGTTTTATCCATTATTTTTGGTAGAAGTTTAGAAGATGCAAACTCATATTCATAATCCCAGTATCTTTGATGCTTTTAAAAGCTGTGCAATGCTTTCCGTAGGGCTGTGTGGAAATGGTGCATACAAGGCATTTCTATAGTCCACTTAAACTCTAAATCACAGCAAAATGTTTCATTTGATGGAGCAAAGTCTTCCTCACAGACTATCCTTAAGGATTCCCATCTTTGTTTAGGTGTCTACATAAATTACCAGGTTTCCAAGCGATTACTCTCCTGTACTTCCTTGTACTTTCAGTAGAAATTATTTGCTGGCTAGATATGGCACCCAGATTTCTTAGTGTGTAACGAATCTAGCTGACCCCTGACCAGCTCCCTCCCCCACTCTGTGGTTGCAGTTTTAAGACATGGTGTAGAAAATAACTCAAAGTAAACACAAAGAAATTTTTCAGATGAGTACAAGGAGACATGAAAGCAGCACACAAGTCCTCCAGGTGGGCTGTTTGCAGGCACCTTGTTGTGTGAATTGCAGGGTCTGGATAGAAATCAGAGTGCCACTTGAGGCTGAAGCCCTCTGCTCCCTAATCTTGAGGCTTTGAGACAAATCATTCAGCTGTGTGACTGATTTGCATCCAAATCATTTTCTATGCATGAACACAGAACCACTTCTTATTAGTCCATCTCTTTTGTTCCTTTGCTTAATGTTCCTTTCCCTCCTCCAACCCCCTCCCCATCAGTTTAACCCTCTCTCTCTCTCACACACACACACAAAAAGTGAAATAAATTACTATTACACAAAGGCAAATGTGTAAGTTGCTGTAAGGATTCAGCATGGAGCCTACTGAAGTGAGCCACTAATGAGTTACAAAAGATTTGCACAAGCCTCAGAAAGACAAAAGGAGGAGGGAGACAGAGCACATATCTGCATTGGCTGAATGGAAAAGTACCACAAAAGAGGCTCTTCAGATATCCTTTGGAAAATGGGAAGTTAGCCCAACAGAAGTTAGTGGTAAGGAACAATAATGGAAAGCAAAAATGAAGATGGTTTAGCTGAGGGATTTGGTGGAGAGATTAGCCAAAGGCATAACATGAAAATAAATAAGAAGAAATTACTTAATTATAAGAGGCGTAAGCAGGCTGTGAGAGAATCAAAAGGCTCAGTGGAGTAGCAGGGTGCAATGGGAACAATTACAGGGGATAAAGACATTGCAGGAAATTAAATGATCTATTTGCATGCCTCTGCCACCAGTCATTTTGAATAGATACATGGATAATAAAGCTGAGGGGCTGTTGGAAAATAAGGGGTCAAATAAGACACACTGCAAGGAAGTGATACATTTGGAGAAGATAGTATAGGTAAAGACTTTTAACCTTACTGTCTCTGAAGAGTTAAGCAAAGGTTGGTTTTAGGGATGCTAGGGAAATTAATTGGATTATTCAGATGGTTAAAAGTATGAAAGTACAGAAGTACTGATGGCTGAAGCCATTAAGGTCATCTGGTAGTAAGCAAAAACAGTCACTAAAAATCTTGAGTGTCCCATGAGACTGCAGGCTAACAAAGTTTAGACCAGTGTCGTTATCTTGGCAGTTGCAGACAACTCAGTTTAACATCCCTAAATTAGTATGTGTTAAGAGACTCTCCTGTAATACTTAAAAGGTGACTTAGATAAAACAGGTTTCCTTACTTGTTAAAATAAAGTCTTGGGATACCAAATCAAGGAATTTATCACCTTTTAAATGCAACAAAGCAGTGAAATTATACTAGCTTATTTAACATAAGCTTACAAAAGACTGAACAATATAAAACCAGTTTAATTGAGTCTGTTTGAGCATCTAAGAAGAGAAGACAGTATGGCACACCTCACAAAAAAGCTACGGCCAAAGCTGAATAGCGCTTAGCAAACATGGCATAGAAACAAGACTCCACATCGTGCTTTGTTCCCTCCCCACAGAGTAAATCCCTGAAGGAGAACAGAAATGCATGCTTAACTTCTAGTTAGGGGGAGAGCTGACACTGCCCTGCAAGGAGGAGTCCCACTGTGAGTGATGAACAGAAGAGGAAGCAGGAAGAAGAAGGACGAGAAAAACATGTTCAGGTGCTCGCAATTTTTTTGAGCTAATCAAAGCTGAAGAAGCTGTAAGCAAAGGCTTAGAATGGGAGACACCAACAGCAAACAGATTGATGCTGGTGGAGGACGGAGAACCCAGGCAGGAGCACTTAGAATTGCTGCCACGCACAGTCAAGGTGTGCTGTTCATGGAAAAGCCCTTGGAATCTAGTCCACATTGAGTTTTGAACCAGTAGTCATAAATCATAGGAAGTCATTTATTTCAGCAGACTAAATTTTTCATTTTCCTCATGAAGTATTGATAAGAAAGCCCCAACACCTGATAATGCATTCTTAGAAAGCATCCAGGGGCTTTTTTTTTTATATATAATGCATGTGTTTATTTTAGAAATTTAAAATGTACCTCTGCTGAAAAAAAGCACTGGAAGTTACTGACACACAATCCTTGGAGATTCATGTTTTGTTTCAAACTTGTGATCACGAGTTGCTACCCTGCCTTTCTGGCATTAGAGGGAAACGGCCATCAGTTCCACCACTCTAATACCTGATCTTTATGAGCTTTGGGTGAAGAAAGGTCCCTCATATGTACCCTGCATTACACAGGGCAGCCCTCAGCTGAAGAATAACCAGGAAGAATAACTGCAAAATGAAGAATCGTGAATAAACATGGTGAGTCACTTGACTCATCCTGCAACAGAGAAGATGAACAGTCGAACAGAGGAGCTCACAGCTGACTCATGCACTGAAAAGGGCTTGTTTGTCTCATCTGGCTGAGGTCTGAATGGTGCATATGTGCGCAGAAATTAGCAAGGCTTGTCTGCGATTCACAGAGAAAATGGGCTGCATTCACAGCGAACGTTCACGACAAATATTTTGACCAGCCATGGGTAACTCTCTCCATAGAACATTTCAAAGCCACTTCAACTCGTTAGCTGCCAAAATATGAATAATTCACCAGCAGGCAAACTGGAGCGGTTCTTACACAACAACCTGAGATTTTTTTCTTATTCTTGTGGGGTACCAGCCAGTTTTTTGCTGTGCCAAAGTTACTTTTTTTTATTTTATTCCTCTGTAGAACCAGAATATATGCAGATAAACCTCCCACTGAGGAGTAAAACACAGGTTGCATTAATTTAATGTCATAGCTCCAAATTATTCTTCCTTCACATCCAGTGTAGCTATCTTAGGCAGTTCCAGTATGCCAGGTTCAGACAGGCATCACTCCTGTTTTGTGATGAAAAGATATCAAGCTTTTCCCCATAGCATCTGTGTGAATCTATAAATAAAACTCCAAAGTAACTTCACATCCAGTTTAGTAGACTGGATAGATGAGGGTACTGCTTCTTTTTCTTTGGAAATAGTTAGTCCAATGGTGCAGTAGATACAAAGAACAGAGTGGATTAAGCTGAGACATGGACTGTATTTAACATAAGAAAAACACTGCTTAGTTTATAACTCAACAGAGGCCAGTCACCCACAAATATTTTCCTGGCTTTAAATTCCTGCTTGGAGTGAGATGGAAGCCTCTGCCATTGCCAGCGAAGGGAAACATACCAGCCTGCAGAAAGAAACTACACCAGTTTATTAATTTATCATGCAAAAATTGCCTCTCAGTGGCTTTCTGAAAGATATAAAAATATTCCCCGTGTTTTGTTCCTGCTGTAGGTTCTTCCATATACAAGTATTATGAGGTTTTTTGCTGTCACTTTCCACTTCAGTTGAACTCCATAGCAACCGATGGCCCCTGAATTACACGTTCCATGTTCTAGTCAGCGTTACGAATCTCCTCCTACGTACACTCATTCATACCGTGGGCACCCTCACCAAATGAATACTTTGTCCCTGATGTTAGTGTGACTGTGCAAGAGGCCTTTCTTATGTCTAATTTGGCTGAAAAGCAGGGATCTTTGCAGTTCCTGTGCTTGGGGAGGGAGAGCGCAGGTGGTGGGGCACTTTGGACTCCTTGGGGCACCAGCTTCCACCAGAGACCTACACAGGGTGGGAAGGTGACATCTGCTATTCCCTTTGCCTCATCCCAGGGAGACTTGTTGCACCGCCTAGCAGGGAATCAGCCCCAGATAAAGCATAAAATTGTTACTTTTCCCTAAGCGCTCAATAAAAAATAAAAATAAAAAAATATCCTGCCCTGAGCTCTCCAGAGGCTTGATCCCAAATGGAGCAAGGCAACTGATTGCAACCCAGCACAGCACGAGCTTAGGGATAGGCCATAAGAAGTCCACCTGGGTGTCGTGGGGCAGCCCAGCCATCGGGCTAATGGCTTGGCCGGACTCCAGGAAGAGCGTCCAACACCAGGCAGGGTGAAGCCTCTCAGGATCAGCCTGCAGCTCTACTGCTGAAAGGAAAGGCCAGAACTGCTGGAGAGAGTCCAGAGC
>VZTM01027174.1:10937-21702 GCA_013400555.1 Jacana jacana | reverse complement strand
CGACGGTCGTTATGGGCATGGGCGGAGCTGTCGGCATTAGCTGTCTGTCCCACATCACAGGCAGCGGAGCCGGTGGAGGGCAGGGCTCTGTGGGTAAAAAGGGATTAGAATGGGGGTGGTGGTGGTGGTTTATCTAAGTTGTTCACTCTCAGTTCCTCCAGCTGATTTACAAGTTCTCGGATCTTCGCGTCGCCTTGCCCTGCTAGGGTTTCTGCGTGTGGACGTAGTTGGGTTTCATGTGGTGCCCCTGGGGCACTTTCCGGGGTGAAAGGTGGTTCGGACGGATACAGAGGAGGAGCCGTGGGAGGGGGGTCGACACATCTCCCTTCCCAGTGGAGAAGGCGGTGCTGGCCTCTCCTCTCCAGGAGTTTCCTGGGGTGGCTCTGCCGCAGACGGCTCACATCTCTGCCCCGGCTCGGCAGCGGCAGCTTCTGCTTTTCCCGCGCTCGGTGGCGGGTCCGGCGGGACCTCCGTTTTTCGGGGTAGCGGGGCAGGGTCGACATTCGCGCGAATCTCAGCAACAGTCTTACACGTAGACCCCCGGTCATTCCCTTTATCGCGGGCAGTCCGAAAAATCGCGCAAAAGCCCCGGGCTTCTTGCCTGAGTCCCTAGATTTTACTGAGACCAGCTCAGGACTCAGCACTTGTGCAGCAGCACAGGCCACCTCCCTTTCTGCTGTCATGGCCTTCAGAGTCTCCAGTACTGCGCGCCACACCTCACAAACATCTTTTATTTCCTTCACTTCCTTTTCACTCCCAGCCATGATCTTATCCCACATAGTCTGTCCAAACTCTCTCCATTCCGGTACAGAGAATAACAGGGGCATGGCCGGGAAATATCCCCGTCTTTGCCCTAACTTAACCAACTGAATCAGTTGTTTCACCCTTGTCTCGATCCCTCTCTTGGAGAGGATACTTGCGAGTAACGCCGTCGGAGCTTCTCCTTCCGTACCTGTGCTTTTCCTCTGGGAGGTGAGAGGCCACCTCGTACCATGTCTGCCCTGACTCTGCGCTCCATCAGCACCGCTCCCAGCCCATTGATTTTTCCCACTGCCCTCCTCTCGCTGCTTACTGCAGACTGGGAGCCTTCAGTCAGAGTGAGCCAGCCTCTGCTACCATATGTTGCAGTGGGAGATGGACCCGGAGTAACGATGGATTCTCAATGTGAGTACAGTCGTCCTGGTTTATTGCAAGTTTGAGCAGCGTATATATAGAAACATGAGAGTAACACCCCACAGCAAAAGCACTACTACTGGCTGAGACCCCTTGGCCACCCGCTCCGAGCGCTCCTGTGTTTGGCACAGGAACTATGCCCACTCCAAGGTCACGCAGCCCCACACAGTCCTATTGGTTTGCATTCCACACCCAAGAGTTGTTATCTCTTCCAGCTCCCTGCTTGCCCAGCCACGTCGGTCCTTTAGTAACTTTGCAGTAAAGTCTGACTTTGGTCAGTGTTACTAGGCCTGGATTGCTCACATCTTCATTCTCTTGGAGATGGTCACCCACAGGTCTGTTGGAAAGCTTTCAAGTCATCACTTTTTTTTTATGTTTGCATAGAAATCACTGAGCTGCCCCCATTGCAGAAGCTGTGGTGGCAACCCCACATCCTCCTGGCGGTCTTCAAGGAGGGGAGCTGGCAATGTCCTTTGAAACACTGGAAAAATCCACCCAGGACTTACTTGGCATTGTGGTTCCAAATAGTGCCAGGAGGAGTGGATTAAAGCAACACAGTAGCTTGAATTGAGTGAAGAAAAACCAAAGGGGTTCTTTCCTTTCTCCTTCATCCAACCCTGAGCTGCTGACCATCAAAGCACATACTGTACTGTCCTCGACTCAGCCAGCAACTTCTGCTACAGCATGAAGGCTGGTGCATGATTTTCCTCCCTCTGGTTGGGCACATGAGTTGAAAGGGGTCATGGTATTTTTAGGAAAGAGCATAAATATATATGGGAAGGGTCATGACATGAGTTGGCCTGTGAAATAGCATCTGTTTCTCCAGATGTCATGTAAGAGGGCTGGCAGTCCAGAGAGTCCAGAGGAGGAACACTGCCAGGGAAGGGGGAAGGGCTAGTCTCTCTGCTGTCTTTGAGGACAAGTGTTCAGGAAGAAAACAAACTGAAGGGTTGAAGAGGTTCCAAGCAAAAGGCAAGCTATAATCTCCTCCTTTATTGAATCATAGAATCATTTAGGTTGGAAGAGACCCTTGGGATCATGGAGTCCAACCATCAGCCCTACTCTACAAGTTCTCCCCTACACCAGATCCCTCAACACCACATCTAATCTACTCTTAAACACAGTCAGGGAGGGTGACTCCACCACCTCCCTGGGTAGCTGATTCCACTGACTGACCACTCTCTCTGTGAAAAACTTTTTCCTAATGTCCAGCCTAACCCTACCCTGCTGCAGCTTGCAGCCATTCCCTCTTGTTCTGTCGCTCATTGCCTGTGAGAAGAGACCAGCACCAACCTCTCTGCAATGCCCTTTCAAGCAGTTGTAGAGAGGGATGAGGTCTCCCCTCAGCCTCCTCTTCCTCAAACTAAACAACCTCAACTCCCTCACTTGATCCTCATAAGCCTTATTCTCCAAATTGAAACAATTCCGTGCCCCATTTTATGTAATTTGCTTTCTTAAAGTGTCCAGCTAGTAACATTGCCTTCCCTGAGCTTGCAAAAGGGTGGTTGAGTGTGAAGGGAGGAAATTATTTCAGCAGAACTTGTTATTCAGACTGCAAGCTCAGGTAGAAGTTGTGTAGTCATTGAGGAATATTGGGTGAGCCCCAGTTTCCCATGCTGGATGTTGCTACTTTTCCTTTTTTGGACAGGAACATGGTGGTCGCAATGCTTGCACATAAGGTGGGTAGCAGAGCAGAGAAAGAGTGGTTAAGTGGCTCCAGGTGTTCTCTCAGATAAGACCACACCTTGCTTTGTAAACCAGTGCCTTGCTGGGGATTTGGGCTCAAGCTCAAGCTCTTCCAGCATCCTTCTTTCTCGACAGAGTCAGTATATGCCATACCTGATCCTGAACATTAGCCATTGGCAGTGAAGCCAATGGACTCAAAGTCAGGGACTGAGGGCAGGCTTGAGTCTTCCTTCGTTTAGAGACAGCCCACCATGTTGGAGGCCAACGTCAATATATCTGCTTCCAGTCACCTTGAAGTCATTTATAACCCACAAACTTCTCAGTTTTAAAGTGACTTGTTAGCAGGCAGTGGGTGTGGGGCTCCTCTGACTCGCTAGCTGTGCAACTGCAGCTCTTCAGGGCTTTTAAGACTCATCTTATTGCAAGCCACTGGACTACCTCTCTGGGATGGCCAGAGCAGCAGCACGGTTTGGTTTCCAAATACAGCTTGTGTATCTTGTACTTCATATGTTTTAGTGATATGCAAAGCCCTTGAGGGATTTTTGATGTTGTATTTTTGTGGCTCTTGTTCTAGTTTCTATCTAACAGTTCTGAGATGAGAACTAACTTGTCTGCAGCCACATATGGAAAAGTTTGGGGCATACAAAAAAACTGCTCTATGTAGAAGATACTTTTTTATCTTGGGCTCAGGGTTTGAGGGCATCTGTGGAGGTGGGTGTCCTGTGTATGTGGTTCTTAGTTTCTAAGAATCTAAGCAATCTGAGCAAACTCATAGTAAATCATTCGTAAAATACTATTGGAGCCGAATCTTGTTCTCACAGTTGAATTCAGATGCACTTAAATAAGCTAAATGTGCCAGGAGTTCTAAGATGGACATTTATTACAAGCAACTGTCTTACATGTCATATGAATGCCTGACTTTCAGGAAGGTAATTTCCTTTTAAATCCTCCAGAAGCTGTCTGAAGGATTATCCGTATTAAGAAATGGTCCAGTCATGTTTGAAGAATGTCCTGAAATCCAGTTAGTTGTTTTTTGTTTAATGTTGCTTTTATTTAGAATTACTGATATGTTCGATTTGGAGTTTTTTCTTCTGTTTTCCTGTGAGTGTTTCCTATGTTTTCCTGGATGATTTTTCATTGGTTGAGTGCCAGTGAAGTGAGGAGTAATAAAAACAAAACCCCATATGAAATGCCTCTGTGTTACTGATGTGAAGTGTATCGGGGAGTATTAGCTTCAAAGCCATTCAAAGGGAAACAACTTGGATAATTTCTATTCCATTATGAAATTTAGAGCATTGTATTTTCAGCCCAGAGGGGACTGGGGGGGGCGGAAAGACAGAAAATTGTGTGAGATTTTACTATAGAAAAATGTCTTGTCAGCTGCTTCACCTTCTAAGGTTTCATTTTGGTTCTGAAAAAGGAATCATCTTCTATTGAATGTCTCCAATCAAGGATTTCCTTGGAGGCTGCCCATGTCTCCTTTAGCATTTGAGAGCTGCTAAAAAGACAGCTCTGTATGTTCTGTTGAACCGGAGGTTCACGTCTTGCACTAATTTTTTAAAAGTCCCCTTTTTCGCTCTGAGAACTCTTGCAAATATTTTAGGAGCAAGAAGACATTTGGCCAAGCAGCTGAAAACACATGGCCTCGTGGAGGCTGTGACCCCTCAGGTAGCAGCTCATTCATTCCAGGGTTGTATGTCATTCATTCCAGGGTTGTATGAACTGTGATTTAAATGAAAAAAAAAATAATCCAAACCCAAACCACCACAACTTGCTTCCCAAGGTCTGCTGAAGCACTGATAATGTCCTCTCTCTTCCCTTGGAATGAGAGTGCAAGTCAGACAAAGGTGAGAAAATACAGTCCCTCCCTGTGTGGCTCTTCTGTAGAGGAAAAGAATAATTGTTGACTAAACTCAGTTTAAGCTGCACTCTGTCCCTCAGTCCCAGGCTTTGCTCTGCGTCAGCCAACCGTAAAACCCTAAAGAGCAGGGAAAGAAGTTATTTTTGGCTTTTGAGTTGCATAATCTTTTAGGTGAGGTGTTTCACAGATGATGGTGCAATGAGGGAAAGCGGCGGAGCTGGCTGTGCAGCTCGTTGCTGCTGCGGAGCTGAACATGCTGAGGTCTGGAGGGGAGTGCTGTTAATGAGCTGTAGCACATAGGAAGTGAGCAGGGTGAGTGATAAGGTCTGGATCTGGGGTTTGGTAATTCCCTCAGGTGCCTGGAAGATCCGATGTTTCTGCCTAAGATGTTAAAGGGTCTACTGCAGAAGACAGACTGCATGATGAATAAAACCATCTGTGTTTTGCTCTTGCCGCAGCAAATTCGCTATTAAGGAGCCACAGGGGTTCCAGTTGGGTTCAAAACAACCTATTTGCTAATGTATATCACATGAAGTAGCCATATCTAACCTCCTGCCTCCTCTGGCAGCCTCTTGATGGCTTTGGGGACATACCAGGCAAGGAGGACTGTAGTGTGTGACAGGCTACCAAATGACCAGTAATAGGTACAAGCCCTGGAGAAGTTACGAAGTTACGGGTTGTGCAGCCCTGCCCAAATTCACTAAATTCTTTGGCTAGTGTAATTCATGGCTGGAGCTCTTCTCCCCCATTTCCATCACAAGATGGTACCTTCCTTGCTCATGGCCAAGGATACAAGGTACAAGGAAACAAGGAAATCCATTTCCACGTTTGACTGTCAGGGCTAGAAAGATGGGAAAGGCAGTGCTCTGTTTCCTGGTCTGCCATGTCAATCAGATCACAAGTCACTGTGTTATGCTTACTTTATTTTAAAAAATAAAGAAATAGGAGGAAATTGGCCCAAGGTGTCGTGACTTTTTGGCTGCAGGAGGCAGCACATCTGTTAGTGTGTTTTTTTCCATGCACCAACACAGTTCCTTCCACTCATTGCCCACCTTGGCTGGTCCCCACTGGCGGCATTGTCACAGCCTGTGCAACCTCCTAGAGCCACATCTCATTTTTGTGTGCCTGCTGCAACAGCCTGTTCTGCCTCTGAGTTCTCGTCATGCCATCCTTCTCCCATGGTTCCTTGGCAGGAACATCCAAAGAGAAAATCCTCCAGTGCTGCCGCTCATGGAAATGCACTGTGACCCGTGTAATAGGTGGCTCCTGACCAGCTTGCAGAATAGCAGCCGCCCGAGAGAAAAGCCTGATCTCAGATGCATAAATGTGGATTATCCGCAGCCCAGGGGAAATAAAAAGCTGTTGCTGTGCTGTGCGTCACAACACCACTCCCACCAGAAGCCGTTCTAGACACCCAGAGGTCCAAAGCATGGAAACCACTGCTGCAGTGAAATGATGCCAAGCAGATTAGGAAAATGTTAGAAAATAGCAAAATCCAGTGCTCAAAGGCAGGCACTGAGACCCATATGCTGGTGTTTAAATGAATGTGATCTGACAGTGAAAGATATTGAGCATCCAAAGTGGATGAAAGATGAGGATATAAAACTGATGTGCGGATTCATACAGACCTACTTGATTGTGCTCTTATCTGCTAAATCACAGCTTCTATTACAAGAGAATTATTGTCCCTCTACTTAATGCATGTTAATCAACACAGCAAATTACTCAGTTCCCCCAGGTCTTATTAAGAGCTAACAGCAATTTTCAGCAAGTTACCGGATTGCGAAGGCTACAACTTTGACAATATGTGAGAAACAATTTCCTAGCTTCTATAGAATAATTTCACTTAGATTGTATCTTCTGCATTAGCTTGTTTAGTTCAGTAGTTCGACAATAAACGAATCCCCCTGGTTGGTGATCCAGGGTGGGCACTGAGAAGTAAGTAAAAGGAAAATGTGTGAACTCCAGTTAGAAGTGAGCATATTCCAGCTCGTCCTGGGCTTTTTGCTAACTTACTGATTTAAGAAAGTCAGTCCTTCATGGTGGGTTTTAGATTCAGCAAGAATTGCTAACTACAATTCTAAAGCAATGCATTAAACCAGCTATCTTTAGGGAAGGCTAATGGCTTTGTGAGCCCTCACTTTCCTGGAAAATAGGATTTTCCCACTCCACCTTTTTTCTGCCCAGCTGCTTTGAATTAAAGACAACCCTTCAAGGGTCTATTTTCTCTCACTTATACCAGCGTAAATCAAAAGCTAACCATGTTAATGTCAGCGGTGTAAAACTGGAGGAAATGAGAGAAGAATTACCCTGGGTAAAATCTAATTTGCTTTTTGCTCTGTGTCATTCCAAGTTGCAATCTAGATTAAAAATATTCCCCAACCTATACAAATGATCACTCGACACAGCACACCAACTGTCTGGGAGAGGAAAATCTAGGATGTTTTCCTGAACTTCCCAGTCTTCCTATAAAGCAAGCAAAAAAGGACAAGTTTTATACTAAAAAAACACAATAGGGGGACTCACAATACCTTCTGATCGCAATTCAAGGTATAAGCCGGGTTTGGAGTTCAACTGAAACCCTGGACACGCAGGGTTAATATGTGTTTATTCAAGCACCACAAGCTGTCATTTCAGTTCTCTTCCATACCTATTTGCAAAGGCCCACACACACAATGGAGCTCTTTTCAGAGATGACATAATGTAGTGTTTTGCAAAAAAATGGGGTGAAAGTTTTCTTTTCATCTGGCCAATGCAAAATGTGTCTAACGTGCTTCAGCAGATTACTGCCTTGAGGCAGAAAAAGCTCTTTGTAATACTTTGGTGCTAAAACAGGTACCTAGTCATCTATATCCAGCAGGGTCTAACATAGCTGTATCCTCTGGAGAGAGTTGGATGCCTTTGAACTTGCTCTCCCGGCAGTGTTGCTGCAGTGAGGTCCTCTTTCAGATGCCATTCGTCTCTAAGGAGGTCTGCTACAGCTGCAATACACATTTTATGGGGTCTGAAGAAAGAAATGGTCCCTCAGAAAATACAGTAGCTACATTCAGGTGCGTACCTTGCTAGCCTGTCTATTCCATAGAAAACCACTGACAAATGTGAATGCTCTAGTTATAGGACATGGTCCTGTTGGTTTGGGTCCAGCAGAGGGCCATGAAGATGATTAGAGATGGAGTACCTCTACTATGAAGACTGGCTGAGGGAGCTGGGGTTGTTCAGCCTGGAGAAGGCTCCAGGGAGACCTTAGAGCATCCTTCCAGCATCTGAAGGGAGCCTACAGGAGAGCTGGAGAGGGACTCTGCCAGGGAGTGTAGTGACAGCATAAGGGGTGACAGATTGAGATTAGACACTAGAAAGAAAATCTTGACTGCGAGAGTGGTGACGCACAGGAACAGGTTGCCCAGAGAAGCTGTGGCTGCCCCATCCCTGGAGGGGTTCAAGGCCGAGCTGGATGGGGCTAGGAGCAACCTGCTTTAGTGGGAAGTGTCCCTGCCCAGGGCAGGTGGTTGGAACTCGATGATCTTCGAGGTTCCTTCGAACCCAAACCATTCTATGATTCTTCTTGTTAAAAACTGGGGTGCCTGGCTGCGATAAGTTACATTTTCAGACAGAGCAACCAACAAGCTGGAGAGGTGGAAGGACAACCAGCATAAAGAGCCTAATGCTTTTCATGAGGTTAAATACAGGTCAGCTATGAATAGGTAATACCACGTCTCTACAGCACAAAGCGGTGTGTCAGAGCCAGTCATACCAAATGGCCAAAAATGCACTGACAAACTGAGGTTAGACCCAGGCACTTCCAGGCCTTGGTTCACCCAGGCTGTTTAGGATGTTTCTGCTTCACATGAGGGTGAATTACCTCCAAAGCAGTTATTCAGGTATCTTCTTTGGGCACAGAGGCTGGGCTACTGCCTAGGAAGCTTTGGGCTTCTTCTGCCTAGGCTCTCCAGCCTAACCTCACACTGCATGTGGTGGATACAGCCAGAGGGAGTGTGATGGCATTTGCCAGCGTGAAGTTACGCTGTGAAATTGTATCTGGGGGTTCGTATGAAAACAGAGAAAAAACCAATAATTTTTATTTCTGAGGGATTTGTGTGAATAAATACCTAATTTGGCAGAAAAAGAGACTGAATGAAGTGAAAATGGCTTTTGAAATCTCTAAGGTTAAAGCTGTTTTAGCCATCACAAGCTAAAGGCACAACTGGGACAGTTTGTTACAGAGATAATATTTTTAATCTGATCAGGTGCCACAGCGGGTGAAAAGAGACAAGCCCTGTGCTTAGTCTTGAAACAGTGTCTCTCTGCCTGAACATCCAACTAAGTTTTCCAGCTATACCTGTTGATCTAATAAAAGTTCTTAACTTTCCCCACAAGCCTTGTCTCACTCAAAAATCACAGCACTTAATATTCCCGCCCGCAAACCAGCCCTGCTTTCTCATTACTGGGTCACAACGTGGGAAGGAAAGTCCTTTCATCTTGCTATGGCTCAACTTGATTTTCCGAGCTTCCAGTGGTTTACTGAAGCAACTGATTGTGCAGGTTTAATGATTTCCACCAGCCTTCCCTCTACACAGTGCCGGTTAAATGGGAATCGACTTGCTACTGAGGAGAGTTACTGGATAACTTGAGTTTCTCTTCATCCCATTCCTACAGCAGAATGTATTTCTCACAGACAGAAGACTGGGTTTGGGTTTGTTTCCAGTGAAACTGAGCTTTCTTAACCCAGCCTTGGTTCAGGAGTGCAGGTTGTTTAAGGCCAGGAACGATCTTGAACTCAGTTAATCTGATCTCTGCTGTCCCCAGCCTTTACATTTCAGCCTGCGAGGCCAGCAGCGAGCCAGGAGCACGCCTGTGACTGGTGTTTGGCCGATGCACAAGACTCCCAAGTGCTGCTCTGAAGATCTGCTCTTGGACTCAATGAGCTTAAAGATCTGTTCCAACTGAAATGATTCTATGATTTTGTAAGCTTGCACAGTAGTTAGACATGTCCACTGTCAGCAGACATGCCAGCTTCTCAGTTGTAATTCTTCAGCTTTAATTTCCACATACTAAACCTTATGATGACCTCAGGAGCTCCAAAAGCCTGCCAGTGCTTTCTGCCTTTTTTTTTTTTTTCCCCATAAATGTATTTGTACTCTCAAACACTCTCCAACATGTTACACAAATAAATTATTACAAGCTTCCTGGTGTAAGACATTTTTTGCAGCCCTTGAATCTGTGGCTCTTTTCTGTGCTTACTGCTGTTGCGTTTTCAACATGGTTTTAAAACAAAGCTGTCAGGACTGTACTCAGTCTGTTGGGGGTCTCTGGATGTCTCTGCTTTAATATTTGCCCATCAGATGAAGATACCTCCACCCTGCCACTCAGAGCTCTCACTCTCTCTCTCGTTTTACGAGACCATCTAATTAAATATCACAAGACTTCTATGAAACCAATTCATGTTAAGAGCCTTGTTTTCTTGTGGGTAAAATAAAATATGGGTGAGTAAATGACCTGCCCAAGGCAGAGACCAGGCCCATGACTAACGGTCCCTGCCTGGGGAATGCATGGGTGTCCAGGCCTCTGGATGCAGAGAGTGCTGCAGCCTGGCACTTGCAGTGGAGGACAGCGGAGACAGCATCTGTGTGAGATGCGACCAAGGAAACGACCTTCTCAGCCAGGTGGCTGAGCTGAAGGATGAAGTGGAGAGATTGAGAAGTATCAGGGAGTGTGAGAGAGAAATTGATTGGTGGACCCACTCCCTGAGTAAAAGGGAACAGGTTGAAGCCCCACATAAATCAGGGGACCCTCCCTCCTCTTGTCATCAGACAGCAGGAGGGGATCTTGGAGACGGGGGGGAATGGAAACAAGTCCCTGCTTGGGGAAGCAGGCGAGTCCCCTTCCAACCTATCTCTCCTTCCCAGGTACCACTGCAGAACAGCTATGGAGTCCTGCAGGAGGAACTGGATGCTGGTGAGGAGGATAGCGCATCCAGTCTGAGGGTACTGGAGGGACTGAGCCCACATCGATCTGGTATCGATACTGGCTCCAAGAGGAAAAGGAGAC
>VZTM01027174.1:0-10384 GCA_013400555.1 Jacana jacana | reverse complement strand
AAAAAAAAATGCATTGGCAAAGTGTACCCCTTGGTGGGACTTCTTGCAAATGCCATCCCAGGTGTGCCCAGGGACACTTTTTTTCATGCTCTCTGCCCAGAGCTATGCTACCCCCTGCTTACTGTGACACCCAGGCCCAAATAGCTACAAAGCTCAGGCCCGGTTCTCTGTCATCTTCTCCTCTGGGCATAACAACATGTCAAAGCAGAGCAAGCCTACACAGGAATAAATGTGGGAATTCTGTGAGTCTCACTGGAGTTGCTCTTTGGGCCAACAAAGGACTCAGCCACTGAAACTGGACTCTGTGTGGACACACCTGAATCATCTCCAGGTGAGAATTCGTTTGGCTCAGCATTAATATTTTCATTACTAAAATGAATCTACCACTCCTGTGGGCTGGGATTACAGTGTCCTTCAAGGTTTACCACAATAAAATGATCTTATTAATTTCTCTCTGTGCTCTACCTGTGTTGTGCCTGGTCTTTAGAACAAATAAATGCTGTTGAACTGCTTTGGAACTTTTAAATGTTATTTGTCTCACCTAAATTTAGGTGTCAACCATGCAGACACACGCTGAAACTATTTATCTGGGGCTCACTTTCCAGTCCCTGGAGAGAAACAGGTTTTTTCTTGTGCTGGTGGCACTCCCCTATGTCAGACACTTACTTTAGGTCGGGAGGAACCACCTCTAGTTCCATCCTTTGACTATAAAAGGTCTTTTATTAGTTCAGATAGCATTATCTACAGATAAATCATGCTCCCTAGGTCTCAAAGGTCAGTTTCATGCTCTCACATAATTTGTTTTATATTCCACCAAGAGGGGCCACTCTGGGCAACAAAAAAATGATAAGAAAGGATGGTGAGAAAGTGGAATCCAATAAAAAAGGAAGGAAGAGGTCAAAGACCTTACAACAGGGAAGGGCATCCAGTGTTCCTGGACTGCATGCACTTAAAAAAACCCAAAAGATGGAAAAAGATTAAACATGCTATTATGTTTTTCATCCACACATTGTCCCATGGCCATAAGGCAACACAGTGTCTGCCAGAGCAGCCACTGAGATCTACCTGCAGTGGGGAAAATCTCACTCCACCAGAGCCTGGATTTTAGGAGGTGTTCATTTACCCAGGGAAAGCCCATGGCACCATCTAGAGGGATGAAGAAAATACTGTTGCTTCTGGGTTGTGTTTCTTCTCCTGTGAGGGGTAATGTCACCTGAAGGGTCAGGTGGACATGGAGAAAGGCTGGAGGGGAATCAGAGAGGATTTTTGAGGCGGAAGAGGGGGAGAGAAAATTGTGAGAGGAATAAGACGGATCCAATTACTTTCTCTGTGTCTGTCTGCGATCAATAGTGCAGTGGTTCAAGGATTAGATTTAAAACAATCTGTCTGGAGATGATGGAAATGTCTCAGGCAAGCAAGTATTCATAAAAGTCACCCTCTAAAGATGTGTCAACTTCCTGCAAAGTCCAGAAAGTCTGTCTCTTTTTTTCCATCTCTTTCACCTCCAAAAACTTACTGAAAGACAAATGATTTCCAACAGCAATCCTTCCCACCTCCCTGTTGGTGACACTCATATCCCATTGTGGCCCTTTCCCTGGCATGTATGCTTGCTGGGGTATCAAACACATTTTCACCTTTCTAAGAAGCTCTGCAGAAGTGTTAAAATTGAATACCATGGACAAAAGACAGTATTAGATGTTGGGAATTCTACAGTATGAAAGTCAGGAGCATTATCAAGATCAGATGACATCTTGTGGTTATGTCTGGATTTCAAACGAGGGTAATTTTCAGAGTTTGTTCATCTCAGGATAAAGGTTGTTACTGAGTTATCCTTCTGATAATAAGTTGTGACATCGTTCATACTCTTAGCCCTGCTTTGCTATTGTACCTAACATTGGTGTGGGATGCTGTGCAGAGCCTTTTCCCCTTGGCAATGTCCCTGCTATGCTCTATGTTTTCAGGAAGGACCCAGCATGGACACCAACTAGCCAGGAGAAGCACAGATCAGGTAGGGGGGAGCCAAGCATGGGTAAGCTCCATGGCCAAAGTGAACCTTCAGATTGCAAGATTCACTTTGTCAAGACCTTCTTAGCAGGACTGTATTGGTGAAGGTGGCACCTCCCATCTCTGTGTAGTCCAAAAGGCACCACAAAAGGCTGGTGCAGAGGGCAGAGCACTGTGTTCCTGCCTGGCTCCACCTCCAATGCTCCAGCCCAGTTCTCTGCAGCTACAGTGGAGATGAGAAAGCTACTAGGCTCATGGCTTCCCTATATGCTGGCCAGGCTCATGGCATGGAGAAATCACCCTTATTGCAGGAGGGTGAGGAGGCTGGTGAAGCTCAGAGAGGTGGTAGCAATTGTAGGGGTCTTCCCTGTGTCACAGGGTAGCAAGTCACATCGTCATGGTGGCACCCCGGCTTTCAGCCTCAGTATACTTTTTGCTGGTGGTGGCCTCCAAAAGCTCTGGCCGAGTGGAGCAATACTATGGACACACAGAAAAACCTTGAGACACCTCCCAATGAATTAGAGGGAACGGGGAAATTGGTGGGGTCTGGAGGATCTTGCCTCACTGTATATTTATCTTCTGTTACATCTATATGGTGGTGAAAAATTACAATGGTGTGGTGAGGCCATATCACCACACGATGGCATGCTCTCTCTTCAGCAGATGGTGACTGCGTGCTGCAGCACAGGCACAGGACATTGCCCTCCCCTAGTCTAGCAGCTCAGAGCATTTATTTGTCTCTTGAAAAGCAAGGATGAACTTTGGAAAGCTGCTGTTCCGATCAGAACTGCAGCTCCACCTGCACAGGACTTCAGAGGATGACAGGGGCTCCAGTTCTGGCTGGAGGAAAATACTGAAGACCACAGAAATGCTGCTGAGCTGACATGAAATGTTCTGGTCTATGTGTACGGTGAGATCTTTCTAGCACCTGCTCCTCAATGATATGTTAACCACTAGGATAATTATGAACACACTCATTCCAATCCTATATTCATCTGTTGTGCTTTCATTCTCCTGCAGCCCCGCTGACGCAGGCAAAAGAATGTCTTTTGAGTGTGCACTACATAGTTCTCCACACAAAGGACTTTGGCTCGTTTGGTCCCACTGCATTGTATGTGCTAAAGGAAAAGACAGAGACACTGAAGCACAAGCTGCTAAAGGGTGTTGTAAAAGTTTTAATGCTGGAAATACTGCTGATCTTTGACATCTGTCTACTGGGTGGGAGGATGATTTAGAGATAATCCTATCTATACTTATCTATACTTTTCTTTTGAGATACTGCTAAAACTTCACTCCATGTGCTCAGGACTAAATGTTACTTTTTTTTTTTTTCTTTTTTTTCTTTTTTTTTTCCCTAAAGAGAAAATGCAGTTTCATCAATATGGAACTTTCCCTGGGAACATGGCAATTCAATTATGTCATATTCAGAAAAAGCACACCAAAGCCAGCGTTCTCAGCTCCAGCTATTATTGGCAATGTTGTTGGAGCGGAACCCCTCTGTTTTTTTCTCTATTCCCAAATGGTTGGTTTCTAAATAGGTTTCATTTAATGGTTTAAGTTAGAAAGTTTAACAATAACCCCTATCTGCTTTTCTTGGTAGGCTGCAATGAAAAAAAAAATGTGATTTTTAAGCATTTGATTCCCAAGTAAAAGGAGGGGAAGAGATTTTTTTCTTTTGCAGGAGAGTTTTGAAGGCAGTTTTCATTCTGAAACTAAGCATGTATTGCAGGGCCCGAGAGAGCAAATCACTCGACTATCCTGAGCTCAACAGCAGCAGAATGAAACACAGCAGGTTTCAAGACTGGCCACTTCTTACTGCAAGCAACGGCAATCTCAGCAGATCTGGAAAGTTGGAAGGAGCTTGTTTTCCAACTGCAGAAGCACAAGGGATGTTTAATGGGAGTTGTTCTTACTTTTGTTAGGAAGTACTTGATTCTTTTCTACTTTCACTTTGCATTAGCCATGATCTTGAATCCAAGTCCAGCCAGCCATCATCACCTTCCTCCTTGAACTCTTTTCAAAGCTTCATCACAGGAAAACAAAAAGTAAACATCCATGCATTTGCTGACTCTCCAAACAAGATGTCTTGGAAGAAACTGCCTACAGGCGAATATACTGAAAGAAGCAATTAAAAGCCAGTTCAGCACCGTGCAAAACTTCTTCCAAGGGTAATTCTTCCTGCATAAAAAGCCCGTGATGAATGGATTGCAGAAATGTCATCATATTATAGTATTGTTTAATAATGACAGATTTGACAGTCATCTGTGGAGTGGCTTAGGTGATGCTGATCTTGCCTTGGAACAAGTGAAAAGTAGGTAACACAGGAGTCCATTTCATCCCTATTTTTCATGATTCTATGGACTTGACCAAGTTTAAAATGTAAGAATAGCCATTCTGAGCCAATCCAAATACCTATAGCTAATAAATTACCTGGGGACTGTTCTTCTGAACAGATATGGCTAATATTTATGGCTCCCTGCTTTGCAAAAGCAGTGACCAAATCCACAACTTGCAGCATCCGGAATGGTCCTTGGTCTATGCTAATTCATGTGCAATACAAGCATACCTTGTCTCTAGTAGGGATAAATAGTAAATGCTTAGGAAGAGCAAATAAGAAGAGGAAATATGGAGGATATTTCCCCTGGTGAACTCTCCCAAGGTCTGGTTTAGTGTCCTACAGAACATGATGGATATTGTATCTGCTACCTATTGGCTGGGTGCTGCTTTTGCCACTTCCTTCTACAACCTCAGGCCTTTTATGATCCAGATGTTTTCTTTGGCAAAACTGCTGTCCAGATTGTCATCCTAGCTTGTTGAGATTGCTATGGCATGCTTGTTCAGGAAATCCTAATCCAACTGCACCATTCAAGTGAGCTGCTGCAAACACATTCCCCCCCTCCCATACTATTGTTCCTGTTACAGCACTTGATTTCTCTTTTGAGTTCCTTTTCTAAGTCCAGGCCTTTGCTTCCCTGTAATATACTATGGGACAAGTAAGGGGATGTGAAATTTCTTTTTGCAAGCAGGTAAAAGCCAAATGCAAAGGAGAATGGAGTCACTGACTCTGGAATTTCACTGCTACCTTATTTATGTACTCCAGTACAGTGGAAAGCAACACACAGATGCTTCACACTAGTATGCTGATATAGAAATATTGATGAGAGTGGTGTCTTTAAAGTTATCCTTCTCTCTTAGATGTAGATAGCTATATGAAAGATATATTCAGGCACCTGAATTGTGCTTTTGGATACAGGGAGCTGGCTCATTTTCTATTTGAACAGATGGGTGACAGTCAGGAAACAGCCTTTTCTGTAAAAACTGTGATGGCTATTGTTTTCAGCTACTGTTTTCTTTAGGATGTATAATATTACATGCATTTAGACCCCCAGCAGTGTGCCCAGGTGGCCAGGAAGGCCAAGGGCATCCTGGCTTGCATAAAGAATAGTGTGACCAGCAGAAGTAGGGAGGGGATTGTCCCGCTGTACTCAGCACTGGGGAGGCCACACCTTGAGTATTGTGTCCAGTTCTGGGCACGCACCTCAACACGAGATATCGAGGTGCTGGAGCGAGTGCAGAGGAGGGCAACGAAACTGGTGAGAGGCCTGGAGAATAAGGCTTATGAGGATCGATTGAGGGAGTTGGGATTGTTTAGTTTGAGAAAGAGGAGGCTGAGGGGAGACCTCATCACTCTCTACAACTGCTTGAAAGGACACTGTAGAGAGGTTGGTGCTGGACTCTTCTCATGGGCAATTAGCGACAGAACAAGAGGGAATGGCTGCAAGCTGCAGCAGGGTAGGGTTAGGCTGGACATTAGGAAAAAGTTTTTCACAGAGAGAGTGGTCAGTCAGTGGAATGGGCTGCCCAGGGACGTGGTGGAGTCCCCATCCCTGACTGTGTTTAAGAGTAGATTAGATGTGGTGTTGAGGGATCTGTAGAGTAGGGCTGATAGTTGGACTTGATGGTCCCAGGGGTCTCTTCCAACCTAAATGATTCTATAATTCTATGATATGAAACCTTCTTGCTTGCCGCAGGAAGCACTAGGTTGGGAGCCAGAAATTGTGGGCTGTGCAAGTGCTAGTCATGCAAGAAATCCTAATTATCTTGTGCTTTCTCATAATCAGCTCCTGGCTCCTACAGAACCATGAACACAGACAGACACATACGTCTACCTGCACTGAAACTGTTTGAATTTTAACCTTTCTTTTAAGATCTTCTTATAACACAAGTGCAGTTCTTGATTTTCCCTGTTTATTTCTAGCTGACCATCAAATGCTCAAACCCTCTGGTCTTCGGTGAGAAGGAACATTATGAATGTCTACAAAATGACATTGTTGACTCTAGCAGATGTGCGTGTTTTGTAGCTGGTCCAGAGACTGGCATCTCTTATATTTAGGAGAACTCAGTTCACAACATGAATTAGTGATGCTTTATATTTTACATAATTAAACGTGACGCTGCCATTTGATATGGACAATTAAGCTCATATTTGTGAACAAAGTATAATTAACAATATAGACACTGTGCCATTTTGGAATTTGCTTTCAGTGAGTCTAATAACATCACATAGCTAAAATAGAACTGAAAGTTTATCTTTAATTTAGATCTATCCTTTGCAATTAAACTTTTATAAGACAGACAGATTAGGAACAGGTTCAAACATGATGAGTTCATACCAGAAAAATCCCAGTTTTTAGTTTTTTTTCACTAGCATATAGTGTAAAGAAATTACACTCTGTGGAGAAAATGCATTTTATGATCTATAAATGAGAATTTTTCTTTGGAAGATCCTGGAGAAACGAAATTCCTGATACAAATTCTATGACCCTGACTCTTTCTCTGTACAATTAAATGTTTCATTGACATTACTGACAGATTTGGCTCAAAGTGTACACCAAGAGTTGCCTTCACAGCAACACAGATAAAACGAAAGTGACACAGATCTTGTTACTTTTTTTTTTCTAACAAATCAGGGAGGTTGTCTACAGCTGTAATGATATTTCATACAAGAAACCTTTGGGCATTTAAACCCATTTCTAGACTGTTAAATTAAACGGTTCCAGGGGCTGAGCACTGGAGTTTGAGTGTCTGTTATTCTTGACGGGGATCCCTAATATTTTCCCATGGGATTCCTGTGTATGATGGGGAGTTGGCATGTACTGTAGACTATCCCTAATAAGAATATAGGATGCATTTATCCCGTTTTTGATTAAATGAGAATGTAATAACATGGCTGTTGTTATACTGGGCCAGTTAAGACAATGCTACTAGTTAGATCACTAGTACAGATGTCAGTTGACTCTCACAACAGCAAACTTCATTACATAGTCAGTTGATGCTACAAGATAGGTTGAAACACCAGACTGTGTTAGGAACTGTAGAACCATTTAATCAGCTTTGCCTCTAATTTTAGCCTCAATAATTCTTAGGACATAGGTGGGAATGTCATTAAAAATATAATAAACTGCCACTTTTTGTCTTTATATAATATTATTGAACTATACAGGCCAGAGTCTTTCAAATCATATTGGTCCTGAACAGAGGATCAGACAGTTAGAATGTTGCCTCCCCATCCTCTGCTTCAAACAATGCCTGTAGGAATCTGCTAATTAAATGAGTAGGTTTTCAATTCAAAAGTCTACATCCAAGCTGATTTTCTAGACTTCTTTTATAGTCATTGGAGAAATGCAAGTGCTTTTAAATGCTTTCCTTCTAGCCTAGACGTTCAAAACAGCTCAGATGAGTCACAGCCCAATAAGTGCATATTTAGGAGAAAAAGTCAGAAGAATTAACTGAGAAAAAAATTAGGCTGTAGCTGAAGTCTGGATGTCATCTAGAGCACTCCTCTGCTCTAAGAAGACTAACTGCAATGTTAGATCTGGCTGCCAAGGGGCTCTCTATGAACTGCTTTTCTCTAGCCTAGCAAAGGAAGGGATTAGCTCAAACCAGGGTACTTATATTTCATGTGTCCGCATAAAGGCAGATGGACTCTTTCCCCTCTAGCCTGTTTTTCTGTCTGTTTGCTGAGTGTTCAGATGGCAAATTTTTCTGATGGCTGTTAGAAACATCTGGAGCATGTTTTCAACAATTAAAAAAGAAAAACTATGGTGCTTAATGAAGGAAAAAAATAAATATATATATCAGACCACCAGAAACATGCACAAAGTTGAAACAGTTTGCATTAGAAATAGTGTGGCCAGCAGAACTAGGAAAATGATTGCCCCTTTTTATTTGGCACTGATGAGTCCACATCTGGAATACTGTGTTCAGTTCTGAACCCCTCACTACAAGAAAGACATTGAGGAGCTGGAGTGTGTGCAGAGAAAGACAGTGGAGCTCATTGAAGGGTCAGGAGCACAAGTTTTGTGAGGAGAGGCTAAGGGAACTGGGGTTCAACCTGGAGAAAAGGAGGCTGAGGAGAGACCTTATCCTTCTCTGCAACAACCTGTAGGAGGTTGTAGTGAGGTGGGGGTTGGTCTCTTCTTCCAAGGAACAGGTGAGGAAATGGCCTCAAGTTGCACCAAGGAAGGTTTAGATTAGATATTAATAAAAATATCTTTGCTGAAAGAGTTATCAAACATTGGTACCGGCTGCCTAGGGCAGTGGTGGAATCACCATGCCTGGCGGTATTTCGTAGTCAGGTAGATGTGCTGCTGAGGGACATAGTTTAGTGGTGGACTTGGCAGTGTTAGGGTAGTGGTTGAACTCGATGATCTTAAAGGTTTTTTCCAGCCTAAATGATTCTATGATTCTATTCCACGATCACTGCCAAAGAAACACCCTTCTCTAGAGAAGATGCATTTAGACCTTTTACAAATGCAGTGGGCATGCCAAGTGAAATGGTTTGTAGAAGTGGCTGTGTCTTTTTCACTTCAGCTGAGATACCAAGTACAAAGGAACAGCTGTCATTGACTTTATGGGTGGAATTCAGTTAGAAATTCCAACTGAATTTTAAACAGTATGAAGTTTAACAGCTAAATTTAGCCTCTGAGGTAGAAGTGTATACAGGCTCTTGGTATCTTAGCTGTGCTGGAGTCAGCGGTGAGCTAGTCAGTGCAGTCAGCAGAGCTTAGAGAGATTTAGGTGACCAGTGGCTAGTGGTGTGTACAGATGTCTAAACACAGGTGTCTTGTGTCATTTAGGATGCTCTAAGGTATCCTATCTGTCCCCTTCTCTTGTTCCAGCTGGAGAAGTCTTTATTGCATGTCTTGTGCCACATATGCCAGCTATGTCTAGGTGTTTTGCGTCCTTCCACGATGCTGGGTGCTTTTGGAGAAGGCCACCTAAAGTGTCTTAATATTGAATTGCTTACATTTCCACCAACCTGTGAGACTTTCTTAGGCAGCATCTGTCGTAAGTACTTTCCTTTCTCTGGAAAATGAAAATTGCTCCAGAAACAGTGCTCCCTCTGAATTATCTGCAGTCCTTATACAAGCTGCATGGAAGTACACAGAACACAAAAGGTTCTCTCCTGAGATGAACACAGTTAAGCAGGGCTGTTGTAATAACACTGCTGAAGTCCTTAGGTGCCATCTGCAATTCCCTGGGAGTTAAAAAAAAGTGAAGGGCTTAGTGAAAGTGTCTGTGCAATTAAATATGGCAGACCTTGGTGCCATTGCTGACTTTGCCACAGACCTACTGGTTAGTGTGGATCCAGTCACTTTATTGCTTTGTGTCTTCATTTGCCTGTAAATTAAACTGAGGTGATACAATTTCTAAAGACTTGAAGTTCCTTGAATGGCAGTCATGTATAAGAAAGAGCTGAGCAAAATTATTTAATGCTTAAAATAGTGAATAAAGATTTTTAGACAAATTACTGCTGGATCTTTGGAGGCCCTGGGAAAGAAATACTGGGGAAGCAAAAGAAAATTATCCTACAAAAGTTTTAGGAAAAAAAAATAGAAAATCAAATAAGCAGGAGAGCAGAGGTAGTTATATTTCTCCAAGTCAATCATTCATGTGGTTAAGTAACAAAATTCAGCTCATCATTTAGCTCAAAATTCTTCTTGTCTGATAAAGAAATAATGTCTTATTTTGCTCTTAAAATATTGCTAGGAATGGATTGCAGAAATGGCATTCCAATGCTAGCTTCTTAAGATAATAGTTATGAATGTCCACAGCACTGCCTGAATTTTCACAAATTTGGATTAACAAGATCAGATTTGAATTTTCTCTGTGAAGTTCATAGTGTGGAGATGAGTTTTGATCACTTGGTAACTAATTGATGAATCATTCCTGACTGGGGCTCCCAGATAGGATGGGGTAGTATTTAATTAAATTTAATTGAATGATTATAATGATTCTGAGATTCCACATAATAAAATGCAATGAATAAAAGAATCAAGAGAGATTAGCTGGATGTTTCAACTTCTTTTTGACACTA
>VZTM01027173.1:31728-49102 GCA_013400555.1 Jacana jacana | reverse complement strand
TTTTTTTTTTGCAAATAACATAATATTAAATAAGTGGTAGAATTTTTGCGTTTCCTGCATAGTCCAGTCTAATGGAATCTATATGAATATTGATGGTTTTCTTCTGCATAATATCACCACATAAATCCCTGTGTCAGCTACTAGACTTTAGCTATAATACTGCTTTACAATGCATCCACCGACTGTAAATCAAAACAACCAACACAAGAAACTCTTTGGCAAATGNTTTTGTGTGTGTCCTTTTTACAGACCTTCATGACAAAGCATAAAAACACAGTTATATTTATATATCTATTTATATATTTCTTCATTTCGTCGGTCGGTTTGTAAGCGTCGCTCCGTCCTCCTGTCTGAGCTTGATTGTGTGTCACAGAAATCGTGGGGGTGTGTGTGAGGTTCCTCCCGACTCTGGCCTGCAAAGTCACCACGCCGGGGGGGGTGCAGCCAACTCTTGGGGGTGTGGGGGGACACCACGCTGGAGAATGGGGATGAGGTGCACTGAGAACCCCCTCGGGGAGGGATGCAGATAGTTTACTTGGTCCTTTTCTTCCTTGCTGGACCGTCCAAGGTCTCTGTACCGCCATCTCTGCTCTAGCCAGACTCTGTCCCGGGAACCAAGGGGAGCGTCGCGGGTGTAACCCATGTTGAAGAGTCCACCATGGAAGAGCGCATCTTTGGGGAACGGTGGTTTCGTGAGCGGTGTTCTCCCCCTCCTTCCCCCGGCTCTTACTGCTCCCAGAAGAAGGAGGGAGCGGGGTCCTGTAAGGCAATGGTTGCCCCAGCTGCGTTGCTTCCCAGTCCCCCTGAAGTCCTGGAAGCCGAGGGGACTTCTCGTGGCCAAGCTTTGCCCAGGTGTGGTGGAGGACTCCCCGAGGAGAGGCCGAGGTGGCTGCAGGCTCTTCCCGGCATGGGGTGGGGAAGCGATGGGAATGGAGGACAGGGGGAGGATGGAGCCGGGGGCAGGGGGCGAGGGGGTGTCTCAAGTCTCGAGCGGTGAGCGCTTGGTCCGGCGCCTTCGTGACGAAGAGGAAGGAACTGGACTGTGGGGAGGAACGGAGAAGGTGTCTTCACCCTTCCCAGGGATGGAGGGAGGTGATCAGACAGGTACAATGTGGAGGCCTAAGCTGTCGCCCTGCAGTTTCATGTGGTTTCCATGGTAACTAGTGGCGGTCATAGGCAGCGGCAGCAGTGGGAGGTGCGGAGCCCCGGGATGTGGCACTATAATAATAAGGGGAACCTGAAAGTTAACACAGGAGAAGAATGGACTGGTTGAAAGGACAAACAGTAAAAAAAAATAAAATTAAATTAAAAAAAAAAATAAATAAAACAATCAAACGAAGGAAAAGAAACAAAGGAGAACTGAAAAGGAAAGGAAAGGAAAGAAAGGAAAGGAAGAACCAAAAGAACAAACTTGGGGACTCGGCTCTTGATGGGAGCAGGGAGAGGCAATTAGAGGAAGGTGGCCAAGAGCCACATTTCAGTGGACAGACACTACGGTGGCCTCTGGCTCTGAAGCACCTCTGCTTGAGGGAGATCTTTCTGCTCCTCCTGACTGTCCATAAGCTGCTGAGAGGGAAGCCCGTGGGTGACACAGCGTGAATCTGCCACACCTGAGCTGTGGCCACGAGGAAGGCCACACCTGAGCTGTGGCCACGAGGAAGGTGTCGGGGCCAGATGTTGTGAGCTCGCCTGACACGGTACAGCTGGACGCTTACAACCAGGAGGGGAGACATGGAACAAAATCAGAGTCGTCTGTTGCTTGGGATTGTGGCCACCACATTTGGCATGAAAGCTCTCTAGATGGTTATTGAATGTGTGTTAAATAGTGATTGATTATTAAGATCACGTTTACTGAGGTTTAACAACACTCGAATAAAATGTGCATCTATTATCCCGTTGTTAAAGCTCAGTAAATACGTGGCTAATAATCACAGCTGATTTATTTTACATATAATAAATCTCTTCCTGTTCCCTTGCAAAGAAATGTTGCATTAGGATATATGGTCTTATGGGAGGTTTTTTCTCCTCTGAAAGAAAAAAAACCCAACCTATTTCTGGGCATATTAGAATCACTGGGGATGGATATATCCCTGCAAGAAAACTCTGCTGGCTATTATAAACCTAGCGATGCAGCCTGGACACTGTGCCAGACATCCAATAGGAAGAACTCCTGTTGGATTTCCAGATTTCCAGATGAGATTTTAGGGCTGATGGTTGGACTCGGTGATCCCAAGGGTCTCTTCCAACCAAAATGATTCTATGATCCCCAGGAACTGACTGGGGGTTTAGCGTGGGAGAGGAGTAAAACCTCGTCTGGATTTTTTGTCAGACCTTGAACGGGTGCTGATCACAGCCTGAGAGAGTAGCAGAACCTGAATTTGACTTCTGATCTCATCTGGAAAAAAAACGCAGTTGGAGGCCGTGGAGGAGACAGCTGAACTGGAATTCTTGCCTGGCACAAGGGGAGTCGGACAAAAGGCCTCTCGCCTGGCTAAATACTTGAAAGCCCTCCTCAGAAACAAATCAAACCAAACCAAACCAAACCAAACCATAAAAACCAAAAAAAACAAACCAAAGAAAACAAGGAGACAAACAGAAGGAGCGCGAGGCTGGGGGGGGCTGTGGGAAAGAGGAACTCACTTAGTAACGCAGGGTTGCTGAACCGCCAGGCCTCGTTGTAGGTTGTGTACTGAGGGTGGCTGTAGGGGTTCCCTGAGAACTCGCTCCCTGGAAGAAAGCAAGGAAGGTGTGGAATACAGTTAAGAATGAAGATTCGTGGCTGCTGTTCCCATCAAACCAGTGTTCATCCATATGCCAGCAGGAAAACTAGCGCCTCTCACTGCCTTGCCCAGCTGGGAACGTGCCCTTCGGGCCACTGCACTGGTTGCTCAGCGCAATGTTGCTTGCCCATTCAAGTGACAACCATAAGGTGGACCTCCTCAGAATCAAAACTTACTTTAAAATAATGAAATCCCCTAATAGAAATAAATAACAAAACTGGTTCATTTTTAGTTGCCTCCTTCTTCTGGGGCTGCAGTAGGATTGCATGCACAAGCTTCTTCTGCAGTTAACTACCAGCTTCCTTTTCAATAAAACCTAAGCTTCTCCAGTAGTGTGAAGGGCAGGCACTGGAGTTGGATGGGACAAGCTCACAAGAAACTCATTGGAACGGGCAGTGCTGTTGGTGGCAATCTATATTGCTCAGTTTTGTTCACAGGGTACTGAGGGTGATGATGGATTTGTGGAAAAGAGTATTAATTTGTTGTTGGAAATGTCCTCAGAGTAGGGTGGGCTTAAATGTACAAAACCAGAAGCATATTAATCACTCTTTCTTACTCTCTATCTCCCAAAACTTAAACATACATGATTCCATTAAGTGAAAACATGCCCTGATCTGATTGTAACCTCAATTTAGCAGAGTCCCAACAGCCTGGGGACAATTAATGCCACCTGAAAAGCATTCTGCGCTTAGAAGACAGCAAAAGAAGAGTGTGACTATTAACCTCTGGTCTGCCAGAAGTTAACACTTCCGGCAGAAGTGTCTGGAAAGCTCCTGGGGTTCCTTCTAGATACCATGGAACAGGGAAAGAAGGTGCTGGATGCCTGGGATACAATTACCAAAGAAATGTCAATTAATTACACTGTAATCTCTGCAGATCTCCCTTCGCTGGAGAGTTAAAGCCAAACCCACGGATTCTCAGGTGGTGGCAACGAGGTCTGTTGAAGTCAGGGGGTTTGCACTGGTTTAAAACCGAGGAGAGTCTGTCCAGACAGGTTGGTTAAAGATATTCAGGGCAATAACAGAAGTGGTCAGTATGAAGGTGTGTACGAATTCACCACCCAAAGGTATTTTAACCACAGTGGTTTTTAGCTTCAGCACAAAACCTCATTTAGCCCTTGCTAAATACGCTTTTAAATGCTGATAACTCGGCATTTTTCCACATCTAGAAACTAAAAATCCTGCACTAAAAATCCTGACAGTCTCCTGGGAAGGAAGGTGTGAAACCTGCCACGGTGGGCAAGGTGCTGTGGGGTAGGAGACAAAGGCAAAAAGCAACGTGGAGCCCAGATTTCTCTCCGTTGAACTGACTTATCTGTGGGATATACTGGAACTTGTCTCCCAAAGAGGGGAAAAAAACCTGTCTGGATGAGAATTTCTGCTTTGAAATGCCTCATGCAAACATGGCTTCTCTGCGTGAAGAGAAGAAGGTCTGATATTTCAAGGCTTCTCCCTCTCCCCCTCTTCTGAGTTGTCACCCTAAACTGTTTATAGTGTTTCTAAAGCACGGGTTAAGTAGAGGAGAAAGAACCCCGGCTATGGAGAGCTGGGGAGGAGGGAGGGCAGCCACTGGAACCAGTGTTTATTGACGAGGAGTGAAAGCATGCATGCAGCAGGATAATGAGCTTTTGAGCTCAACTGTGACCAAGAGGAACTGAGCTATCGCCTTCCCCGATCACTAATGAAACAAGTGTAATTTCCTCATCAACATTGGATTCTGTTTAACGACTCCCTGCCGTTGCCATCACCCTCTGCGGGCTCTACCCTCCTCTGTGGAAGCCCCAGTTCCCTTCAGCGGATGCTCGACTTCACCAGATCAGTTTGTAGAAACTTGATGGCCTTTGTGGGAAAGAGGAAAAATCGGGACGGGGATCAAAGGTGCTCTGTTACCTGTGGAGGAACCGTCTCTCAGACACCTAGGTTACCTGTAGCACCATCATCCTTCTCTGGAGTGACTCAACCCTGCTTTGTCAAGTGTGTGCTCAGAGATGACTGGCTTGCATCCACATCTACAGCCCGGGACGTGAAGTGACAGGTTACAGGGCAGGTGTGGGATATATCTCTTAGGGCTATATCACCCACGTAAACCTCAGAGATATTTGTGGGCATGACTGACCTACTGCTACTGGAGACAAGCTCTTTGCTAGGCAGTACAAGTGAGAGCCTAGTGGAAGGTTGTCAGGGATGGAATGGAGCAGCTTTGGTTAGCACAGCTCAAACAGTCCTCTCAGAAACTGTTTTCCACTGGAAAACGCTGTCTCATGGAAATGGAAATGTTCTGCACGAGCTTGTCGGCTTCAATGGAGTTCTGGAAAGGAAAGTTCTGAAATGATTGCAAATTGAAACCAAGTATTATGTTTCAACTTCCTTGGCTTGTTTCATTTTGCCTTTCTCGTCTCATTTAATTTCCTTTCAACTCTTTTATTATTTTAATATGTCTTGACATCTAGAACATGTTGACGTTATTGAAACGTTTTGTCCCGATGTTTGCAAATTGAACTATTTCCAGATTCTGACTCCTCATCCCAACTCAAGCTGAAAACAAATGTCAGAAAAACCAGAGCTTTGCAAGGGATGGAAATTCTGCTTTTTGGCCAGTTCTGCACCTTTACGTAAAGAATCATAGAATGGTCCAGGCCAGAAGGGACCTCTAGGGTCATCTAGTCCCACCTCCCCGCAGCCAGCAGGGACGCCCCCAACTAGACCAGGTTGCCCAGGGCCTCCTCGAGCTTCACCTTGAATATCTCCAGGGAAGGGGCCTCAACCACCTCCCTGGGCAAAAGAAGAAGACAGAACCTCTCTCGTATTCATGCACAGTAGGGTTTGTTTGCGTGTCAGTGTTTTTCTAAAAGGTGTTCCCTGAGTGTCATCTTGCTGGCTTCTTGTTTCCAGTGCAGTTCAAGCGCTGACCCCTGATCTTTCTTGGCCCATAACAAACCGTTGGCCACATCAGATCTGTTTTCTCTGTTCAACCTGGACTCTTTAACAGAGGTTGCAGGCAAGCACAGAGGATCGATCTCACGAGGCCTATATTCTGTGCAATCTGCGCTCTGGGAACCTTTACTAACAGTATTTCTTGGTATCTGTATTTAAATCTTGGCACGTTTAGTCTTCTAATACAGAAACCATGAAGCATGAAGTGAGCCTAGCAGGTGGCAGGTTCAGAACAAACAAGGGAGGTAGTTTTCACACAATATGTAGTTAAGCTGCAGAACTTCATGCCATAGGTTGCTGCAGATGTTAAAGGCTTATATTCCCCTCCACTGTTTAAGCTGGTGGAGGGGAAGTCTAATGAGGGTGTTTAATATTAAACAGAAAGACACTAAGTCTGGTTTAGGAAGTCTCTGAGCTGCAACTTGCTGGAGGCTGGGAGATCTTTTGAGAAAGTAGTGATATGTGTTTGCTTTACTCTTATACCCTTCCCCAGGCATTGGCTTTTGGCCCCTGACAGCGAGCAGTGGCTGCAGAGATCTGCAGTGTGACCCATTAAAGCCAAGTCTTATGTTCCTTCCCAGGAAGCCTCTTTATCTCCAGCTTGTTGGCTTCAGTCACATTAGAAGACAGGAATGGAAGGGCTGCCAGGCTGGGGCTGACCACTGGAGTATGACTGATACAGCCAGAATTTGATGCTCTTTGGAAAGATGCAGTAGCGACTGCAGGATGCCCAAGTCAGCCACTGGAAAAACTTCCTCAAATTGATTGTTGACATCAGATTTAATGTTAAGATATCCATTTGACTTGAATAACCTTACTTTCTTTGAAGGATAACTCAACTTTTGCCTTTATCAACCCATTCCTTTTCTTTTGGTGGGTATTTCTGTGGGTTTGGGGACACTGCTTTCTGAATGGATAAGTAGCTTTCACATCAAGGAGCTGAAATACCTATTCTTGGATAAGTGACCCCTGTAATTAGTTGTCTGGAATTTTTTTGTCCTAGTTTAGATGTCCATATCATCCTTCTGACGAGGATGTTAAACTTACACAGCGGTCACCAAACAGTTGAGAAGCTGAGAGCAGCTAGAAGTTGAGAAGTGCCTGGTTTTTAGAAGTACCTATTCAAAGAGCCAACTAATTTGGTGTCATTAATCATTTCTATATGCCATGAGCTTCTATGAGTTTTGACCATTAACTGACTGAAATGTTGACAACTGAGTCTACCTGCTCTTACTGACAGGGCCGAGGGGGGGGATGTTTAATGGATTTGCATTGTCCTAGCAGTTCTGTCTTTCTGCAGCCAACCCATCTCCTGGAAAAACGTAATGTAGAAGGAGATGCCCTAAAATTTGCTGACTCTGCACCACCCCAAAAGTTCAGCAAGTTGGTCAACTATACCAAGGGACTAAAGTTGGGGTGCGGAGAGGACCAGTCCACCTGATCTGGTGGTCAGTTACGTCATCTTCACAGCATGACCCAAACCTTTCTTCTGCTTCAGTGTTGGAGTCACCCCTCCAGTGGCAGAGGTTGCAGAATGGCCTGTGTGCCACTGGCTCGTTAGCCACCACGAGTGGTAACATGAACAGAAGTCAGTGGCAGATGAAGTTTTGAGCTACCATGGCTGAGAAATGAAAATCCTGCCTCTTCAATTACCTCCTGGGGATTTCTGTCATCAGAGGAGTGTGGAATAGAGCCTGGGGAAATAAACTCCTTGCTTGCCCTCGGGTACACGGTCCTCTCTCCTCCCTGAACACTGGGAGGATCCATTTGTCAAGAGGAGGTGTTTCTCCAAAGGCATTGGGTAGCAAAGAACCAATTTGCCTGGGGATGTAGGATTAGGTAGATGGTTTCCTGGACTGAAGGCACTGTCTTACAAACAGGACCTGGCTGTTGAAAGGGAATAGTTAGTTTCTCCTGAAATGCTGTTAATCATTGCTAAGTTCTCAGCTGGTTTAGGCTGTGGACAGGAGGTGTCCAAAACCTTCAAGTATTAAATTATAATTGGCCATTGTCAAGTTTGATGCCCTGGCTTTAGGTAGAAGGTAAGTTGTTACCCTAAGTTAGTGGGTAGTTGAATACCCTGAGCCATGAGCGGTACATAAGAATCTGCACGGGTCATTGGAAAATAATTACATTAGTTAAAGAGTACTAAGGTTAATTAATTACCAATTAATCGCCACAGGTTATAGATAGCTAGTTGCCCGTAGCAGCGGTGAATCAGTTACCAGGGGGAAGGAGACACGTTACAGAAAGGGTTGTTAGCTGCGTTGCTTATAGGCGTCTGATGAGTTTTGTATGAAAAAAAACAGACCGTGATACCAGCAGAGCCATCTCTGACGGTGCTGGTAGACATTGTTTGCACCGTTACTGGAGTCTGGACTTATATATACTGGAGTATGACTTACCAGGAACCATTCCTGCAAGAGTTGAGGTTGGGTAGCTGCCTTGTCCAGTCGGGGGAACATGGGGCGGGTAACCGGGCAAGGTGGTGCTTGCCATATCACGACCTGGAAAGGGAAAGAATTGGGAAAGGTGATCATCAGGGGTAAGATCTTTCAACACTGATTCGATACCACCTTTTGTCCCCCCGTCACGCGACTAACGGCTTGACAGGCAGGTGCTCTGCAGCCTTAAGTGCTGGTCATCTGCTGGAAATTTTGGGGCAAGATCGCGGCACTTTTGATCTCACGCCGTAGGGACAGATGTTAAAACTTAGCTTCGTGGGGCTCAAAAGGATCTGTTTTCTTACATTGCAGATTTTGGATCTATTTTAACTAAATCAAAGTGGCCCTGAGCTGCCCAGAGAGCGGTAGCTGAGGTCTGTAGGCAGCAGACACGGTTCCAGAGCTTTGTGGTGATCATCACATTCCAGAGTGATGTGGCTTTAGGGCATGATCGATGTGGGAGGCATCGGAAAGCGATCCAGGAGTTTTCCGTGCCCGGCTCTCTGCCCACCTCCGCCTTTCTCACCTGCTGATGGCTTGAGGCGAGTGGCTTCACCTCTCTGTGCTTCTTTTTTTATGCTGCAAACTCTTTGGTGCAAGGGCACGCTTTTAGTACATTTGCAGAGGGCTTAGCACGGGATCGATACTGGTTGGACTCCTGCCAGGTGCTGGCCTAACTTATAGGTACAGAGAAATAATAACAGATCACGCCCATTAGGTTGAGCCCCACGTCGTTTTTATCACAGGTGCGAGTTTTGTCAGCCATACTTATAGCTCTGGCCTCTTTTTCTCCACCAGAGAAGTAGAGAGGGGTGCGGACTGGGTGTGGATGGTTGGAGTTTATTTTTCATCTCTTAGGAAGTGCAGCTGGAGGCTTCTTGGTTGATGCCAGAGGCATTTCCTCATTTGGACTGGTTAGCCTGAAAATGGGCCAGCCAGAAGGGCATTTGCTGTTAGTGCTTATTGCATTTAAATGAACTAAAATCATCTCAGAAGCTGCTGGGAGTTTCAAGCCAAAACCAGAACAAGAAAATAAAAAAGCTAAATAAATTAAGATAATCCTTCCCCCGCAGCTGCTGGGAGACTTACAGCTCAACCTCCAGTGCTGCCTACCAGGATCTCAGCCTCTTCCAGGCATCCAAAGCCTTTCAACGTTCCCCAGGTGAGCTGCAGCTCACCAAGAAATTCGTGCCACTTGTTGTTCTTTTGTTAGATTTTCTCCCTCCTGTCTGTTCTAACTGGAGGGCTGGAGTCCCGTTTAGAAGTGACAGGTTTAAGTATGGCCCGTTAAGAACACTGGAGCCACTGGAACTGTGCTGGGACATGCCCATGAAAGAAGAAGAGAGCTCTACTGGTGGCAGAGCGATAACTGGATAGAGCAGACCCTGGAACAGGCACAAACCTGGGCTGGGGAATCAGGAATAAATAGCAGTTACACAGCAAAGCCAAAACTAATCACCGTGGAGCATTAACCTGGAGGGAGGACCTTTCTCTGGGATGAGGGAGGCTAAACCAGTGCCGTTGCTTTCACATACTGGGCTAAAGATTACTGAGGGATTGCTCAAGGAAAAAAGTAGTGCAAGTTGATGTTTTTTTCCCCTGAAGAGGTTCCTGATGGGTGGCTGATGTTCCTGCCTCACCTCCTCTTAGTTACCAACACACGACTCCCAGGCAACGGCTGAGCCCTTTGCCAGCCACTCCCCAGTACTGATAAAAAAATACATACATAATGCCTCAGGGATTTCTATTCCACACTCTGGTACTCTTTTATCACTGTCAGTCCTGCAGGGATGGGTAGCTGGGTGTTAAGGGTGTTAATCTGTATGATTAACACCTTGGGTTTCTTTTATTTCCCTCACATTCTTTTAAGGCGAGAAAGTTTTATGCGTAAAATTCATGTTCTTTTGGTATCCTTTATCGACCGGCCTGAGAAATAACAACAGGTAATGAGTGAGAAAACAGTGTCACTGGAAAGTTAGAGAGAAGGCTGCGTAGCAGAGGGCAAAATTAATCCGTTTTGACACTTCCATTCAGGTGGGAACACACACACTCACTCCATGCGCGTACGCCCCGGTGGTTTTGTTCAGCCCTGAGCACACAGAGGCTGATGTTCAAAACCCAGCGCGGAAAACTCGTTCGGCAAGTGATCATCTGTCAAAATCCCAGTCTTGACAAAGAAGGTGACGAACACACAGAGTATCAGCAACCTGAATGAAGAGTCCCACGGAGAGACCCTTCAAATGCCGTTACATACAAGCAGGCCCATTCCCCTACCACCAGGATTATTAAATGCTTGTACTCCAGGGCTATGGCAAAGCTGTCACCTGTCTTGCTTGTAACATGCTTCTGACTCCAACCATTCTCCCTTCTCCAAGAACCTTCTGAGAGAGGAACAGCACCTTCATCACTATGTCATTGCTTGAGCTTTGAGCTTTCCCCATGTCTCATTCTCCACAAGGGTCCTAAAGCAGGTGCCTCCTGAAACGTGGTGACTTCTAGAAGGTGCATCCCCAGAGAACTATATGGTTGGAGAGGGTCTGGCAGGAGCCCCCTTGGCTTGGGAAGTGCCTAGATCTCAGAGGCTCTTACTGGTGGCAGTAAGATCAGACCAAGACAGTGTTAGGAAGACAAAAGTCTTCTTGGCTATTAGCTGCTGCTTTCCTACAGGGAGGTTTAGAAGTGCAGATCTCACCTGACAAGTCAAAGGGAGGACATTAGGTCAAAAGAGAAAAATAATGTAGGAACACGAAGGAGGCAGAGGTGAGTTGTGATTCCTGAGCAGTAGGAACTGTGGTCTGCACTAAGACTTTGTTCTGAAAAAGCCCAAATTACATTCCTTGGCAGAGGAGTGACAACAGCCTGAGTGGTCATCTAAAATGATACCCTCTACTTCATCCAGCCCACCCCTCAGCTTCTGCAGCAATGTTGCTTCATTCACACCTTGCAGAGGAGTTTCCCCTAGTACCTACCTGAAACATGTCCTTCCTCCTCCCCAACCTGCTGCTCCTAACTGCTGCCATCTTCTGCGACCTAGTTCTTCACTTCTATCCTTCCCCTAAAGGCCACCTACCTCAGGTCTGTATTCCTTTGTCTGTAAGACATGATAGTCTCTCACCCACCCTTCCTGGTCTTGACATTCGGGTGTGATGCCCTGGTTCTTAACTACATGGTCTGCTGTGTGAAGGCACCAGCTCTTGTTGACCCTCCTGCACCAAGTGACTCAAATATTGCTCACACCGTAGCTATGGCCCAGAGAAGCTGTGGCTGCCCCATCCCTGGAGGGGTTCTAGGCCAGGCTGGGTGAGTCTTGGAGCATCCTGCTCTGGTGGGAGGTGTCCCTGCCCAAGGCAGGGGGGGTTTGAACTCGATGATCTTTAAGGTCCCTTCCAACTCTAACCATTCTGTGATTCTATTTATCTACATCCTATTTATCCCAACTGCTTGTGTATTTGCCTAATTTAGTAATTAGTACAACCCATGCTGAATGACCCCACCAGTCCAGGAGCTTTCTGGGCTGGGTGATTCAAGCTGCTCTCACCCACCTTAGGCTGGTGATGGACTTTGGGACAACACTAGCCCATCACACCCTTCCTGGGCCTACAGAGCTCGGGGGTGTTAGGGCTATTGAGGCAACACAGGACCTTGCTGTACGAGTGTTTCTATGCTGTCCCAGCCCCATCCAGCTGGGACACCCAGTTCACTTCTAGGTAGTTCCAGCTTCTTTACCCATTTTCTTCTAAAAGAAAAGGAAGGACAGGCCTGAAACCTTTCCGTGGCTCTCCGTGGAGCTGAGAACACGTGCTGCGTACGCAGAATTGGAACATGGCTGCTCCGGTTCCCACTTGCACGCAAAGAGCTTGCAGCATCTACTGCTCCTCCCCGTCAGACGAAACTCAACCCCTTGCCTGCAGCATCCCCGCTTGAGTTGGTGGCCAAGGCCGGTTACCTGCTATCAGAGGCTGGCTGCTGGACTGCCCAAAGTGGGCACCATGATGAAGGAAGGCACTGTAGCAAGGCGTGGACGCATCGTCTGAGAGGGCCATGTGGAAGGGCTGAAGATCAGCCTGCCCAGAGCCGACCGGCGTGGTGGGGGTGAAAGGGGTGAGAGAGGCTCCATGAGGCTCTTGCTTTATACTGAGGGGAGAGGAGAGGTTTTCTGTGGTAGGGTAAGGGATGGACACAGACAGACAAAGGGAACAGGGGGGAGGAAGAGGAGGGTGGGGAAGGGAGGAGAGGAAGAACAAAATGGGTAAATGAAAATGGAGTGGTTAAAATCTACCGGGAAATTAATTTAAAAAAAAAAAAACAAAACCAACCAAACAAAAAATAAAACTAAATAACTAAATAAATAACTAAATAAAAAGGGTTAGGAGTAGATCAGAGGAGCCAGTGCTGAGACAACGGCAGTAAATGCACCCGGGGGCTGGGCTCTGACCGCGGGGATGCCTCTGCAGGGGCAGCGGGAGAGGAGGAGGATGGAGTGCGGTGGCAGATGGAGGGAACGGGATGCAGGGAGAGGAGAGGAGAGGGGAGGGAGGGAACATGCAGGAGAGGGAGGACAGGAAGAAGCGTAGGGTTGGGAAGGAGAAGAATGCTCTGAAGCTCCTGTGCTCCCTCTCCTGCTGCTTTCTCTTGCTGGCTGCGGGCACGTGAAGGTGCTACACTTAGACAGTTTGGTCCGGGGACTTACACCACTTTGTCTCTACAAATCCAAGGTAGCCTTGCCCAGGAGAGCAGCACGGTTATGAGCCTCTATTAAAGAGGATGCTCGGCGTAACAGCCAAAGCTTCTCAAGCTGAACTCTGTAGAAGCTTTGGCAAAAAAGGCGTAGCTGAAGTTCGAGGTGGCTAAAATAAAAACGGGACTGTACAGTTAATAAGTGGCTGAACAGATGAATCAATTGATCTAGTTCAGTGGCACACTTTGGAGCTTTAACCATAAAAGCAGTGACTACTGACTCTGGCTGTTCCCAGAGCAGAGCGTTGCCAGACAGATACCTTGACAGATAGGATGGAGGAGAGGAAATGTGGGGGACATATAAAAAGTTATATTTTCATTTTTGTTTGCGTTGGACCTCCATCATTTGCATTGGACCTCCTGACTTGGCTGTCATGTAAGAGGTTTGTGAATTGGAGACCTCTGTGACCTAAAGCGTGGGTACTCCAGAACACCCACTGTGGCTGGGTCAGCAGTAATAGAGTCCTGTATTTGAACACCTGAAAGAGAAGTATGGATGATGTGATCAGGTCTGATCCAAATCATCTCGCAAACCATCCACCCTCAGGTAAACAAATTAAAGCCAATAAGTGGAAGCCATCTCTTGGCATGACGGCAAGTGTTGCCAATGGCCTATGAAATAAGTTAGTTCTGGTGGTTTTGATTTATACAGGGAAATATAAATGTGACATATAATTAGGTCATAAATCTGACTTTGTTAATGTGGAACTGGCTTAATTAACTCTAGGCACCTTATTGTGAAGCTGCAATGCTCCCCTAGACAATAAAGGGCTGGGCAGTTTCTATCTGCGAACACTCTTTATCCTGAGGCATTTGTTTCCTAAAGGTTTGCTACCTGGCAAAAATGATAGTTTGCCATCTGTGTTCTCCTCCAAGTACCTCTAACCTGGATGGCCAGCAAAGGTCTCTGATCACTGAGACTCCTTTGCAGCAAAGACATATGTTCACGGTCCCGTTGATTGGGAAGGATCAGGCCTGGCCAAAAGGTGGACAGTTCCTCTTTATTGAGTTTATTTATTTCAAGTCTCTGGTACGTTAAGTGAGGGTTGTCATCTATTCTCCCTTGTCGTATAGGAAGCCCTGTTTGGCAGTGGCCTCCTATTGTGGAGGATATGGGGAGCAGAAGCTGGACTATCTGGTTCTTGTTGGGCAGTTAATTAAAGTCACCAGAGTAGGCAGCACATCGGTGCCCAGCTCCTACTTTCTCCACCTACATACTGTCCTGCAACCCCACCAGTGACCTTTCACGCTGGTGCCAGTCTCAGTAGATGCAGAATCCCCAGATCTATTTTTTCTCCTGCATCCTCTGTCGTCAGATGGTAAGGACTGCACAGATCTACCTTCAGGCCAGACAAGGCAGAGCCACCTCCAGCAGTTTGGGAGTGCCCGAAGCCTTTGTCCTAATAAAGTTGATAGGGGATGATTTGGATGAACAGACCTATCTGCAGGCAAAGGGCCAAAAGTTCCCCCAGCTTCCAGGGGCTGCAAGTGAAGTGAGATGCTTTTTGAGGAAGCTGTTTGACAAGCCAGGTTGGGACACTTTGGTGCTGGGAGTTTTCTGGGCTCCTTTCTCAGCTCTGTGTACCGTGCAAGAGAGAGAGAGGTGTGGGGAGCTGCTGGGGAAGGAAGGGCAGAGAAGAAGACGGACACGGGAAGCGTGGGTGGGCAGAAGCGAGAGGTGCAATGGGCAGAGGTTAATCCTGTTTGCACAGCCCCCAGGCACGTTGGGTTTCCTAGTCCCTCCCCTGCTTTATTTCTCTTTTAAAGCATGGAATTTTCAGCTATAATCCTTCCTAAACCCGCAGCATTTTTCAGGCACTCTGTGTAAGTGAAACCATAATCTCTGGTAAAACAGAGCGCTTAAGCTGCTGTAGCATCAGGCCAATCTGATCCAGCCCCTGGATTTCCGCTCTGCCCAGCCACCACGGAGGGGATTTCAGCCTGAAAGACCATCTAAAGCCCTTGCAATGGGAACAAGGCTGCTAGGCCTTGCCTTGCAAAGCTCCGAAGGGTTAAGGGACCAGGAGCTATTTGTCCCGCCGTTGTGAGGCTGTTAAAGCCCCTGTCAGGCTCAGAGCAGAGAAGAGCCCAGCCCTCTCTTGAACACATCAAGGCTTAAGAAGAAGAATTCCGGAGGCAGCACCGCTTTCTCAGTGCAGGGGGATAAAGAAGTCAACAGTAACACGGCCAGCGCTGGGACACAATAATGCCAACCACTCTTCTCTCTCAGAGTGGTGGAGAGGAGGCGAGGATAAGGTCAGACAGCGAATGATTGCACGACCAAAACTCGGACTTTTATGTGTCTATTTATCTCTCTGCCCATCTGTCCCTCTGCAACTGCAGAGATAACTTATATCCCATGTATCTTTACTGCTGGATGGCATCTACCAATTTTTTACTCCTCTCTTCTCCAACTCTCCCCTGACTAAGAGCACCTGAATTCTGTCTCCCATATAACTCCTGCCACTGCTATGCTGGAATAATTGCCCCAGCAGTGAATTATAGCTCCAAAGTGTGTCAGTGTAGACGAGATCAATTGATTGATCTATTTATCCACCTGTGAATGGCACCGTTCCATTTTTCATTTTAACCACCTCAAACTTCAGCTGCACCTTTTTTTTCATTCTCTAATCTCTTTCTCCATTCTCTAACTCTTTCATATTTTTGATGGAGAACTTGCCCCTTCCTATCCCGGGTCCTGCAAGTGCCAGCAGGCTGTGGAGCAGGGCCAGCCTGGCTTCTCTGTGTCTTGGGGGGGTGTCCCCAGTAAGAGACATCAGGGAACCACAAGGTATCTGTCAGTGCTGTGTTCCTAAGGCTGGAATACCGACCTGTAATCAAATGGGGGAGAGGGAGGAATACATTTACAACCCCCCCAAAGCAGTGGAAATCCACTCCTGTCCCAGGCTCCTTTCTTCTTCTAAATGGCAAATCTTAGATTTCTTAGTTTATAAGCGACAAAAAAATACCACCCAGTGTCACGGTGGGGGACATTTGGAAGGGTCAGCTGGGTGGGGACAGAGCCAGAAGCGTGACAAGAGAACTAGGTATTTTCTGCATCTCCTGCTCCTCTCTTTCTGACTGCACTTGCTGAGTTACGGCTGTTTTTCTTCCTGTCTAACCCTCTCCTCCGTTATCCTGGCAGAGAGCTAGAACTGGTGATCTCCGGCCTAAATTCCCCCCGTGAATGAAGGGATTTTTGGCCAGACAGGGTGAGGGGAAGATTCACAGCTTTGGGTTCCTACAGAGACTCGTCCCAGCTTTTATCGTGCTCTCTGCTGCTGAAAGCAAAGGAAGCCGGGGCTGGTAGCAGGACTAGATAAGATGCTTGGTTTTCATTGCTGGCTTCCTGGAGGATACGCTACCTGCATTCAGTGGTCCCGTGCTTTTCAGTAAACAAAGAATATCCAGGTGGCACGTCCCTGCCTAAGGGTTGGCTTGTGCACACCCACTTAACCACACTGCTCACCATCTTGACGATGTTTAGCGTTCTTCATCTTTCCCTGGGGTCTCCATCAAATATTTAGATGACCCCAGTGCCTCACTCTTTAGAACATGGATCTTTACAGGATCTCTTGGAGATCACTGTTCCGCGCTCAAAGACGATGAACCTGGATTTGTGTAGGAATCACAGAATCTCAGGGATTGGAAGGGACCTTGAAAGCTCATCTAGTCCAGTCCCCCTGCTGGAGCAGGAACACCTAGAGCAGGTCACTCAGGAACGCCTCCAGGTGGGGTTTGAACCTCTCCAGAGAAGGAGACAGAACCCAGAGAAGGAACCCTGAGCCAAAGCTGAATCTCGTCTCGGGTGTGTTGAATCCTATGCTCGGACACACCATTGAAATGTCTTTCTCTGTATCTGAGTTCTCCATTCCTTAGACAGGTCTCATTGTGGCCAAGGGAATGGGACTGGGTCCTCAGCATCCACAAACTGGTGAGTTTACTGGACTCACAGTGCCTTATCCCACCTGAGAACCCTGCCTCAGAACCTGTAGGAGTCACACGAAAGAACAAAGGGGACCGACACACCGTATCACTCACTTTTGCTTTGTGTCATGTCAGAATAACCACTTTTGCTTTCATTCCTTACTTTTCTAGCTTTTCTTTTCCAAGAAAAGTTGCAAGTCGAGCTGAAGATAAAGATCATCCTATTTTTCTTCCCTGGTCTGTGATCGTAACAGACCTATGCCAGGACGACTGAAAAGTGTGCCGAGACTAACTCTGCCTCTCGTTGAACCTTTCTTCTCTTCCCTTTGTATTCCTGCTGACTATTTCTGCACAGATCCATCCATGTTCTTAGCCCAATACTTCACTTGTGGGTTGTTGAGGTACATGTTTGAAGAGACAACCTTGGATTGCGTTCCCCTAAGGATCAAAACTGTTGAGACATCACTGCTGTCGATTTTTGAAATCTATTTGGCCCTTTTTTTACAAATCTAGATTTTGTGTCTGTCATCTTGCAGATGACACCAAGTTGGGT